>CM055123.1:293884579-294389166 GCA_029206835.1 Rana muscosa | reverse complement strand
TGTACACACAGTAGGACTTTGCTCCATCGGACTTTTGTTGGGCAAAAAAGTTTGTCCGTTTGCAGACCCAACTTTTGTCCGATGAAAACAAAACCAAACGAAAAAAAGTTTGTCCGATGGAGCGTACACACGGTCAGATTGTTGGTCCAACTTGCTTAAAACGAAGTTTGTTGGTCAAAGTCCAACCGTGTGTACGGGGCTTAAGAAAAATCCTCTTAGAGAGCTCTATAGCTGAACAGTCAGCAGAATTCCTGTTTTAATTACGTAGCGGCCTCACCCCTCTCCCTTGCTTTATCAGTTATATGGCTGTTGTCTAGGGGTACCTGGGAGAGAGGGGATGATACACACCATGGCCCATGTCCTCCGTAACTAAGAGGTGAAGGCCAGAAGATTGGGTTTTTTGTGTAGGTGTCCTAGAGTCAAGTCCAGTCCTTTGTCCCTGACTCCTTTGCTTTAGTAACCCAAGTTCCACACAGTGAATAGGTACAACTCAGTTTTATTCTTCTTGCCAAGCAATAAAACAATCTTTCTCCTTTGGAAAATGGGGACAGATCGAGGCACAATCCTTTCCCTTCTTGCTGCTCGCCCACTGTGCTGTCACCAGTGGTGGATAGTCACTGCCACTGACTAGGTAATATAGAACGTGAATTACCTTCGCTCACTTTGCCCCTGTCAGAGGAAGAAATCCGTCCAAGGGAGAAATGGAGGCCTCTCCATCACCAGCGATGCTGCACCGGACTCTTCGGAGAAGTTACTGCACACCAGTCCTCACAAAACTCAGACACGGGCACCCAAGGAGTTAGGGTCCCCTCGGATTCCTCCACCCTCGCGGAACTCATTCGAAGGTACTGAGCCCCAGGCATCCGCCATAGTACCTCACCCCAGGCTAAAAAAGGTGCCCGAGACGGACTCCATCCCCGCTCCAGCTAGGCCAAGGGCGCCTAGGCCTGAAACACCCGAACGCCAGCACCGAAGCTAAAAGGTGCCTGGGTGCGGCCACGTCCTCCGACTCCTCGCCAAAAAGGGCATCCGCCCCTTTTATGACCTCTCCCTTTGCGTCCAGCGGGTGTTTTTGGGATTTACTGCAATGAAACAGCTGTGGCAATTACTAAGGCAGTGAAACTGCTCAAAATCACCTATGCAAATCAATGGAACTCCCAAAAACATGACCTGTTGGGTGCGCCTTGAGGACTGGAGTTGAGAAACACTGTGCTAGAGCAGTGGTTCTCAACCCTGTCCTCAAGTACCCCCAACAGGCCATGTTTTGTGAATTTCTCTTAAATATAACTGACCAAAACACCAAGCCAGCGACTTATTTAAAAGCACCTGTGCAAGATAAAGCAAAACCTGCAAACATGGCCTGTTGGGGGTACTTGAGGACAGGGTTGAGAACCACTGTGTTTGAGGATTGGCAAGGGACCCAAGGATAATTTTACTTTTGCCTGGAAGATTAATGGACATGTAGCCCCCCCCCCCCCAATTTGTTAATGGGATCTACTAGTTTTGTTACTTTGGGTCTGCAGCAATTACCTCCCCGGAGTGGATCCTTTAAACTCTTGTCTAGGTACACAAATATCTTCCAGGAATAAGGCCAATGTCCACACATGAGAAAAACCTAATCAGTAAGGCTTTATTCTTTTTCCTTCAAAAGAGTCAAATTCTTGAACAGAGGAAGAGCAGGAGGTTGAAAGAAGTAGGGGAAGGTTCCGGCACGCAACACTTAAATCCAGTATCTACACTCGTCACCACTCAAGCCTGAGTGGGTATTGCTCACCCGGATAGTCCCTATGAGAGCGGTCCTAGCAGCCGGGATGGAGCACGGATGTCAGATGATGAATCCCCCTCTAGGCCTCTCCCCGAGACAGCAGTACCGTCGCTAGTCTCCGTTGGGACTGTTCTTCCCCTGGAACTCCTTTCCCAAAGATGGGCCCCCTGCAAATGGGCAGCCTGGGATCCTTCTCTGAAGCGTAGGCCCTAGACAGCAGAGCTGGGCCTACAATGCAGCAACAGGGCCTCGGGCTGAAGGTGCCCGAGGCCTAAACACACTCGCGTCCCTCGTGCCACACTCACTGGACCAGAGGTCCCCCTGAATGCCTCAGGGTCCTCCTGGAATCGCCTCACGCCAAATGACGTCTGCCCCTTTTGTACCCTCTCCCAGCATGCACAGTGGATAGACCACGCCCACTGCACGGCTGCCGAGAGAGAACGCCCAAGGTGCGGTGATACCCCCGTAGTCTAGCCCATGCCGGCGGTGACAGTGCCACCTGCAGGCAAAGGAGGACAACACTGCCAGGCAGTATCACACCCAGAGCAGAACAACTGAATCATAATTGGTCCAAGCCCAACTACCGGCTCAGACTGCCCTTAAATTTCCACATAGCACCCCCAAATATTTGTGGTGAACCCTTTCTCCACCATTGGTAGGGCCATTGTGGATGGCCCTACCAATGCCCCTACATGTTGGAAAAAAAAAAAAAAAAAAAAAAAAAAAAGTGCAATCTACTTCAGATTTTTAATGCGTCAAGAAGCAGCTCATCCATCAACAGTGCATGTCAGCACACTGCATTGTGAGGTCAGTTAGCCCCCAAGCCAGGGATATGCAATTAGCGGACCTCCAGCTGTTGCAGAACTACAAGTCCCATTAGGCATAGCAAGACTCTGACAGCCACAAGCATAACACCCAGAGGCAGAGGCATGATTGGACTTGTAGTTTTTCAACAGCTGGAGGGCCACTAATTGCATTTCCCTGCCCTAAGCCAACAGTTCATCAAGGGTGCAAACTGCATTGAGAGGCTTTCTACAACTACAGTGCAGGGTTAGGCAGGGCCTTCAAGTGCATCTTAAGTTGGTTTGCTTTTGCCATTGGTCCCACCGTGGCAATTCTCCTATCGGGCACATCCCTCATGGTCATTAGGACAGGAAATTAGATGTTTCCCCGATAGCAGTTTCTGTACGGTGACAAACAAAAAGGAGGTCAGCTACCCAGTATGGCCAGACAGCAATAAGACCTGACAGCTGTCAGTAATTTAACTACATGATAGTTGGGGGAACCTTTCCTCTCCTGTGTACATCCAACTTTGAGCAGACTTACTTGGTACTGGTTAGGATTCTTTACAGTATAGAGCAGGAAGCGAACGTTGATCACCTCTGGTGCCCATGGTAAGTGACGGATAGGTCTGGCCAGCGAGACGAAATAGGGGGGCTCATCTGTGAAACATCCCAGCCTGTCGTAGCAGATTTGAGCAGCTGGAGAAACAAAAGCAAACTATTATGGACTGGTCCTTCATGATACCATCATTAGCAAAAATTTACACAGGACAGCTAAAAATGGAACCCACACAAGAAATGTGAAGGTGCTTGGCATGCATAATTTTTCCAAAAGGGGCTTCTCATCCTAGGTTGTATAGGTTTCAAAATACTGTCTCATATTAAGCATGCAATCCATAAGTCTATTGTCCCCCATACTACGTTAATAACCAAAAAAAAAAAAAAGGGGTACAGAAATGGCCATTGCTGATCCTCTTTTGCAAAATGTTGGGGTCTCTGGATTAAATAGCTCCATCACCAAGGAGATACAAGAGATTAAATATAGGTATAGGATTCAAAGTTATGGGAACATGGTTAATGGACAGTACATACAATGGAGTGGTTGTTCCTCATCTCCATAACTGACCCAGGACAGAGACTCAGAAGTCCAATCATTAGCATGACAACCAGAAAGTCAACAGTCTCAAACGGAAGGAGGTTAACAGTGCTGACACCCATTATTTTCTTATGGTAGAATCACTGTTAGCAATTCAGTAAAATGGGATGACAACCTCCAGAATGACTTTTGAAAATAAGTAAGCAGTGGTAGCTTCCATGTTTTAATTCTAAAAATTCCCTTCTAAATGATACGAGCCTACATGAGCAAAATGTACGTGGGAGGGTAAAACCTTCCAGAGGGCAAGTAGATAAATGGTATAAGTGGGTCTTTACTGTAGTGCGGTAAGGATGTGAACTCCCTCCCACAGTTGGTGGTATCAGTCGAGAGTGTAGATAATGTAAAAAACGTTTAAATATGTGTTTTAGCCAACAGAATGTACAGGGATATGGAAAATTTGTAGATGCACACTCACAATCAAGTTGCGCTGGATCGGTGTCTTTAATCAACCTTAACAATTATGTAACATTTCTCAGCAATGTCAGCATATCAATTTTGCTGAAATCCCTACACTACACTAGAGGTGTAAGCAGACTGCTCAGCTTCCCTTTACATGGCCGGCACATGCAGTTGGGTCCCACCTACTTACAGGGCCTTCATGGATACTCCTTAGAATTCTCCAGCCAAGCCCACACTATACATGCACAGATGCGGGTCATAAACCTTCTCGTCTGTCCATATCAAACACCTTTTATGCCTGGAGCACTTTGTTAGTCCTACAATTCTCATGGTCTAGATTAGGGCTCCAGGAGTCCAACTGAAGAACCAAACTTGGCGCATGAGCCGGTTAGCCCTCACCGCCTCTCTATAGTACATCACATGCAGGCTGCTTATCACAAAAATATATTCTTTACCAGTTGAGTGTAAAGAGAAAAATACTAGGTACTGGCTCATTTCAATCCAAGCAATGGGGAAAGTATCCAGTGAACAGTTCAAGTATCCCTCTAGATGGAAGAAGCAGCATTGTGATACTCATGGTTAGCAATTTAGCTTTATATTCTAAATTCTTTATTGTGGGCCAAGGCCCTCCAATCCCAGCCAAGCCTCCCTACCCCCAACTCTTCCTCCTACATCCTATCCAACCACATCTGGGTTCCTTGAAACTTGCACCTCCTACACCTTAGAAGAGATGACCTCATTGTCTCACCTACTAGAAGAAGTAGTAAAAGTTAAAGGAGACTTGACCCCTGCCTACAAAAGGGCCATCGCTACAAGGGGCTGCCAATGACCTCTGATACCAGACATCAATTGTGACAAGCGTAATTGACTCCCAACAAAAGCCGGTCAAGGACAGACAGGAAAGCTGTTAATGCTTTGTAGGGATTAATGCTGTGAGTACAAGTTGCCAGAGGGGATCAATAGTGTGGGTATAGGTTGCCAGAGAAGAAGCCAGCAGGGCAAGACATTCACTGTTTAACCTCCCTGGCGGTATGATTCTTTCTGGAATTATGTACCAAAAGCGGTACAATTATTTTGCATGAAAATTTGGTGTTATGTATTATAGGCCTGCGATTCTTAGTAATTACTTACTTAAACCTGAGCAAACCAGAGTCTAGTAAACATCCCGGGTATGATAAATATGAAACACAAAATTATAAATTATAATATAATAAATAACTATAAAAAATTATAAAAAATAGTAATCTAATTATAATAAAAAATATTCAATAATGTAATCAAATCAAAAACACTGAAATTTGCTCAGTTGCAGAATTGTCGCTGTCATTAGATTTAGTGTTTGATGACGAATTTCCCCACAAATCGCTATCGCTCAATTCTGCGAGTGATTCTAATTTATTATCGCTGCTTTCTAGCTGGTCTAAAACCACTTTTGACATAAAGGGACACTTTTTAGTTGCTATGGACAATCTCCAGTTTACAGGCAGAAAGAACGATTTTTATTATATAAAAGTGCATGCAGGACACTGGACAGACCACTAGGGACAAAGGGGGTGTGTAATTATTACATACAGTACTGTAATCTGCAAGATTACAGTATACTGTATGTATACTGTGTGTTTACCTTTTTGAATTTGCCGCCCAGTTCCGCTCCCATGCGCCGCTGCGGCTCGCAGGGAACGGAACTAGGAAGTCAGATGGGGTCGAAAGTGCCGACACTCGCCGGAGGTCTCGCTGGCGATCACAGCAGAGGACATCATCGCTGGATCGCCAGGAGAAGGTAGGGAAACTCCGCTGCGAGCTCTGCAATGTCTACCCCGAGCGTGACTCGGGGTTACCGATCCTAGCATAAAAAAACAACCCCGAGTCACGCTCGGGATTACCGCTAGGGAGGTTAAGTGATAATGTGTTATTTTTTAACAAAAAGAAAAACATGTTATACTTACCTGCTACGTTTATAGGATTTGCACAGAGCAGCCTGGATCCTCTTCTTCTTGAGTCCCTCTTCTTCTCTCCTGGCCCCTCCCTCCTGTTTAGTGCCCCCACAGCAATCAGCTTGCTATGGGGGCACCCGAGCCAAGCCACAGCTCCCTGTGTCAGGTTTGAAGAAGCACTGTTGGCAGTGTGAAACGCGTCACCTCCTGGGTCCCGTGTCCTCGTCTTGGTGGCATTAGTGACTTTTTGTTGTAACAATAAAAGATCCAAAGTGATTTTGTTGGTGGGCAGCCATTCCTTCTCTTTCTCCAATGATATCGTCAGCGGAGCCGTGGCTTGCACCCAACACATCCAGACCATAATTGCTCACCTGGATCAGCGGTCTCCTTCCCTTGAATTTCCCCATGTCCATTCAGACACAGAGCTGGGGTCTGGCCCGCCCCCTTTCTCATCTCGTTGGCCAATTAACTGACAGCAGTGGAAGCCAATGGCTTCACATTGCTGTCTCAGCCAATGAGGGGGAAGTCCTGGCAGCTGGGACACTCCTGCAACATTGCTGGATCTAGGAGGGACTGCTGCACACAGAAGACTTTTTATCTCAAGATAAAAAAAAACTTCTGCAATTACAGTCATTGTAACTGCAAGTCTCCAGCTAGCTATGGAGTCGCTCAGACATTTTTTGGCACCTTTGTGTGTTAAAAAAAAATTATCTGGTGGCACTTGTATAAATTTCAAGCCCCCCCCCCCCCCCCCATGTCTATCCCTACACTAGTCAGCAAGGGCTGAACACTGGATTAGTAGTCAATTACTAAAATGTAAATGAACAAATGAATGATCCATGCAATAGCTCACCAGCCATTTTTCTGCACCTTTGTTGAGTATATGTAAAATCTTAGAATTTACACTAAAGTACTAAGCCCTCCACCCCCATCACCACCCTAGCCACCAAGTGCTGAACACTGGACTAGTTGTAAAATTTCTATGATCTGGCTTTTTTGAGAATGTCAGGTTTTAGCCCATGGCTAGAAAGCAACATGATTCTGTCCATCCAATGCCTACGCTCCTAGAATAGAGACATTAGGCAACCTCCCTAGTGGGGCTCCATGCAACTATGTGGACATCTTTTGGTAGTTAAGCCCCTACCCTGCTACTCATCCTACACTCCCCAATAAGGACACAGATGGAAAGAGAATGCTGGCAGACTAATCCTTTCCTGCTCTGTCCAAAAAGTTAAACTGGAGTTGAGATTTAAGGCAAGTACCAAATACGTGACTTTGTGCACCCCCAAGTCTAAATGCAACACTCTTTCAAGCAAAAACAGAATCATATATAAAAAAAAAAAAAAGGAGTAATAACATTACCTCTAATAGCAGCTGCTACGGACAGTACCAGAACCAATTTAAAAATCATCTGAAAAGTAAAAGAAATTTGTCAGTTTACAGCTGAAAGATGCATTGGCTGGTATACCTGCTGACCTGAATCTGCAGATAGTGATGCATCTGCATACTTATTTTCAATCAGCAGCTATTGGAGCCAGGTCAGTCTATGCCCCATTTAAGTAGCTCGGAAAAGGGCTTGAAGAGGGGTCTAGTATTTAGTTATGTAGCGGGCATTTAAATTTGGGGGGAGCATATGGGTTAGTTAACCCAGATGTACTAATTGTTAGGGAATCTGAGAATCCCTTTTGTGGTTCTTGGAGGACTCTGGTGGTGCAAGGTTCCCTGTTGCCTGCAGGTGGCATAATCGGCCGTGGGCTGGAGTTGAACCTGCACCGCAAGACTGTACCTTTTTGTCCTTTCCTGGCGCCAGTACAGCGGGGAACCCGCTGTGACGCAAAGGGAGAGGAGATAAAAGGGGCGGACGCCCTGACCTCGGGGTTCAGAGTTGGAGGACGCGGCCGCACCCAGGCACCTTCGGCCTGGGTGCTGGCGTTCCGGAGATCAGGGCCCAGGTGCACTTGACCTGGCCAGAACGAGGGATGGAGTCCATCCCAGGCACCTTAAGCCTGGGGTGAGGTACTATGGCCAAGGCCTGGGACCCAGTAACTTTGATTGGGTTCCGCGAGGGTGGAGGAGTCCGAGGGGCCCTAAGGTGTTGGGACCCGTATCTGAGGTGAGGAGGCTGGGGAGGTAACCCCTCCGGATAGCCCGGTACAGCATTAATCCGGTGACGGCGGGGCCTCTGGTAACTCCCTTGGAGGGATGTCTTCCCCCTGACAGGGGCTGCAACGTAGCGAAGGTAACTCCAGTTCCTGCCTGCTGATGCTGCACCCCACATTGCTTTTATATTTTTTTTTTTGTGATCACTTTTATTTGTCCAATGACTGTTAGACAAATTATTTTTATCCAATAAACCCCGGGAATCGGTTTTTATTGACCTGCACCATTTGGAGCCTTTTTTGTTTCCCCTTTTTTTCCACCCTTGTGTTTGTCTCAGATTGCTGTGGAACCTGATCCTTGGGAGAAAACATCGTATGAGCTGCCTTTCCAGTGATTCGGTTGGAGTTCATGTGAGGTATCCAGGATATCCAGCTACATCCTGTTTGGTCGTGGTGACCACCAAGCCTGATAGACCCACTGTCGTACGACAGGTGGGTCCACCATCCGTGGTAAGAGTACCCATCTCTAACGTCTTGGTATTTTCTCCATTTGATTTTCATCATCCACATTGGGGTCCCCCGTCAGTCTGCGGTGATGTCATCCATGGAAGGACATCCATGACCACACATATATGTTGTTTGGGACTTCATCTTGCTTTACACTTTTTTGTGGCACAGTACATAGTTCGCAGGGAGGACATTTTTTCAAGAATACCCTTTGAAGCGGACTCTTATGTTTCACATTCACTATTATATATAGTGCTATTTGTTTTTCATTGATCTCTAAATTGCTTTGAGTAGCATTTTTTCATTATTTTGAGCGCTACACTAATTTGTTTCACCATTTTGTACACTTTGTTTGTTTGAGTGTTAGCAGCTTTATACATTTTTAGGTTTAGCGCAGTATTTTCACTTTTATATCTAACTCCAGTTCCTGTTCACTAGAGTCGCTGGAAGAGACTCTGAAGCCAAAAAGTCCATTTAACAGCCACTGTGCTTAGCAACCGTTGGTGAAACCTCAACGGTTTAGTTTTCCATGAGGATTGTGCCTTGACCTACTCCCCACCAATACTGAACTGTTCTATGGGTCTCAAACTGTCTGCCGTTATGGAATAAATAAGTGTTGGACCTTTTCAGTGTGTGGTACTCCAATTACTGGGAGCAAAGGGGGTCATCAGCAGAACAGACTTTGCTCTGATCGTATACACAGCCCGGGTGTAATTAGATGCTGGCCTTCACCTCTACATGCTGTAATCTAGAGGACATGGGCCGTGGCGCACCTCGCGAGAGAGAGATTAATGCCCACACACACGATCGGACTTTGACAACAAATGTCCGACGGACCCGTTTAAAAATCGGACAATCCGACCGTGTGTATGCTCCATTGGACAATTGTTTTTGCCTTTTCATCTGAAAATGTTCACTGTGAATACTCTCAAATTTTTCGGCAACAAATGTCCGATGGAGGCTAATCCGATCGTGTGTACACAAGTCCAGCGGACTAAAGTCCAAAATCGTATGCTCAGAACCAATGCTAAAGATCAGACAAAAATAGCAGAAGTTGCCCAAAGGGTGGCGCTAAAGAGCTGAAAACCCACGTTATTTGGTGAAAGTTGGCTGAAAATGTCCTGCCGTGTATATGCATACCAAGTTCATGGCCAATGCCCTTCGGACCAAAATCCGATGGAAGTCCGATCGGGTGTATGAGGCTTTAGACATTTTCATATGCAAGGCAACCTTGCCTGTAGGTCCTGTCCTACAAGAGCACCACATCAGGATACATAAGTCAGTGTACCAAAGTGCAACTGGCATGGTCTAAAACAATATTTAATTGAGCTAATAAGAATGTAGGACTATGGGAGACAAAACAAAAAAAAAAATTATATATATATAATATATATATATATATATATATATATATATATATATATATATATATATATATCACACACACACACTTTTTTTTTTTTTATCAACTCTCTCCCCATGTCCAAGGAACCAGACTCGAGAAGACATAAGGCACAGTGTTAGTGCCAGGCACAAGACAATTGGGTCAACTCACTAAGTGATAAATACCGCATTATTTTGAGTTAAAATAACTCATGCAGTATTTATCTCAAAAGCAGTCAATTCACGCAAAAAAAAAACACCCACACACATTAAATATTTAGGTTTCGCAATATGTGGCACTTAAATTTTAGCATTATTTTTGGGGTTTTATTCTTCGCAATTTTTTTCAATTTTCTTTTTTTGTGCAGGCTTAAGCCCCGTAGACACGGTCGGACTTTTGGCCAACAAACTTCATTTTGAGCAAGTTGGACCAACAATCTGACCGTGTGTACGCTCCATCGGACAAACTTTTTTTTTTTGTTTTCATCGGACAACAACTAATGTTAAAATCAACCAATATCAGCAGAAGTTGACCAAAGGGTGGCGGTAAAGAGCAGAAAAACCACGTGATGTTGGAAAAAGTTTTGGGAAAGTTTGCAAAAAAGTCCTGTGGTGTGTATGCTATGGGTGTGCCCGGCCAACTCCGTTCGGACAAAAAAAAAAACACGGAAAAGTCAGATGGAAGTCCGAGTGTATGGGGCTTAACACTGCACCAGAAGGATACATTGTATACTTTTCACTTCCTGGCCAGTGTGCAGTTCCTCTAATTTTATTTTGCACATTTTAAAAATACCGCTAGCAGACGCCAGGTGATAACCAATGTGTGTGTTTTTTTCCTTATTGAAGTTACAATAATGATTTATTGCCTTTTTTTTTTTTGTTTTTAGATTTAGCTCACTATATTAACAAAATGTGCGGTATTTACCCCACATTTCGATATTTTACTTTGATGAACTTTTATTATCATGCGAGATTTACAAAAAAAGAGCCACGTGATTTTCAGATCAAAAGCGGTAACCTTTAGACCACTTTCACACTGAGGCGCTTTCACGCTAAAAACAGCGCCTAAAAAGCTCACGAAAACGTATTTCCATTAAAATCAACGAATGCTTTCACACTGGGGCAGTGTGCTGGCAGGGCTGTGAAAAACTTCCCTCTCTATTGAAATGAGTGGAATAGCTCTTCAAAAGCGCCTGAAAAACGCTTCAATAGCGCTCAGTGTTTTTACTGGCAGTTTAGAAGCACCTCAGTGTGAAAGTGGCCTTAGTGAATTGAGCTGTCCCCCCCCCCCCCCCCCCCATGTTATTTGCACCGCCAAGACTGGTATAGAAACCCCTACACCCCGTGACAGCAGGCTCACAGCCATTGGTTTCTAGCATATACACACACGCGCACACACATGGTCACCCCAACAAGAGTGTGACAATGATGACATCAGTTTCTCTGGATCTAAAAAAGGGAACCATAATCCAAACATTGCAAAGAATCAAATGCTGGTCAAAAATTTGAGGAAAGTCAATTCAGCTCAATACATTTCCACAGGTCATGGACTACAGAGCCCATAGATATTGAGAGATCACATAATAGATTAAGATTAGTGCATCACTAATGAAGACCAACCAACATGATACAGAGGACCCCATACCCAACACAGCAGAGGTTACCAATACTGGCTGATTATTAAACAATTTTCTTGTTCAATTTCCTTTAGGCTGGTTTCACACTGGGTCGGTGGGTGCGGTGGCGGTATAGTGACGCTATTTTTAGCAGCGTTATACCGTCGAAATTGCGGAGGTTTTCGGCCGATAGCGGTGTGGTTTTAACCCCCGTCAGCAGCCGGAAAAGGGTTAATTGCCGGCGGAGGCGCATTGCCGGCGGTATTACCGCGGTTTCCCATTGCTTTCAATGGGAAGGAGCGGTAAACACAGCGCTCCTCTCACCGCTCCAAAGATGCTGCTAGCAGGACTTTTTTTTACCGTCCTGCTAGCGCACCGCTCCAGTGTGAAAGCCCTCAGGGCTTTCACACTGGAGAAACAGCAGCCGCTGTTTAGGGACGGTTTGCAGGCGCTATTTTGCTGCGCCTGCAAACCGCCCCAGTGTGAAAGGGGCCTTAGTTTTTACCTTCAACTATGTAGTGCGAGGGTCTGCCTGATTGCATACAAATTGAAAGCGTTTGGGTTTTACCTTCTATTATATGGTTTTGGTAAATCTACAAAGGAAATTGTAGAACATGTGGCCAGCATTAGGCCCCTTTCACACTTGTGCAACTTCTCCTGCGACTTGGGACTGCAAGGTCACATGACAAGTCATACCCCACAATTTCCAATGAGTACCATTCATATCTGTGCAACTTCAAGTCGCACCAATTTCAAAGTGGTCCCTGTATTACTTTGGTCCGACTTTGATGCAAGTTGAGGTCCATAGACGCGGCAGTGTGAAAGGGGCTTAAGCTAGACTTATATAAAACAACTGAAAACAGCAAACCAACAGACATAATATGCAGCATAAGACTCCACACTCACCTTACACCTTCTGCAAGGTGCACATGAAGAACATCACACCACCTGGGGGGAAATTTTATTTAAAGTACCCCCAGCTGAGCCTGATTAACCTCTTATTATCACCATCCAGAATTGAGGCCTAGTTCACACCTATGCAAATTGGTTACGGCTTACACCGCATCCAATTCGCATAACATTTTAAAATACATTTATTTTAATGAGGCTGGTTTACATTTGTGCGATGCATTCGCACTGCGCATTGCCCAAAAAAGGTGTGCATTTTCTAGGTATTGCAGTGCGAATTGTCTGCACATTATGTTCTATGGGAACGCATCTGATTCGCAGATGTTTTCCGTTCTGAACAGGAATTCTCTCCCTGCTCACTACACTTCCCCCCCCCCCCTCCCCTCTCCCAGATTCAGCAAATCCGCAGCTACAACGCAGACGAACCGCTGAACAGCTCTGTTTTCTCTTCGCAGAGAAAAAAGAGCTGGAACTCGCACCGCACAAGTGTGAATCCAGCCTCAGGCCGGGTTCACACCTATGCGAATTGGTTGCGGCTTACACCGTATCCAATTCGCATAACATTATAAAATACATTGATTTCAGTGAGGCTGGTTCACTTATGTGCGATGCATTCGCCCTGCGCATTGCCGAAAAAACGTGTGCGTTCTCTAGGCATTGCGGTGCGGCTCAGGTGCGAATTCAGGCCCATTATGTTCTATGGGCACGCATCTGATTCGCACATGTGTTGCGTTCTGAAGAGGGATCTTGAGGGGGAACTCCACGCCAATTAAAAAAAACAAAAAATGGCATGGGTTCCCCTCCAGGAGCATAGCAGGCCCTTAGGTCTGGTATGGACTTTAACGGGGACCCCTACGCCGAAAAAAAACAGCGTGGGGTCCCCCCAAAATCCATAGCAGACCCTTATCCGAGCATGCAGCCCGGCCGGTCAGGAAAGGGGGTGGGGACAAGCGAGCGCCCCCTCCTGAACCGTACCAGGCCACATGCCCTCAACATAGGGGGTGAGTGCTTTGGGGCAGGGGGGTGCCCTGCAGCCCCCCCACTCCAAAGCACCCTGCCCCCATGTTGATGAGGACAGGGTCTCTTCCCAACAACCCTGGCCATTGGTTGTCGGGGTATGCGGGCGGGGGGCTTATCGGAATCCAGGAGCCCCCTTTAATGAGGGGGCCCCCAGATCCTGGCCCCCCACCCTATGTGAATGAGTAGGGGTACATCGTACCCCTACCCATTCACCTGGTGGAAAAAAAATGTCAATAAAAACACTACACAGGTTTTTAAAGTAATTTATTAGGCAGTTCCAGGGGTCTTCTTCCGACTTCGGGGGTCTTCTTCCAACTTCTGGGGTCTCCGGTGTCGTCTCCGCGCTCTCCGGTTCTTTCTTCCTTCTGCCGGCGCTCGCTCGTCCCCACCCCCTTTCCTGACCGGCCGGGCTGCGTGCTCGGATAAGGGTCTGCTATGGATTTTGGGGGGAACCCCCTCGCCGTTTTTTTTCGGCGTAGGGGTTCCCGTTAAAGTCCATACTAGACCTAAGGGCCTGGTATGCTCCTGGAGGGGAACCCATGCCGGATTTTTATTTAAAATTTGGCGTGGAGTTCCCCCTCATGATAACACCGGAGAGACTTCCCTCTCCTCTCCCAGGTCGGCAAGTCCGCAGCTAAAAACGCAAAGGAACAGCTGAACAACTGATTGCGAACTTGGCAAAGACTCTGAGCTCAAAAACGTGACGCACAAGTGTGAACCCAGCCTTAATGTTCATCATTACTCATTTCTTTGCCTCAACCCACAGACATGACTGATGGTCATTACACAAGTCCCTCACACAAAAGTTGAAAGTACAGACACGCATGCTCAGAATCAATGCTCGCCAAACATGAAATTAGCAGAAGTGGCCCAAAGGGTGGCGCTCAAGAGCTGAAATTCCTCGTAGTACGTCAGTACGTTTGTGTTTGTGGCACGTCAATTGTGTACTGTAAAGCCTCATACACACGATCAGATTTTCCGACAACAATTGTGTGATGGCAGGGTTTTGTCAGATAATCCAACCGTTTGTACGCTCCATCGGACAATTGTTGTTGAAATTTCCGACAACCAATGTTGGATAGCATGCTTTCAAATTTTCCGACAACAAATGTGTGTCGTTGGATTATCCGATCGTCTGTATACAAGTCCGTCACACAAAAATCCAAAGTACAAACACGCATGCTCAGAAGCAATGCTAACCATAAGACAACATTAGCAGAAGTTGCCAAAAGGGTGGCGCTAAAGAGCTGAAATATCTAGTATATCACTACGTTCGTGTTTGTTGGCTGAAAAAGTTCTGCCGTCTGTATGCATACCAAGTTCCCCAACCTACAGCACCTACCACCGCTACTCCGCTACTCCACTATCTTTCTCAAAAAAAACTTGAAACTTGCAACTGATATCTCTCCCCCCAGCATTATATAATCATCGTCATCTTAACATCAGCCCCCAGATCCACACACACGGTCAATCGTAACGGACGTGTTTGTGTCAGGAGCTCTAGCCTCGCCGCTTCACAGAGCAATCCACACACATGGTCAAGCGTAACGGACTTGTGTGACAGGAGCTCTGGCCATCCGGCCATCCAGGACTCATCCTTAGATTCCTGCGTTTCTCTCCCCCAGCAATTGTGAACCTGACAGCCGTGGCTTCCCCTGCACACCACTCTCTCCACTCTCCCCTAGCTCAGGTCCCCCAGCTCACCATCGCGCCACCTGCAGCTGCCGACTGCCGCCTGCCGCCATCCGGGCGCCCGCCTCTAGACCGCTAGACCTGCAGGACAGACCACGGCTGTGGCCTAGCCCCGGCCATCCCATTATCCTCTCCCCAAATTCTCTTTCCAGCGGGCCCGCGTGCGCCGACCTGGTAAGTACATCGGGGCACCACCAATCAGTAGGAAGTTGATCCAGGGTTCACCCGATCGCCTCTCGGGGGGTCAGGAAGGAATTTTCCCCTGCTGTAGTATTTGGGCTAGGCTCAGCAGGGATTTTTCGCCTTCCTCTGGATCAACGAGGGGGCGGTTAGGTCATTTGGGCCCTTTTCACCATCACCATCAACTTTCACATCATGTGCAACTTTAAATACTCAGCGGACACCCTCCACAGGCTAAGGAATACCGCCTCAACACTACCAACCTCCACCCAAAAAATACTACGAAAAGAACAACTGCTATGGATCAATCGACAATCGACCACCAAAAACACGAAGGCACCACTTCAACTACAACACTTATCGTGCGCCCTGATCAACACCAGATCGGCAGTCAAGCACAGACAGGAAATCTACGACTTCATCGCCCAAAACGACATAGATTGCCTCTTTATCACGGAAAGCTGGCTAACACCTGACTGTAAGACCATCCTAACAGAATTGGTCCCTTAGAACTACTGCAACCTAACCGAGCACAGAATAGGACAAAGAGGAGGAGGCCTAGCAGTGATCTTCAAAGCTCACCTCTCTCTCATCAAACCGACTCTACAGAACTCATTGCCTTTCATGGAGACACTCACTCTACATCTTCAAACAACACCTCAAGACACCATCCACATACTACTTTGCTACAGACCACCAGGACCAAAGACAAATCTCCTCACACCATTCACCAAATTCATCTCGACATACACCTTGAAAACCAAAAACTTTCTGTTACTCGGGGACTTCAACCTCTGGGCTAACTCCACTCAGGACCCCATCACCACCTCCTGCATCAACCAACTGGAAGAACTAGGTCTGCAGCAACTGATAAATGCCCCCACGCATGGATCGGGTCACATTCTTGACCTTGATCTTCCAACAAAATATGGACATCAACACACTGGACAACATGCCGTTACCATGGACGGACCACCACGCTATCAAATTTAAACTCACCATCAACACCATCTCCCAAAAACCGAAACACTCAATAACAACACACTGGACAAGATCTCAGAAGAAACTACAGTCTGAACTCTTCAAAACCACGCTATCAAAAAAAACAGGAATGCTAAATCAAAACCACTCAACGGAACAAACACTCAACTCCTTAAACAAAGCATTACTACAAACAGCAGACACAGTCGCTCCGAAACGTAGAGCACTCAGCCGCAAAAGCCGCTTGTTTAATGACACTCTTACTCTACTGAAGCAAGAACGCAGAAGAGCTGAAGGAGCCTGGAGGAGAAACCCAACAAAAGAAAACCGCACAAACTACAAAGCACTCACTAAGAAATACCACAAAGCTATCTTCAAAGCAAAAAAGGAACATTTCTCAAACACCATAAAAAAAGCCCTAAACTGACCTTGTGAACTTTTCAAACTAGTCACTCAGACTATGAACCCTAACTGCCTAGAGCCTCCAGCAAACGAAACCCAAGAGTTCTGTAATGAGCTATCGGATTTTTTTATCGACAAAATTGAAAACATTCGTGAAATAATTCAACAGAAAAAAACAACCAACCTCACTCAGCCAAAGCAAACAGGGGAAATCAATATGAACATTATACAATCGACAAAATTTTCGCTGGTCCCGATCACCATCGACACTACCAAAAACATCATCAGAAGCCTCCAAGACAGCACATCACCAAATGACATAATTTCTCCAAAACTCCTGAAAGAATGTACCAACATTTTAGCACATACCATAACACATCTCGTAAATCAATCATTCAAAGAAGGTATTGTTCCAATCTCTCTCAAGCAAGGCATAATCAAACCCCTCCTAAAGAAACCCAACCTCAACCCCAAAGACCCAAACTACCGCAGACCGGTAACAAGCCTCAACAGCATCTCCAAGATTATGGAGAAAGCAGTAGTACAACAGCTGCAACTACATTTGGACACTCACAAACTCTTGGACCCACTACAATCAGGCTTCCGCCCAGGCCATGGCACAGAAACATCACTTCTCAAAATATGGGATGATGCCCTCGAAGCAGCAGATGACAGAGAATCGTGCCTCCAGGTGCTGCTGGATCTCAGTGCAGCGTTCGACACAGTAGATCACAAAACTCCACTCATTCGCCTTAAAGAAGTAGCAGGAATCACAGACTCAGATTTACCCTGGTTCGCATCCTTCCTAGATAATCGTTCACAGACAGTGAAACGAGGAGCATTCACCTCTGAAACTCGTGCAATTTCTTGCGGAGTTCCTCAAGGATCATCCCTGTCTCCCGTGCTCTTCAACATCTACCTCCGCCCACTCTTCAAAATCATCAGCAAACAGGACATGTGCTACCACTCATATGCTGATGACACTCAACTCTACTTTCGCATTACCGGAAAAAAAAGCCAATATCACGGACTAGAAAAATGCCTCACACTGATCGATGATTGGATGACTGAGAGCTCCCTCAAACTCAATCCAAAACAGAACTGCTTCTTCTCCACCCAAACCGAAAGACAAAAGCTAAGACTTCATGGACACCACCCACCATCCTTGGACAGACCATCACCCCAAGCACCAAAGTCAAAAGTCTCGGAGTCATCTTTGACTCTGAGATGTTGATGGATGCACAAATAGGATCAGTAGTCAGCGGATCTCACCACCTTCTCCGCCTGCTGCGTAGACTCATCCCCTTCATCCCAAAAGAGGAGATAGCAGTAGTAGTTGGAACAATCATCAATTCCCGACTGGACTACGCAAACTCCCTCTACATAGAACTACCTAAATACCAGATGGCGCGCCTACAAGTCGTCCAGAACACGGCAGCCAGACTGGTAACGGGAAAAAAACCCTGGGAATCCATCACCCCATCCCTGAGGACCCTTCATTGGCTAACCGTAAAGGATCGGGTCACTTTCAAGACCCTCTGCCTCACCCACAAATGCAATACAAGGAAACGCTCCTTAATATTTATGCGAGAAAATAAAACACTATTCACCCAATCGCATTCTCCGATCAACTAACCAAAATCTCCTCCACATTCCCAAGTCCCGGAACGCTCTAGCCACAAACATCCGCATGGAAGAAAACCACCGGGCCTTTAGGAAAAAACTTAAGACCCACCTCTTCTGAAGGATCAGGACGACACTGAATGGAAAAAGCGCCTTGAGGCGATTTAGTTTGCATTTGTAGCTCTATATAAGGTATTCACTCACTCATACCAAGTTTACGGCCAACGCCCTTCGCACAAAATTCCACGGATTTGTCCGATGGAAATCCGATCGTGTGTACGAGGCTTTAGTATGCAAGACAAGATCCTGGCACACGCCCTTTTGACAAAAATTAGACGCTCGGTTGGCCAACAATCTGATTGTGTGTACCGGGACTTAGGCTGGGTTCACATCTAATACCGATGTGGCTCACAGCAGGGGGTCCGGTGCGTCCCTGCAGGGCCGTCTTTACCGCGGGGCGAACGGGGCATCTGCCCAGGGCCCAGCCATTGTAGGGGGGGGCCCAAAGCAGCTGAGCTGCCCCTGGAGCCCACGGTGCCTGTCGGGTTTTTTTTTCAGTGGGATTTCCGCTCCAGCGCCTGTCACTTGCTAGCTCAGCTGCTCGCTACTGTCACTTGTTAATACAGAAGCGCTGCTTCCCTATTTACAAGTGACAGCGCTCTTCTCCTGGCTGCCGTTCATATCCCTCTCTCTGCTCTACACAGATTGAGTTGTATACGAGAGCAGAGGAGGAAGGGGGTGGGGATAAGACACTTCTCCATGGACATTCATATTGCAGCTTCTCTTGTGCAGCCCGGCCCCACTCTGATGGTTTTTAGGGCGGGTGGTATTGGTGCCGACTGCCGAGGAATGGTGTGTACTGAAAGAAGGGAGGAAGGGAGGGGGGGTGGAATGGTGCAGAGGAATGCTATGTATTGAATGGGGGATTTAAACTGGAATCAGGGGGAGGAAAGCTCTGTACTTGGGGGGGGGGACTTGGATGTACACAAGACATCACTAAACCCTGCAATCTGTTTATAGCGCACCCCTCAATCTTGGACTCTGTACGTAGCACACCCCCTCAATTCTGCACTCAGTATGTAACGCACCCCTCAATCCTGCAATCTGTATGTAACGCACCCCGCAATCTTGCACTCTGTAACGCACCCCTCAATCCTGCACTCTGTATGTAACGCACCCCTCAATCCTGCACTCTGTATGTAACGCACCCCTCAATCTTGCACTCTGTAACCCACCCTTCAATCCTGTACTCTGTATGTAACGCACCCCTCAATCCTGCACTCTGTATGTAACACACCCCGCAATCTTGCACTCTGTAACGCACCCCTCAATCCTGCACTCTGTATGTAACGCACCCCTCAATCCTGCACTCTGTATGTAACGCACGCCTCAATCCTGCACTCTGTATGTAACGCACCCCGCAATCTTGCACTCTGTAACACACCCCTCAATCCTGCACTCTGTATGTAACACACCCCGCAATCTTGCACTCTGTAACGCACCCCTTAATCCTGCACTCTGTATGCAATGCACCCCTCAATCCTGCACTCTGCAACGCACCCCTCAATCCTGCACTCTGTATGTAACACACCCCTCAATCCTGCACTCTGTATGTAACACACCCCTCAATCTTGCACTCTGTAACGCACCCCTCAATCTTGCACTCTGTAATGCATCCCTCAATCCTGCACTCTGTATGCAACGCACCCCTCAATCCTGCACTCTGTAACGCACCCCTCAATCTTGCACTCTGTACCTAGCTCACACATCAGCCCTGCATTCTGTACATAGCGTACCACTCAACCTTGCACTCCATACACAGCGCACTCCTCAATCCTGTACTCTGTATGTAGTTCACCCCTCAACACTGCTCTACTGCAGGCGGCATGACTAGTCATTTATTTTTGGGAGCCTGTCCTCAGGGATACTGTTCACATTGGACTCTGTGCCTACCTGCACTCAGTTAACCTTCATAGTTGTGTGGACCCTGCTCTTCTCATTGCTAATAGCAAGTTCTAGGAGTTTTCTGTCTATTAATGGGTCTCCTCACCTCCCCAGTTCATGGTGTGCAGGCAGTGGGGAGATGATGTGCTGTAACCTTTAGCAACCAATCAATGAGCTGTATTGATGTGCTGTAACCTCTAGCAACCAATAAGTGGTAATGATGCACAGTAATCTCTAGCAACCAATGAGTGAGCAGGAATAATGTGCAGTAACCTCTAGCAACCAATGACTAGAGAGGGAGCAAAGGGCGTGGGACTTTAAATGAAATATATGGCAGCAAACAAATAATAGGTAAACAACAGAGCTTTAATGGATGTTGTAGATATAAACATACAGTTGCAAAAATCAAATACAGCGATACACATAATACTGGCAATACACATGATGGTAACAAGAATGTCTCATGATAGAGCCACTGGTAATAATAGTTGATTTGATAAGCAAGGTAACAAACATAGGCATAATAATAACAATCATGTCTCATTAGAGACTTAATTGAAGTTCCGTGGTTCCCCAAAAGCAAATTGAATAATAAAGTAGTTAGAGGTACTGCCTGCAGGACCTATGGTTTCACTGAGCCTGAAAAGAAGGAGGCAGCATAGTAACTTGAAAGTCATGATCTGGATAGGTAGAGACACGGCATCAAAAAGCTCTACGCATTTCGTGGCTGAATCAGGAGCATGCGCATGGTATGTCTAGAATGAGAATTATAAGTAATAAATATGTGTAAGGGCATGGACAGGCTAAGGTAAAGAACCCCAACAACAAGATGGACACTTACTGGTTAGGGTTGCAATTAACATGTAATGTGGTAATGGCGTGTGGCGAGCCTCCCGGAACACCTCCAACCGGGATCCGAGGCGGACATCTCAAAGGAGAAGGCCCATACAGGCAGTACCTGGAGTTGGCATGAAACCACGGGGCATCTCTGTAGTGAAGTGAAGGATGGTAAACATATGGCTAGAGGTTGGGAGGAAGTGAAGGTAAGAAAGGAAGCAAGTGATGGTGGATGGGGGTGGTGTTGGGAATCTATGGTAGCCAGTGGGGAGGAGTGACAAAGAGATGGGGAGTGAAAGGGAGTGAATGACCCAAATGACAACAGGAAGGTGATAGTAGGTGGAGCAAGTGAGCCGTAGCGAAGAAAGTCAGGTTACCTCGATAGGAAGAGGGATCTGAGCATCAAGAGAGAGTGTGTTCCAAATAGTGTGCAGTCCAAGTGAACAGAGAGCCTCGAGTAACAGACCGCCCAAGGAGACGCCCATATGTACCTCACTGCGGGAACGCCCACCAACGTCACGTCGTGATGCAGGGAGTGGAGACCGGGCGTCGCCAGTCAGAACCGACATCTCCGGCCAATCGGCACCCGGGGTCTCTCTCCATTGCTCACGAGTGTGGAAACCAGCCATGCATGGACACGTTGGCGCCGCATGTCCAGTGTGGAATGCGTGACGTTGAGTGAGCAGTAAGCATTTAACCTCTAGCAACCAATCGGTTAGCAGTAATGATGTGCAGTACCTTCCAGCAACCAATCAGCAAGCAGAAATTATGTGCTGTAACCTAATAACTAATCAGTCAATCGTAATGTGTGCTGCATCTTCTAGCATCCAGTCAGTGAGCAGTAATGATATGCTGTAGCCTTTGGAAACCAATTGCAATCACTGCCTGATCTGCTACAGTAAACTGATTTTGAGTCGGGGGGAGAAGCTGGGGGGCCCAAAGAAAATGGTTGCCCAGGGCCCAATCAATATTAAAGACGGCCCTGCGTCCCTGTTCTCTGTTTCGGGGATGAATCAGGGCTGAATTTTTGCCGGAATTCGGACCGGAAACTGAGCCAAAGATACACAGGACCCCTGTGCAAGCCGCTCTGCAGCCGCCATGGAGATGTGTGACCCAGCTCCATTGAGAGCCGGTCACAATCTCCTGTAATGCGAATTGGATGCAAGGAAACCCACATCCAATTTGCATCAGTGTGAACCCGGCCTTACTCTTGGGACAGCTGACGCTAATGGCAAGCCTACTATAGATACTATAGTACTTTTTTTTTTTTTTACTTTTTATCACATAGACTATATACTTATTATGCATGGGCTCTGAATTCTTCCTTTTTGCGCCATTACCTTTTGCATTACAGACATCAAAGTGTAACACTGTCTGTGTCCCCGCTGGGAATTTCCCTAACTTCTTGCACCAATGCAGACCTTCCAATAGCGCCCATTTCTGTAACCAAGAGGCATTCCACTCCTCATCATCTCTGCTGTCTCATTACACCTGAGTGCAGTCAATGAACCCAAGATGTCTGCTTAAATGCTTAAAGTGCACCCATCATATTGGGAATATAGGGGCTGCCATTGTTGACCTCCTTGTGAAAATGCTACTTTTATGGCTGATTTTCCAACTCCCTTGTTCAACACTTTGAGTCACTCAGTTGGGATTAAAGTAGAACTAAGCCCAGGTTCACACTGGTGCGATATGACATGTCAAATCAGCTGCATTTGCCACATCTGTGGCGCTGCACCGATATCAAAAAGTCGTTTCTGTACTATTTTTTTTCTATTTCGGCCGCGATTTACTTTGACATCTGTGCAGAAACCTGCACAGATGTCTCTGTAATCGCGGCCGAAATCGGGACTGACAAGCGGGAGTGAAATCGTGCAAGTTCAGCTGAACTCGCCCGGCTTCATTCCCGTAGCCTTGTGTGAACCTGGGCTAAAGGCAACCTTTTTTTTTCATTTTGGATAGAATAAGCAAGGGTTATAACCCCTGTCAGGTTCTATTTTGCCCTGCCTTTACCTTCACATTCTGTCCCATAGCCAAAACAGGAAGTGAGAAGAATTCCCTTCAAAGTGAAGAAATCCCTGGTTGTCACCAGAACTAGTGTCCCCATTGGAAGATTTCCCCTCTATTCCTGTTCTGAGGACAACCCAAAATTTGGAATTTTCTTATACTTTCACTTTTGATGATAATGGTAAACAGGACAAATAGAGAGGGAGAATCTCCGTAACGGGGGCACAGACAGCAATAAAAAATGACAGGGGTGCTATTCTTTCTCCACTCTATCCAAACTGAAAACAAAAAGTTTGCCTTTAGTTATACTTGTAGCGCATCCCCTAGGGAGCCACAAGTAGAACCCGGGATCCCCCACCCTGCACAGCCAGGCACACCGAATCTTCGCAGACACACTTGAGTCAAAGAATAGCCCAGTGCTTTGTTTTTTTATGTTTGTTTTATTGAGGGATTAGAACTTGGATGGGGATTGGAAAATTATGGGCTTCCCACTTGACTTCAGACAACTTTTCTATATACAGTCTCTATATACACTCTACTCTACTTCCTCCAGCTCTATAGCTACTTTCACACTGAGGCACTGGATGCGCTGGCGGTATAGCGGCGCTATTTTTAGCGCCGCTATACCGTTTTTGTTGCCGCGATTTGCGGGCGCTAGCGGGGGTATTTTAACCCCCGCTTGCGGCCGAAAAAGGGTTAAAAACGCCTGCAATAACGCCTCTTTGAGGCGTTTTGCGGGCGTATTAGAGGCGCTACCCCATTGATTTCAATGGGCAGGGGCGCTATAGGAGCGCTATTTTTAGCGCTCCTATTGCGCCTCAAAGATGCGGCTTGCAGGAGTTTTTTGAGCCTCCTGCAAGCGCAACGCTCCAGTGTGAAAGCCCTCAGGCTTTCACATTGGATAGTATTGAGAGGCTTTTTTGGGGCGTATTGCAGGCGCTATTTAGAGCGCAATAGCGCCTGCAAAGCGCCTCAGTGTGAAAGGGGCCTTACTTGCTTGCAGATTTCCAGCTGGCACACTGTTTTGTAGATCTGTGAAAAATAAAATTTTGTGCAGCGCTCAAAAATTCATATATATATATATATATATACAATCTAATATATGTAGCGCCCCTCTACTTTGAGGGGTGCTATATGCCTAAATTTAGGGGTTGGTCTGAGCTAGTAGCCAGGCTCAGACCGCTTTTATTGATAGGTTCTGTTACTTTGTTTCTGCAGGTGTTGTACTGGTGTGCAGTTCCCTGTGGCCTGTAGGTGGCACTGCCATAACAGGTCAGGGTTGAACCACTGGTAACAGTGCTGCGCCTTAGGGTGTCCTCTCTCAGCAGTAGTACAGTGGGCGCGGTTGGTCTGCTGTGCATGCCGGGAGAGGATACATAAGGGGGCAGACGCCGCCTGGAGAGGAGATCCGGGGAGTTGGAGTTCGGTTCGCGTGACCTGGCCCTCCTGGCCAGGGGTGCGCGTGTGCACCGGTCCCAAGCACCTTTAGCCTGGGACTGCAGCTTCGCCATTGGGCCCAGCACCTTTAGCTGGGGCTCATCTCTAAGAGGAAGAATCCCAGGGTGCCCCTGAGAGGGGACCCACTCTAAGAAGAGGAGGCCAGTGGAGGACCTTTCTGATGGACCGGTGAGAGTTCACGGTGAAAGAGAGGCCCGGTAACCTTCTGGAGGGATTCAACTATTCATCCAAGGCCTTGTAATGTGCAGCAACTTGCACCTGTTCTTGAGTTACAAGCGCTGAGAGCTTCGGGGCTCAGAGATTCTGTGGCAGAGGATCTCCCGATCGTATCTCCAAAGAAAACTTAAGTAAATGCTTGAGTGTCATTCCGGTTGCTAGGACCGAGAGAGGGGACTATCCGGATAAGCAGAGATACTGGGGATTGAGTGGTGAGATTAAGTGACGCGTGCCTGAACCTGCCTTCCTGTTCCTTTATTCTTCAACTTCAACTTTCCTATCCGGTTTCCAGCATAAAGAAAAAAAAAAACTTCCTTCATTAAGGTTTAACCTTGTCTGGACATTGGCCTTATTGGTGCACCTACAATAGACTCTTCCCTACACTCTAGAGGTGAGAACCAGCTGAAGGGAGGTAACTCACTGCAGGACCCAACAATTGTGAACACCGCTTAACCTCTTCAAACAAGAGGGTACAGGCATATAGTATTGTGTGCCTTGTCTCACAAATGAGCCAGGTGAGAAAAAGGTCCGTGTGCTACAGGTGGGGGCTTGAGTCCGGGATTTGCAGAGCTACCCCCAGAAGTTGGACTGTTTTCGGCCATTTGGAAAGTTGAACTGCGTCACATTTTATTGAAGAAAATGGAGGTACAGGACTGTGTTTGAGTTTTACACGTGCGCAGTTCGTGGGCGTGCCCAAAGCTAGGAAAATCCCGCGAGCTGCGTGCAGAAGAGAAAAAGGGGGAGGAGCCCCACCTAAAGTGTGTGGTGCACGTGGTGTCTTTGGCGCCAAAGGGCCAGTACGAGCCAAACCAGTGAAGAAGAAGCATCATGTCCACCATTTCATGGATTCCTCTTCCATCGGGACCCCAAATGTTCCTGACTACCTCAGCCATGGATATTGCTTTCATCACTGTCCCCCTGATGGATACAGGGATTCGGCTCAAGGTCCGGGGCCGCTTCACACTTTACACCTGCCGGGATGCGTGCAAATACGGTCGTTCGGAAGATGCCTGATCTGTGGGGAGTTTTTGTTCGAGGTAGAACAGCCCACCGAGTCACCCCGAGTGTATCAGGTCAATTTTGTTACGGGGTTGCTTACTTCTGAGGAAGAGAAATATGCCCCAGCGGCCAGGCCCACGCGCATCACTACGGCTGTCGCGGATGTAAAGGATGAAGTCCCAGCCACCGCAGAGCCAGCGACGGATGTTACAGCAGATGCTGCCTCCGTCACTACTGAGACGTCCATCCCGCCTGCCAAGAGAAAGGTGGGCTACGTTACAGCCTCACGCGGTCGTGGACGAGGTCCACCCTGGCGCCTGCCTGAACCGGAGATCCGGCCCGGAGGGACCTCCACGAGATCTACATCAGGGGACGGTAAGGAGGCTGGGGACATTGTGGTGAAGTTTGCCGGGGAAGAAGCTCAGTCTCCCTACCATTGGGGATGCTTGGATACCCGACCTGCAGAAACTTTTAAAAGACAGTGAGTCTGTGTCTGCTAGAAATCTGCCAGCGGAGGAGTATGACATTTCCGATCTGGAATCGTCTTCCGATGTGGGGGATGATTTCGAGGTGGATGAACTGTTTGCTAGGAAGGGTTGGGACAGAATTTCATTACCCTCACCCAGAAGCATTAGAGAGGGATCACCCATGGTCTCTGGGGAAACAACACCCCGGGTGGAGGCCCCTACACGTGAGGAAGGAAATGTTCTCACACCTGCATTGCCCGTACCTGCATCGTCAACGCCTACCACTAAGGCTGGACGTATGCCACTGCGGGCACCTTTACCAAAACTTGAGGCAGTGAAAGTGCCTAGATCCCCGGACGCTATTGTTTTACCGGGTGCAGGAGACCGTGCCACCCTTCCTCACATTTCTAGGTTGCAGCGGCTCCACAACAAGAAAGTGTCCACCGAATACGGCTGGGAATATCCCTATGTTCCTAGAGACCTTTTTTTCTAAATCAAGGCCTATCATGAGAGGTGGTATGCGGACTTAGTTTGGGACCACCTGAAAGTGCCTAATGCCCGTAGATACTTTGTATGCTCAGCTGCTATGGCCGATTGTTTTAAAGAGTGCAAGCAAGAATGGAACTATGGTCGGCACATACATGCGGATCGAGTGATTAATTGTAATAAGGCGCGAGAGGATGCTGGATGGTGTGCCTTGTCTCACAAGTGAGCCAGGTGAGAAAAATGTCCATGTGCTACATATATAATGTGAAATGACCACAAAATAAAATAAAAAGAGTGAAAAGTGATGTGAATTTCACACCCAAACTAAAGTCAGTGTTCCATCTTAGCCCAGGTTCACACTGGGCTGCGGGAGTGAAGCCGTGCGAGTTCAGCTGAACTCGCACAATTTCACTCCTGCCTGTCAGTTTCGATTTCGGCCGCGATTACAGGGACATCTGTGCGGGTTTCTGCACAGATATCAATGTAAATCGCGGGCAGAAATCGCAAAAAGTAGTACAGAAACTTTTTGAAATCGGTGCAGCGCCGCACCGATTAGGACGGTGCCATTGCTGGCAATTTGAGGCAAATACCGCCGTTTTGACATGCCAAATCGCATGTCAAAACGCACCAGTGTGAACCAGGGCATATAGAGGTTTTTAAACCATGAATACAACAGTCCACGGATAAACAGTGAAAAAAAAACAATATAGCCAGAGAGGGGATTCCACGTGCCATCAGTGTTGGAGTGAAGACACAGACAATGAAACCACCACCGGTTAGTGAGAAGCCTTATCGGAGTAAGGAGACTCAAATGGGCATATGCTCAATGAGTCAACAAGCCATGTGGTGTAAACACCAATGTATGGGACCTCCACATCTGGGCTCCAGATCAGGATGGAAGATTGTCCAATTGGTCAGGAGATATCACAGAGAAGCAGTCCTCAGAAGCAGCCAACTTGTCACACCAAATCCTCTAGAGTGTTCAAAATAGCATGACCAAAAAATAAAATCCTCCACATAGTGTGAATCCATATAAACATAGCAATGTATTAAAAAATTGGAAACACTCACATTTGGAAAGTGGATCAAGCGCTTGAAAACATATGGTTTTGAGTAACGCAATGACATCAGCAAGACTCGTCCCAACGCGTTTCGCCTAACGAGACATCATCTGGGGTTTTGCGTTATCCAAAACCATATATTTTCAAGCGCATGATCCACGTTCCAAATGTGAGCGTTTCCAATTTTTTAATACATTTCTATGTTTATATGGATTCACACTATGTGGAGTATTTTTTTTTTCTTCGTAATTCAAAGCACTCGCATATCAAAGCGAGTTTCCCCATTGAAACCAATGAAAACGAAAATAATTAGTTCCGCATTGACTTCTATGGCATGCAATACCGCATGTGGCCAGAGAGCCTCGGAAATACTCGGGGACAGCTCGACTGAACTCTGAAAGGCTCGGAAACCGAGTTGCTCCACTCAGCTCCAGCGCCCCCGCACCTCTGGCCAAATGCGGTAACTGCACACCGCTGTGGCTTGAATCCTGCTCGTTTTGTAAGACAACAGGATTTAAAAAAAAAAAAAAAAAAGCTTGCATTGCAAAACGCTCGTTAACCGTGTTACTCGCAATCCGAGGTTTCACTGTATAGGTCAACATAGATATTAGATATTCCAAGAATTAAAATATGTGCAAATATAGTCCGGACTATATTTGCAATTTTAATTCTTATTACCGTAATTATAAGAATTATTATTGTTTGAATATATAAGTATCTACGTATTGGCACCCGCAGCAGGTTGCAAAGGCAGTGCATTTTGAACGTGGTGTGGGAAAAGCGCACAAAACATGCATTTCCCGCACCATATTCTGGTGTGAACCGGGCTTAATAGTGATGGCCAAAAGTATTTGGGTTAGACCCACGGGGTGTTCAATAAACGTGTTGTAAAATCCACAAATTGTGAATGTAGCAAGGTCTCCGGCCTCCTTCAGTCTATTACGAACCTCCAGGGCCAGAGATAGCCGTCATCCTTCTGAATATGGTGGGTTGTGAGGCATAGTGGGTGCAAAGATGGATATAGTCATTGGGCGCCAGACACTTCTTGAATGCAAAAGAGATATTTATTTCTCTTACAAATTTTTATGGGGGAAAGAGGGTTCGGGCCAGGACACCCTTGAGTAGTTGCAAGTTCAATTGGTAGACTCCGAAACTTCAATAGGAGGACAGCCATGCAGGGAAAGGCCCCAGCAAGGCACGACCATCTGCAAGTGCAGGAATGCTGTCTCCTATGGCAACAGTCATTAACAGTTCCGAACACAAAGTGTAACAGTTCATTCAGCTTCACTACAATCACTCCTTGTAGATATTCAGCACACTGAGCTCCCGGTCTCTCACTAGACCCTCTGATTCACCAATTCTGAATCCCTTGAGCTCCTTCAATCTTCACAGTGGTATCTTCCTCAAGTGTCACCCCCGCTTCTCTGCTGGGTCCCTAGATTGGCACTCCAGATACTTCTCAAGCTTCACCCCTGCTGACCGGCTGGGTCCCTGGCTTGACACACAAGGCTGCTCTGCAAGCGTCACCTCCGTTGGTTGGGTCGCCGACTTGATCACCGCCTGAAGTTTCCAGATTCTCCACCGTGCCCGTTCAGTGAGAATACTGCTCCGGTACTTGCTTCAGTTTCTCACTGTGGTCCCTGGTAAAAAGGTGGTTGATCCCTTAGTGGTGACTAGGGATGAGCTCGGTGTTCGAGTCGAACATAGGTTCGACTCGAACATCGGCTGTTCGCGCGTTCGGCGAACAACTAACTATTTGGGCCGTTCGCGCCAAATTCGAGTGACGCGAACGGCCCACAATACACTGCGCCATCGCAGTGTAATCCCTGCGCTGTGATTGGCCAAGCATGCACTGTGACCCTGCATGCTTGGCCAATCACAGCGCCGGCAGCGAGGAGAGCAATGATTGGCCACAGGCAGGATGCCTGTGGCCAATTATTGCTGAGGGGGTTTAGTACACGCCCCACACTATAAAAGGCCGCCAGCGCGGCGGCCTCGTGTAGTGTGTTCCGGCGCAGGAAAAGAGAAGGATAGGCAGGGACAGTGTCATATTTTTTCTTTGCTAAACCTTGTGTGTAGGGACAGAGAAGGATAGGTAGGGAGAGTGTCAGTGTCATATTCTTTGCTAAACCTTGTTTGTAGGGACAGAGAAGGATAGGCAGGGAGACTGTCAGTTTCATATTCTTTGCTAAACCTTGTGTGCTGAACCATATTGCTAAACCTTGTGTGTAGGGACAGACAAGGATAGGCAGGCAGAGTGTCAGTGTCATATTCTTTGCTAAACCTTGTGTGCTGAACCATATTGCTAAACCTTGTGTGTAGGGACAGACAAGGATAGGTAGGGAGAGTGTCAGTGTCATATTCTTTGCTAAACCTTGTTTGTAGGGACAGAGAAGGATAGGCAGGGAGAGTGTCAGTGTCATAATCTTTGCTAAACCTAGTGCGCTGAACCATATTGCTAAACCTTGTGTGTAGGGACAGACAAGGATAGGCAGTCGAGAGTGTCAGTGTCATAATCTTTGCTAAACCTAGTGTGCTGAACCATATTGCTAAACCTTGTGTGTAGGGACAGACAAGGATAGGCAGTCGACAGTGTCAGTGTCCTATTCTTTGCTAAACCTTGTGTGCAGGGAGAGAGAAGGATAGGCAGGGGACAGTGTCAGTGTCATTGTTGCTAAGCCTCCTGCACAGTATACACCTGAAGCTAGCCCTTATTGCTGTTTTTTCCTGGTGTGTTACACTGACAGGCATTTGCAGCACTTACAGCGGGCGGAGTGTGCTTCCTGCAAAATAAACACCTGAAGCTACCCCTTATTGCTGGTTTTCCCATCTCCCTGCAGGCCATTAGAATGTCTGGAAGGCAAACAAGGAGAGGCAGACAGTCAGGAGCCAATAAAAGAGGGCAAGCAGGCTCTGTGTCTGGGGGCAACAGTGCTGGTCGTGGACGCGGTGCATTGTCATCAGCACATGGCCATGGGACACGCTTGTCCTTCTTTTCGGCAGCTGGACATGTTGAGCCACATCATGCCGAAGACTTGGTAGAGTGGATGACCAAGCCCTCCTCATCCTCCTCATCCTCTCTCACCCAGGCTCAGGGTACTGGCAAAGCAGCTGCCAAAGCGTCCTCTTCCCTGGTATCAATGTCATCATCAGTCACTCCTTCCTTAGACCCACCATGTCCTCCTCCTGAGGAGTCCCCCGAACTGTTTGAGCACAGTGTTGGGTACATGCTCCAGGAGAATGCCCAGCGCTTCGAAGGGTCTGATGATGATACCCAGCTAGAGGAAGGCAGTAGCGTGAAAGCAGAGAGAGGGGATGCTCAAGAAGGACACCAATCTGGCAGTCATGTTCCAGCAGCTGCAACATACTGCCAGATTGGCTCCAGTGATGAGGAGGGAGGGGATGATGAGGTCACTGACTCCACGTGGGTGCCTAATAGGAGAGAGGAGGAGGATGAGGAGGAGGCACATCTCCAACGAGGCAGGATGACCTTGGGTGGCCAGTGTAAGGGCAGCACACCGACGGAATCACACCGCAGAGCTCCGCCTGTGCAGGGCGCTGCCTCTGCCCATTATTCAAAAAGTTCTTTGGTGTGGGCCTTTTTTGAGGCGAGTGCATCAGATCGCACAGCTGCTGTTTGCAACATATGTCTCAAGCGTATATCGCGTGGCCAAAACATCAGCCGTTTGGGCACCACATGCTTGACCAGACATATGTTGACCTGCCATGCAGCTCGTTGGCAAGCCTACCATAAAGACCCACACCAAAGAACAAAGCGGACCTCTCCTTGCACCGCATCAGCTGGGATCTCCAACCCCACTATACCTTCAGTCCTCTCTGAAACCTGCACTGAGAGGAATGAAGGTGTAGAATTAGGTGTGTCACAGCCCAGTACTTGCGGCCACTCTGCTAGCAGTACACCGACGTCCGATTCTAGCAGGCAAATTTCCCTGCCCCAGCTGCTGGACCGTCGAAAGAAGTTCACTCCCAGCCATTCACATGCCCAGCGGTTGAATGCTAGCTTGGCTAAATTGCTAGCGCTTCAACTGCTGCCTTTTCAGTTGGTAGACTCGGCCCCCTTCCGTGAGTTTGTGCAATGTGCAGTTCCTCAGTGGCAGGTTCCCAAACGCCACTTTTTCTCAGGGAAGGCGATTTCGGCTCTCTACCGGCATGTGGAAGGCAATGTCTTGGCCTCGCTGGACAGGGCGGTCAGCGGTAAGGTGCATATTACCGCTGACTCATGGTCCAGCAGGCATGGACAGGGACGTTACCTTTCTTTCACGGCCCATTGGGTCACTCTTTTGGCAGCTGGGAAGGATGCAGGACAAGGTGCAGTAGTGTTGGAGGTTGTTCCACCGCCACGCCTCAAAAATGCTACTACTGGTTGTGACACACCTCTGTCCTCCACCCCCTCCTCTTCTTCTTCCTCCATGGCCTCTTCCTGTGGTTTGTCCTCTGAACCAGCGGTGCTCCGTAGGCGTTCAAAGAGCTACGCAAGTTTGCAGGCAAAAAGATGCCATGCCGTGCTTGCGCTGGTGTGTTTGGGGGACAGGAGCCACACTGGGGCAGAGGTTCTGTCTGCTCTGCAGGGGCAGGCCGAGAGGTGGTTGACGCCACGCCAGCTTAAGCCAGGAATGGTAGTTTGCGACAATGGCACCAACCTCCTCTCCACTCTCCGACAGGGACAACTGACCCATGTGCCCTGTGTGGCTCACGTCCTTAACCTGGTGGTGCAGCGGTTCTTGGGCAGGTACCCGGGCTTACAGGATGTCCTGAGGCAGGCCAGGAAAGTCTGTGTGCATTTCCGCAGATCTTATAATGCCAGTGCTCGCCTGGCTGAGCTGCAAAAGGAGTTGAACCTGCCCAAGAACCGCCTTATATGTGACATGCCCACCAGGTGGAACTCAACGTTGGCCATGCTGCAGCGGCTGCACACGCAGCAGAGGGCCATCAATGAGTACCTGTGCGACTACGGCACCAGGACAGGGTCAGGGGAGCTCGTTTTTTTTTCACCACGCCAGTGGGGCATGATCAGGGATGCATGCACTGTCCTGGCACCATTTGAGGAGGCCACGAGGATGGTGAGCAGTGACAGTGCATGCATCAGTGACACTGTACCTCTTGTCCACCTGTTGGAACATACGCTGCGTGGAATAATGGACAGGGCACTTGAGGCAGAACAGAGGCAGGAAGAGGAGGACTTCCTTGCCTCTCAAGGCCCCCTTTACCCAGACAGTGTTCCTTCTGTCCCACCCATCACACAGGAAGAAGAGGAGGAGGCGGAGGATTGTGTCAGCATGGAGGTGGAGCCTGGCACTCAGCATCATCAGCAGCAGTCTTTTAGGGATGATTTACAGTCCCAAGAAACCAGTGGACTTTTACGTGGCTGGGAGGAGGTGGCTGCGGATCATGTCGTCCTTAGTGACCGAGAGGACTCCGGACTGAATGCCTCAGCTAACCTACGCTGCATGGCCTCCCTGATCCTGCAAAGTCTGCGGAAGGATCCTCGTATTCTTCGGATCAAGGAGAGGGACCATTACTGGCTGGCCACTCTCCTTGATCCACGGTACAAGGGTAAGGTTGCGGACCTTATCTTACCGTCGCAGAGGGAGCAGAGGATGAGACAACTCCGGGAGGCCTTGCAGAAAGGTCTGTGCAACGCATTCCCAGAGACTGGGAGGTTACAAACTCCTGGTCTTGGACAACGAGTTGCTGAGGCTTCGGTCAGTCAAAGAAGGAGCGGTGGGGAAGGTGGCCGTCTGACCGAAGCGTTCAGACAATTCTTTAGTCCGCAGCCCCAAGGTATGATCGGTTCCAGCAACCATCGCCAGCATCTGATATACATGGTGCAGGAATACCTAGGGGCAAGGTCAGACTTGGACACCTTCCCCACCGAAAATCCTCTGGCTTACTGGGTCTTGAGGATGGATCACTGGCCAGAGCTTGCACAGTATGCAATTGAGCTACTGGCCTGTCCTGCATCCAGCGTTCTTTCAGAACGCACATTCAGTGCTGCTGGAGGATTTGTCACGGATCACAGGGTGCGCCTGTCCACCGACTCTGTTGATCGACTGACCTTCATAAAGATGAACCAGTCTTGGATCACCACCAGCTACCAAACACCTGAAGCTAATTTAACAGACTAATTTATTTTCAAATGTCACATCCCTTCAAGACTGATGCTGAGAGTTTGTCCTGTTATGTTGACTGACTATCCTCCTCCTCCTCAATGATCCGATTGACGATGATAGCTTGGAAGAACATTTTTGTTTCTGGGTGCCGCCACCAGTGGCTAAGGCCCAATTTTTCAGCCCCTGTTTAACAGGGGTGTGTTATTACAATTTTTTATGCAATGCTTTGCAGCAGGGCTCATTCCTGCACTCCAACTAGAGTATCTGGGAGTGTTTGCAGTGTCGTGGCACCAGCACCAGTGGCTAAGGCCCAATTTTTCAGCCCCTGTTTAACAGGGGCGTGTAATTACAATTTTTGATGCAATACTTTGCAACAGGGCTCATTGCTGTGCTCCAAGTACAGTATCTGTGAGGGGTTGCAGTGTTGTGGCACCAGTGCCTAAGGCTCAATTTTTCTGCCCCTGTTTAACAGGGGCATGCAATTACAATTCTTGATCTAATAATTCACAGCAGGGCCCATTCCTGCGCCCACCAAGACTAACTGTGAGGCCTTACAGTGTTGTGTCAACACCACCACCACCACCACCAAAGGCCCAATTTTTCAGCCCCTGTTCAACAGGGGCATGCAATTACAATTCTTGATCTAATAATTCACAGCAGGGCCCATTCATGCGCCCACCAAGAGTAACTGTGAGGGCTCACAGTGTTGTGGCAACACCAACATGTAAGAGGCAAATTTCAGCTGAGTATATACGGCAGGCCCCTACTTTCAAACATCCAACTTACAAACGACTCCTCCTTGCAAACGGAAGGCTACAACAGGAAGTGAGAGGAAATCTACCCCTAGGAAGGCAAATTCTCTCCTGTAAGAGTTAATATGGGAAAAAAAGTGTCTCCTCACCACTGATTCTTTATCACCAATTCTTGTTTCAATAAAAACCCCAAATTTTCAAAAAACATTTGTCATTAGGACGGAAAGTGAGGTGAACTGTTCTGAACAGGTGCACACTGCACAGACAGCAAAACAAAGGTTACAGGGGTGATAACCCTTCCCTATGTTTTCCAAAAAGCTTAAAAATATATTTTTTGGCTGGAGCTACACTTAAACAATGTACCTGTTCAAAATTACAAACAGATTCTACATAAGAACAAACCTACAGTCCCTGTCTTGTATGCACCGCCTGTATACGGCTGTTCAGAGTATATAGGGCCTTTTTTATTTTGTGTGCGGGGTTCCCCTTAATATCCATACAAGACCCAAAGGGGCTGGTAATGGGCTGGGGTAAGGGGGGGGGGGTGTGATGGGGTAGCTATGTCATTTTTCTTAAAGATTTTCATCCATATTACCGGGACCAGACATTACATTAAAGCTGCAAGCAGTTTTAAATGGCTTTTTTTCCTTTAGAAATGTAATTTTGTGCAGGGACAGTTCTAAACACGGGAAACACGTGGCACTTCACAGGCATACTTTAGACACCCCCCAGGTACGATATTTAAAGGAATATTTGACTTTTTTTTTTTCACTTTATGCATCATTAAAATGACTGCTCCAGAAAAACGGCCGTTTTTAAAACTTTTTTTTGCATTGATACATGTCCCCTGGTGCAGAACCCGGGTTCCCAAACCCTTTTTAGGACAATTACATGCATAATAGTCGTTATAATTAGCACTTTAGATTTCGAACGTTCGCATCCATTGTATTCAATAGGGTTCTAAAGTTCGTGCGAACTTTCGGTCCGTTCGCGGGTTCTGGTGCGAACCGAACCCGGGGGTGTTCGGCTCATCACTAGTGGTGACAGCTTCCCCTCTACTTCTGATCACGACAGGTTCTCCGGCCAGCAGAACAGTTACTTCTGGGTGGACTGCAAGCCGCAGTCCCAACCCTGCACTGCTCTTGGTTTTGGATAGGCCCTCAGACAGCCTAGCAGCTAGACGCCCCCGGGATAGGCCTAATCTCTGGCCTAGCAGCCTGGGCAATAGAACACACGTCCATCCAGACAGACATCCAGGTGGCACAGAACACCAATCACCTGACTTCACCCAAATATATAGGTTCTTCCAGCAGGCCAAGGGATTCAAGAAAACCCCTGCCCGTTGGCTGAGATACCCCACATAACCTGACCTTGAGCTACCCTTCGCATATCTAATACCAAGTACCCGACCACCTAGTGGTAGTAGAGAAAAGTGCAACAAGGCCAAACTTAGAGATCTCTAACAATCAACCAGGACAACTATTCCTGGCAAGTAAATGGGTTACGAGTGCCGGCCCTCAGCAATTTATGTGGTAACAGACCAGTTGAGCTTGGGTAAAGTTTCTTAAAGAGGTTCCATGCGTCCCTAGAATTGGAAGAGCCAAGCATTTTGCAGTTGTGGCAAAGCGCTAAAGAGGTAGCGGATTGGGTGGGATTTACACAAACAGTTACTTGGCCCGGAATGGACAAAGGGATAGGCTGATTTACTAAAGTAGTTAAGAATGTTGACACAGTAAATTGCATGAATATACACGTTAACTAGACAAATAATGTAGAAAATCAATAAAAAAAAATCCTGTTTATGAGAGGGTGTGGGTAGTTTAGGAGCCATTTAAATGGTTTGGATGCCACATTGAGATGGGTGGATTTCTCTTGAGAAACACGTTTTTACTCCAAAACATTGCGATAACCATCTCCATGTCAACTGAAGGTTTGTAATGATATCTATGTATTAAGGTTTGCCTATTGCTGTACTTTTAGGCCTGGTTCACACCTATGCATTTTCAGTTTTGCAGAAACACACTACAATCCATTTAACATGGTTTTCTATGGATGCGGTTCACATCTGTGCATTTTATGGAGAGTTTTTTTTTTTTTTATGGTTTTTGGTTCCATAGACTTCAATGGTTTAACCACTTGCCGACAGCTGGCTGTCATATGATGTCCTGGGCTTTGAGTGGGTATAGCTGAATGTTGGGTGCAGCTACAGGCATCATTCAGATATCGTCTTTTTCACCCGGCGATTCCCTACACCATAAGAATGATCATAGCGGCTGGTCAGCCGCTTGATTGTTCTTACGGGCGGCGAGAGGGGACATGTGTGTCCCCCCCTCCCGCCAGTGCTTCTACCGACTCACCGATGTGATTGGTGAGTCGGAGAACGGACCTGTCGGCCCCAGATGTTCACCATAGAGATGTCGGGCGGACCAGATGGTCGCCGGAGTCTCTATGATCATCGGATGCCGGGCGCGATGTTATGACGTCACGCCCGGCCTCTGCATTCAAACAAACGGCGCCGCTTCGGCCGGGAAGCTGAGGTTTTTTTGGGGGGGATTCCAGGCTTCCCAGCCTAGAGGTGAGATGTGGGGTCTTATTGACCCCATATTTCACGGTAAAGAGGACCTGTAACGCCATATTCCTATTACAAGAGATGTTTACATGCCTTGTAATTAGTGGTGCAACGGATCGGTGACGATCCGTGATCCGAACGGGTCACCCCGTTCGGATCGGCACACACCGCGATCCGCGGCTTTGGCCTAGCTCTGGAGCCGCGGCCATCTTGGTACACCCGGCGGCGGCGGTGGCCGCCTTGTGCGTGCTGACGTCATCACCCCTCACCCTCCCTGCTCGTGGATCTGAACTGGCCGGCGGGAGAGACTAAGGCAAGTGGGGGAGAAGCCCATTACAGGGGGAGAAGATTGTGGATATTACAGGGGGAGAAGATTGTGGATATTACAGGGGGAGAAGATTGTGGATATTGGTAATTTTTTTGCCGATCCGAAAATGATCTGATCCGTGACCCCTGATCCGAGGATCGATCCGATCCGTGAGTTTTTTGATCCGTTGCACCCCTACTTGTAATAGGAATAAAAGTGATCAAAAAATGTTTTTTTTTTTAAAGTGTCAAATTAAAAAGTTGTAAGTAGAACTAACAATAAAAAAAAAAAAATTTTTAGCCCTAGACCTCCAACTCAAAACATGTAACCAGCAAAAAAAAATAAAAATTAAAGCGTCGCCTATGGAGATTTTTAAGTCCCAAAGTTTGGCGCCATTCCATGAGCGTGTGCAATTTTGAAGCGTGACATGTTAGGTATCCATTTACTCTGCGTAACTTCATCTTTCACATTATGCAAAAAAATTGTGCCAACTTTACCGTTTTGTTTTAAAGCATGAAACTGTTTTTTTCCCCCCAAAAAAACACGTTTGAAAAATTGCTGCTCAAATACCGTGCAAGATAAAAAGTTGCAATGACCGCCATTGTATTCTCTAGGGTCTCCGATATATAAATAAAATGTTTGGGGGTTCTATGTAATTTTCTAGCAAAAAAAGATGATTTTTACATGTAGGAGAGAAAATGTCAGAATTGGCCTGGGTGGCAAGTGGTTAAAGACGTGTATTGGAAAAAAACTCAAAATGCACCTGCAATATGCAAACTGCACCCTGCACAAGTGTGAATCAGGACTTAGCCTGGATCTCCTCCCTGTTCTAATGAAGATGTACTGTATATGCTCGTAGCCAAGAGTCTGCCTTTGTGATGCGGCCTCTTCAGAGTTCAGTTTGAAGATGAGATTACCCGGGAAGGCACTGGTGACATAGCCTCCCCAGGGTGCATCTTTGAGGTCACAGTGCCTCAAGAAAACTAGGAAGCAAGACAAGTTTAGCCCCATTTATGCCCAGCCCTTACATCCCTTTACCTGTGATATTATGTCTGGGTAGGGGGTTTGGGAAAGTTGATGAAGGTGGGTAGATCTGCCCAGTTAGGTGACCATGGTCATTGGCTTTCACAGTGGTGCCATGATCAGGATTAACCGCTTAGGTTCCACAGTGAGTACAACAAGCATGATTTACTGCATTTACAGACTGATTTTACTGTGGGTCTAGTAACACTTTAACCACCTAAACACCAGACCATTTCGCTGGCCAAAGACCAGAGTAATTTTTGCGTTTTGGCACTGCGTCGCTTTAACTGACAATTGCGGACGCGCAACGTGGCTCCCAATAAAAATTTACTTTTTTCCCACAAATAGAGCTTTCTTATGGTGGTATTTGATCACCTCTGTGGTTTCTATTTTTTGCGCTATAAACAAAAATAAAGCGACAAATTCGGAAAAAAAAAAAAAATGCAATTTTTTACTGTTTGCTATAATAAATATCCCAAAATAAAAAATAATAAATCTATATAAAAAAAAATTTCCACAGTTTAGGCCAATGCGTATTCTTCTACATATTTTTTTTTACCAAAAATAATCGCAATAAGCGTATTGATTGGTTTGCACAAAAGTTATAGCGTCTACAAAATAGGGGATAGATTTATGGCATTTTTATTAATTTTTTTTTTGAATAGTAATGGCGGCAAATCAGTGATTTTTATCATGACTGCGACTTTATAGCGGACACATTTTTGGGACCATCATCATTTTTACAGCGATCAGTGCTATAAAAATGCACCGATTACTGTGTAAATGACACTGGCAGGGAAGGGGTTAACCACTAGGTGGCGCTAAAGGGGTGAGTGTGTCCTAGGGAGTGATTCTAACTCTTAAGGGGCGTGGCTACGAGTGACACGTCACTGATCGCTGTTCCCGATGATAGGGAACAGACGATCAGTGACAGTGTCACTAGGCAGAACGGGGAGATGCTTGTTTACACTTACCTCTCCCCGTTCTGCAGCTCTGTGACCCGATCGCGGGACACCGGCGGACATAGAGCTCTTGGCAGGGGCGCGCGGCAGGAATTTCAAAGCAACGTGTGTGTACACACACACACATATACACACACCCCGTATATACTCGAGTATAAGCCGAGGTACCTACTTTTCCCAAAAATTTGCCCATTGCCCAACCTTACTGTGCCCACTGGCATCTCACTCTGCCACCTCACTGCCCATTGTCACCTCACTGTGCCCATTGCCATCTCACTGCCCACTGTCACCTCACTGTGCCCCCTTACTGTGTCCATTGCAGCCTCCCTGTGCCCGAGTCAGTACCTCAAAATCTTGTAATTCCGCAGCCGGCGTCCATTGTTCAAATCTCGCGCCGTTCTCCCTGTCCCTTCCGTGATAGGCGTTTCCAGCAAACACTGTGTTGAGTGTTTGCTCCTATCACGGAGGTCCTCTCATTCTCCGACTCCGTTTCCCAGCAGGCACTGTGTTCAGTGCTCGGCCAATCATGGACGTCGGACAAGAGGACCTCCGTGATAGGCGCAAACACTCATCACAGTGTTTTCTGGAAACGCCTATCGCCGAAGGGACAGGGAGAACGGCGCGAGATTTGAACAATAGACGCCGGCCGCAGAATTTCACGATTTTGAGGTACTGACTCGAGTATAAGCCGAGGGGTATACTTTCAGCCCTAAAAAAAGGGCTGAAAAACTCGGCTTATACTCGAGTATGTATATATATATATATACACACACAAATAAAAACTTTGCCCAGCCATTCCATTCTGCCGACGTATATATGTACAGGAGCTGGTCGGGAACCGGTTAAAGTATAACTAAAAGGCAAAACATTTTATTTTAGTTTTGGATAGAGTGGGGAGGAATTAGAACACCTGTCAGTGTTTATTGCGGTCTGGTTCCCCCCCCCCCCCCCCGTTCTTTTAACCATTATTGAAAGTGAAAGAAAAATACCAAAATTTTAGGTTGTCCGCTGAAAAGTTAGAGGGAAATCTTCCAATGGGGACACTAGTTCTGGTGACCTGGTTGTTCCTAAAGAATTCCCTCAACTTGTAGGGATTTCCCTTCACTTCCTGCCTGGCTATGGGACAGGAAGTGAAATCTCCGAAATGGGACACAGATGGAGAACACACATACATATACATACATTGTCACACCTACGTCACATTTGATAAAAATCTGGTTTATTTTGGTCCAACATTGAAAAATAATCACAGACAGAAAAGTAGCAGAAATATTTACACTAGTAGTGTACAAGGGGGGTCTTCATGCAGCAGCTATACGGGAAGAAAAATATATTCAGTCCATATACACATCCTCTATAGAGAGGGGGAGGGGTTAGTAGGGAGGGTTCAGCTCTCGCTGTGGGTGTACTGTGTGTTCTCCTTGTTGTGGGACGTCCCCCAGCTGCTATGAGAGATCTTCAGGCTCCGGACAGACGATGGCGGATCAGACTGGAAGGAGATCCTCTTTATCTGTGGAAGAAAAGAATAGAAAAGCGATATTTCATTTAGACAAGAGCTCAGTTATCATCAATCAGCAGCAAGCACTTTTACCGATTACCACCTTTTTTTTTTTTTTTTTTTTTTTTTAAGTAAAATGTCCCTTTAAGAGCATGAAAAAAATAGGATTTTTGTACTCACCGTAAAATCCGTCTGACGTCCATGGACTGACACAGCCTCTTAATATTTGACAAGTGGGTTTATGTCCCTGCTCGCAGGAGAGAACTAGGCAGAATGTAAGATGTTACAACATACACATTCTAAAAACCAGAGCTGAACAGCCCCGCCCAGGGGGTGGTCCCTACGGACATAACCCTCCTACCTGCAGCCAGCAGCCTCAGTTTGTAACAAAGCAGTACAAACCTTAAAGGAAGGGTGGGTGCCGTGTCAGTCCATGGACGTCAGAGAAACGGATTTTACGGTGAGTACAAAAATCTTATTTTCTCTTATCGTCCATGGACTGACACAGCCTCTTAATATTTGACAAGTGGGACGTCCCAAAGCAGTGTCAAAAAAGAGGGTGGGAGCAGAATGAAAGGAAAACCAAACTTCACTCTAAAGAAGCAGAGCTCCCCAACGGAGGAGTTGCAACTTAAACAGCGGCCTGCAACACCATCAGAAGATGCAGCCACATCAACCTTGTAAAACTTAGAAAAGGTATGTGCGGACGACCAGGTCACCGCCTTGCACACTTGATGTCGGAAAGCCCAGGATGCACCAATTGCCCGGGTAAAATGCGCCGTAACCGGAAAGGGAGGCGCCCGCCCCTTAAGGGCATAGGCCTGTATGACAGTCTGCTTGATCCATCTAGAAATTATGGCAGGCGACACAGCTTGGCCCTGTTGTGGACCAGACACAGCCACAACACGTACCACGTCTAGCGTGTGAAGGGCAAACCCTCTGGGATGCGACAGATGAAGACACAAGGAAGGAAGAACAATGTCCTCATTAAGGTGAAAGGCCGAGACCACCTTCGGAAGAAAAGGTCGCGGATGCAACACCGCCTTATCCCTATGGATGACCAGGTAAGGCGGCTTGCAAGACAATGCCGCCAACTCAGACACCCGTCTGACAGAAGTAATGGCTACCAGGAAAGCCACCTTCTGAGACAAGGTCAAGAGAGGGATATCTCTGATGTTTCCAAAAGGGAGGTTCTTGAAGAACTGAGAGCACCAAATTCAGATCCCAAGGAGGGAGCACATGGCGAACCCCCTGCACAAAGGTGCTAATCAAGGAATGGCCCGATGGTGGTCCTTGAAAGAAGACAGCCAAAGCCGAAATCTGACCCTTGTTGGTACTTAAAGCTTTTGGGTCACACCACGCTGTAAACAGCAGGATTCTGGGAACGGAATACGTCCGTGGACGCCAATCCAGCTCCTCGCACAGAGCGATGCAAGCCTTCCAGGTACGGTGATAGATCTTTCTGGAGGAAGATATCCGTGCCCTTAGCATGGTCGAGATGACCGAGTCCGAGAGACCTCGGTCCCTCAGCGCCTGGCTTTCATTAGCCATGCCGTTAAAGCCATCGACTGTAAAGCAGGATGAAGTATGGGACCTTGAGACAGAAGGTCCTCCCGCATTGGAACATCCGCCACAAGATCGACGTACCAAGGGCGCCGAGGCCCACCTGGAACGATAATCACCGGAATCCCCACGGCCTCCACCCTGCGAAGTAGTCGAGGAAACAACTTCAGTGGAGCATTGGCACAAATCAGCCGATACTGACCCCCAAAGGACCACTGACGCGTCTGCCCAGAGCTCCCTGGACCTGGCCACGAATCTCGACACCTTGCGAGTGAGTTGAGAGGCCAGAAAGTCCACATCCGGTGCCCCACCTCCGGCAAAGGAGATAAAACACCTCCGGATGTAAGGACCATTCCCCTGGAACGTAAACTGCTGACAGAGCCGTCCAATATATTGGAGAAGGAAGGTCCCAGCTTACGGGGCGCCTCCACTGTTAGCCAAAGAAAAGCAAATCTGTCAGAGCTTCCTTAGAAACTCGGTCAGTGGACCAGTACATCAGCCTTTTCAGGTGGTGCAAAACCACCCCGGACAGAGACCCTAGAGGCTAAAGCAGTTGCAGTGCATCTGCTGGTCGACTGATAGAGGAAGCAGATGCTCCTCTACTGCCTGGTACAAAAGCTTTGCCCAGTCATTGAGCGTCAGAGACACCAGAGACGCAGCCGGTAACGGGCGTAACGCTGACCTCAGCATGGCGAACACAGTCCAAGCCATCGCTTCTGATCACCACCGAAGGGCCAGTGACCCCCTTGCCTGGAAAGTAGTACCCCTGATACCAGGGATTCAACTTCATAGGGAAAAAAATACCCTTATCCTTATGACAATGCTCTACAATGAATAACGTGCATTGAGGGACCAAAAAGGACCTCTGTGACAAACCCAGTCCCCATCCAGGAAGAGTCGGCACGCCTCTTCAATATAGAGTGGGTCGAGTGCGACCCAAAAAATGGAATGACACCTTCCAGCAGCAACTTCATTGTTAAGTGCTGATTGTACAAACACATAGTTTATGCTGTGTATTGCGTCAAAACGCACAATTGGAGCATGGGAGGAACCCCCCTCAGCCACAGAGAGCATAGTACAACCACATACTGTGCATGTAGTTTAGTATGCGTGGATAAACATATAGAACACGTTTATACTGTGCAAATCGACGAAGGCGCACTTTATTGGGGCGTGGGAGGAAACCCACGCAGACTGCATACACACACCGTATAGGTATGATAGTAGGGGTGCAACGGATCAAAAAACTCACGGATCGGATCGATCCTCGGATCGGATAATTTTCGGATCGGCAAAAAAAAAAAAAAAAACCTAATATCCACGTCACCCCCCCCCCCCCCACTGTAATATCCACAATCTCCCCCACTTACCAGTCTCTCCCGCCGGCCAGTTCAGATCCACGAGCAGCGAGGGGTGATGACGTCACAAGGCAGCCGCCGCCGGGTGTACCAAGATGGCCACGGCTCCGGAGCTAGGCCGAAGCCGCGGCCTTTCCCAAGGCTGAGGCCGCTCCGCAGATCGAGTGGTGATCCGATCCGAACAGGGTGACCCGTTCGGATCACCGCCGATCCGTTGCAGCACTATATGATAGTATGTGTGATAAACATTTTGAACATGTTTATGTTGTGCATAGCGCCGAAGGCGCGCATACCGTTGGAGCGTGGGAGGAAACCGGAGTACCCGGAGGAAACGCACGCAGACCCAGAGAGTATAATACATACATATACTGTGAATGTATTTAGTGTCGCGTATAAACATATTGTGTATGTTTATACTGTGTATGGCACTGAAGGCGCGCACATCATTGGAACGTGGGAGGAAACCCACGCAGACACAGAGAGCAATAATACATACACTGTGAATGTATCCAGTGGTGAGTATAAACATATTGGGTAAGTTTAAACAATGGCGCTTATCTCTGTATCGTTCCAATCTGCGTATATGTGCTGCCGAAGCAAGCACCAAACTGCAGATAAAAAAAAAACAACCTCTGACACCTCAGACCGTTGTCCTGTGAGAGTCAGAGCGTTCCCCAGGAAATGGCGGGAAACCACAGGTGCAGAGACTGTTGTTGCCTCAGAGATATTACACAGAAAGCTCACAGGGACTAGACAAATAAATGAATAAAGTCCCCCCACCATGCCTGGGGGGGGGGGGGGGCACCGTGTATCACTGTATCATCCATGCTGCTCTAGAAGCAGTGTGTGAGAAAACAGTGAGGAAGCGGTGAGGAGAATTGTGCTGCGCCCTGCAGGAGCCAGCACTAAGCCAATGGTGTAAAAGAAAATCTTTAAATGAACCAAAGGAGACTGTCTCCACCAAAGGTTCTCCAGCTGCAGCCTCCAGCTTGAGAGTGTCCCTCACCATCAATGAGTTCACTACCAAGCGTCCCGTCATTTACTGACCCAGGAGTCTTCCTAAGAAGGAATGTCCTGGTCAAAAAATATACAAATATTCAGAGCTAGGGTCCTGTGCCGCAGCCATGCCCATATCTGAACCAGAGCACTGCCTTTTGTGGGGAAAGGACGCTTTTAAGCTCCCCTGCGCTCACACACTGCTTCCAACCTGGCACAAATGAATCCAGGACTGCCGAGAACTGGTCCCTAGAGACCACAGGTGCATTAGCACTGCCTGTTGCTTCTGACAGAATGAGCAGCTGAAAAATGAGCATGCAGACACCCATGAGCCCCCCCCCCCCCCCGGGACAGAGTGACCCCCCAGAGTAAGGTGACAGAGCAACAACCAACAAGGGGGAGACAGGGAAAATCCCCCATACATAGGAACACACAGCATGTACTCACCTGCGGAGGCAGGAGATACTACTTACCCGTCCCAGAAGGACCCACTGGTGTGTTCCTGACAGGCCTATCACAGTGTTGGACCAGTCCACCGCGAAAGATACAGCAGGACTGTTCAATCTTATGCGGACAGCTGAGCATAAAAGCCCACCGGCCACCCCCGGAGTCATGGGGCATGTCGTGAACTGAGTCGCACGCCGGAGCGAGGATCAGCGCACACGATGGTCGGACTGGGAAGACTACGAGGATATCCAATGTACCCAACCTGTTGTCCAGCCGACAGTTGATAGAAGATCTCAAAAATAAAATTCCAAAAAGGAATAAAAAAAATTCTTCAGGAGACTGGCTCCGAAGAGAGCCACGTCCTCTGCTAGGCAGAAAAAAAACTGGAGGGCTGCTGGCTGCAGGTAGGAGGGTTATGTCCAGAGGGACTGCCCCCTGGGTGGGGCTGTTCAGCTCTGGTTTTGGAATGTATGTTGTAACATCTAACATTCTGCCTAGTTCTCTCCTGCGAGCAGGGACATAAACCCACTTGTCAAATATTAAGAGGCTGTGTCAGTCCATGGACGGTAAGAGAAAATGGATCTTCGGGGGGTTATTTACGAAAGGCAAATCCACTTTGCACTACAAGTGCACTTGTAAGTGCAGTCGCTGTAAATCTGAAATGAGGGGAAGCTTTGCTGATTTTATCATCCAATCATGTGGAAGCAAAAATACTGTTTATTTTCCTTGCATGTCCCCCTCAGATTTACATCGACTGCACCTTCCAAGTGCACTTTCAGTGAAATTTCAAGTGCACTTGTGGTGCAAAGTGGATTTGACTTTCGGAAATAACCCCCAATGTGTCTGCAAACAAAAGTGCAGCTATGTTATTTAGGCTTATTCGATTAGGAGCGATATCGTCTGATAATCGTTTTCAGGGCCGATACCGATTTTTCGGCTGCCTTTCAGGCTGTTAAGCTGTAGATTTAGGCCCCGTTCACACCTATGCGAATTGGTTGCGGATTAAACCGCATCCAATTCGCATAACATTATAAAATACATTAATTTTAATGAGGCTGGTTCACATATGTGATGCATTCGCACTGCGCATTGCCCAAAAAACGTGTGCGTTTTCTAGGCATTGCGGTGCGGCTCAGGTGCGAATTCAGGCCCTTCATCTTCTATGGGCACGCATCTGATTCGCAGATGTGTTCAGTTCAAGAGGATTTCTCTCCTTCTCCTCACTACACTTCTGCTGATCTGCTGAACAGCTCTTTTATCTTTTTGCAGAGATAAGAGAGCTGGAATTCGCACTGCACAAGTGTGAACCCAGCCTAAAGGTTTATTTTTACACTGTCCATTAAGAAAAAATAAAAGCATCACTTGTAACAGTAATAAGCAGTGACAGGTATCCGGGGTCTATATCTATATATCTCTATATATCTATCTCTATATCCATCTCTATATATCCTCTGCACTTAAAATATTCAAAAACGCAGATCTTGGCATTTTTTGAATACTTTTTTTTTAAAGAAAACCTTTCACACTGGGGACACCTGTTCGTTAGCGGTAAAGCGCTGCTCGTTTTAGCAGCGCTTTACCGCTATTTAAATTGCGCTTTTAACCCCTAAGGGGTTAAAAACTCCAGTGTTGTGGCACTTTAGCAGCGCTGCCCCATTCTTTACAATGGGTAGGGGAGTTTTTGGAGCGCTGTGTACAGCGCTCCCAAACATGCTACTTGCAGTACTTTTTCCAACGTCCCGCAAACGCACCGCCGGGGTGTGAAAGCACCCATTGCAATGAATGGGAGGCAGTTTTCAGGCGCCATGTCTAACGCTAAAGGATGCTAGTAATCCAAATGTGATGTCATGCCATCGCTTCCGGGTCAGTGTTAATTTTGTCGACTAAAACATTTTAGTCGAATAAATACTATTTTAGTCGGCTAAAACAATTGGGAGGACTAAAATATGACTAAAACACCATTTTAGTCAAAAGACTAAAACTAAATTGAAATTTGACTTCAAAATGAACACTTGTCTGTAGTGCATGTTCATACCTCAATGCCATAAACAATAACCTATTAGATTTTTCACTCCAGCAGTATATAATGAGTTTGGAAATTGTAGAGAAATGTTAACTAATGCAATACAATTCAATTACACCCATTAGATTTTAGACGACTAAAATGTACTGGAGATTTAGTCGACTAAATGCGACTAAAACAATTGCAGAAGACTAAAATGCCATTTTAGTCCTAAGACTAAGACTAAAACTCAATCGAAATTTGCTGCCAAAATTAACACTGTTCCAGGTTACTAGATGCGAACAATGCAGATTCTGGCTTTGCTTGGGTCTCCAGCCAGCCGACTGGTCACTCGGGCCTCCTGGCGGGACGGAGACCCGGGCGGATGCCCCCTCCCACTGTTAGCGATAAACAATCACAGCCACATCGGTTGTTATTACAAGAAAGCCAACTGTCCGCTCTAAAGAACGGTACCGGGGTGATGCCTGCAGCTGCATGAATCACCCCAGTACAACCCCATGAACACACACACACACACACACTTTAGGTAAGTTTGTTACCGGTACTTAAAAAAAAAAAAAAAAAAAAAAAAAGTGAATATCATCCGCACCGATAATTGGTTGACCCCTACCGGTGACATCACTGATATTGCAGCCTATCCATCTACTAGACACACACACACGTTGAACAGATATACAGGAAACAAATACACTAAGAACATAGAACACGTACCTGTCTGTTCTTTACAGCAGTGCTGGGGCTGTTGTCCTCCTGTAAGATTTTCAGTGGGGAGCGGCCAGGAACCGCAGTCATTAAGGCTTTCCTAGGACGCTGGCGAACGTTTTTGGAACCTGGGAAAAGAGGCAAGTAAAATAATTAGAAATAATGCCACAGGCAGCACCAGGCCCATTCTTCTTAAAACTAGGGATGCACCGAATGGTTTTTTTGGTGCCGAAACAGATAATGAGAAATACAAGATCCCGAAAACGACTGTTTTAAAAAAATAAATAAAATTTATACAGGAGATTAGGGCTGCAACTTACGATTATTTTCATAATCGATTAATCGGCTGATTATTTTTTGGATTAATCGGATAAAATCATCAAAAAAAAAAAAAAAAACCTAATGTGCCATTTATTCGTTTGTTTAAAAGTAATAATGAATTCCTACCGGGGACACCAATGACGGGGCGTTATTCCTCCCGGGGACACCAATGACGGGGCGTTATTCCTCCCCGGGGACACCAATGACGGGGCGTTATTCCTCCCCGGGGACACCAATGACGGGGCGTTATTCCTCCCCGGGGACACCAATGACGGGGCGTTATTCCTCCCGGGGACACCAATGACGGGGCGTTATTCCTCCCCGGGGACACCAATGACGGGGCGTTATTCCTCCCCGGGGACACCAATGACGGGGCGTTATTCCTCCCCGGGGACACCAATGACGGGGCGTTATTCCTCCCCGGGGACACCAATGGGGCACTATTCCCCCCCCCCAGAAACACCAATGGGGCTATGACTATTCTCCCCCCTCCCTCCCAGGAAAACCAATGATGGGGCATCCCCCCCCCCCCCCCCCCCCCCCAGGAATACATAAATTGTGGCACTGTACTGTATGTGTGTGCAGTGCACTTTTTTTACTTAGCCGCTACCTTTTTTCACGCTGCAGCTTGGCTCAGTCTCCTCACAGCTTCTCGCCCTCGCCTCTCTGTTCCAGCGAGGCAGCAGCAGGCGGGGCTGAGGAGATCTGTGGGAATTACGTCAGCAAGGAGGAGAGGCGCGCCGCGGACGTGCAGCGGCGAGGACGTGCCTGGTCACAGCGGCACCGAGGACACAGGAGGGAAGGATTTTTGCAACGGACGGACAGGCGCAAGGTGCGGACCAACTAAATGATTTTCATTCTCGATTATTATCGATAATATTGATTAATCGTTGCAGCCCTACAGGAGATGGTCAGAGACTGGGGACATGGTACAGGAGATCAATGCAGCCTCACCAATGCCCATCATTTGCAGCCTGCCTGTGCCTCACCAGTGCCCCATCATTTGCAGCCTGCCTGTGCCTCACCAGTGCATATAAACCACACACACACACATAAAAACACACACGCATACAAACATATATAAACAGCCTTTTTAAAAATCGTCAGCTGCAGCACTGTACCTTCACCCTCCATGCCGGGTACTGCACTGTAGAGGGAGGCAGAGAGCACACACCGTGCAAGACACCTCTCCTTGCTTTCACTTTCAAAGAAAAGAAAAAACACAGCGTGACCGAGCTCCTGCACCGCCAATTTACACACCAGCTGAGGATCGTGGAGTCTGGTTCCATATGCAGCCACCGCTCGGGGAGGGGGCAAACGGAGACCCCATGGGTCGCCTGCAGCATGGGCGAGGAGGGAGGGGGAGAAGGAGAGAGCAAGGACTGGCGCTCCAGAAAGAAACCCCCGTGATGGGGGTTCGGCCGAAATTTCGGTGCATCCCTACTTAAAACAAAACATTGCTTAAATTGGAGTAGCCTGGAACAATCAAGGTTCAGCAAGCTAAAATTTGATTGGCTACTATAGGCGGGTCACTGCCATTTGCACTGAATAAACCTCAATAAAAAAAAAAAAAAAAAAAAAGAAGAAGGTCAGTAAGGACCCCAATAGGAAAAATGGTCAACACAAATAAATCGACAAGGATGCACAGTGGATTAATTGGGGGGGGGGGGGGTTAGTACCTTTTCTGTTCCAGTGTGACTGTGCCCCTGTGTACAATGCCAAATCCATAAAAAAAAAAAAAGAAGAAGACATGGCTTGTTGAGTTTGAGGTCGACCCAAGTGTCCTCCACATAGCCCTGACCTCAACCTACTGAACACCTTTAGGATGAATTGGAACACTAAATTGTGAGCCAGGTCTCCTCTCCCAACCTCACAAATGGTCATTTGGCTAAATGGGCACACATTCCCTATTGGCACTCTCCAAAAACCCTACGGAAAAACCTTCCCAGAAGGAGAGAGTGGAGGCTGTTAAAGCTGCAAATGTAGACCAACTCCATATTAATGGCCAAAAAATAGGATTTTTATAACAGCTTACCTGTAAAATCCTTTTCTTGGAGTACATCACGGGACACAGAGCGACATAGTCATTACTAATGGGTTATATAGATATAGGGTTGCCACCTCATCCCTTTAAACCCGAACACCTTTGAATTACACAGGTTCTGAGGCCAATTTAATGCAGATAAGGCCCCAAGTAAGTTTAATTACCACCTTAATCAACCACAGAACCTGTGTAATTAATATGTGTTCGGGTTTAAAGGGATGAGGTGGCAACCCTATATAGATACCTTCAGGTGCTGGCACTGGCAACTTCCAAAACCGGAAGTACCCTCCCCTATATAAACCCCTCCCATCCGGGAGCACCTCAGTTTTGTAGCAAAGCAATAAGTGTCCCGTGATGTACTCAAAGAAAAGGATTTTACAGGTAAGCTGTTATAAAAATCCTATTTTCTTTCTCGTACATCACGGGACACAGAGCGGCATAGTCATTACTAATGGGATGTCCTAAAGCAATGCCCAACGAGGGGGGGGATACACCATACATAAGCTGAGCGCTATCAGACATGAGGATCTTTTGCGACCTGCAACACACTGCGCCCAAAGGCGACATCCTCCTGACTTCTAACGTCCACCTGGTAGAACCTAGTAAACGTGTGTACTGAAGACCATGTTGCGGCCTTACAGATTTGAGCCAGGGAGGCCTGGTGATGCACTGCCCATGAAGTTCCAACTGCTCTCGTGGAGTGCGCCCTAACTTTGAACGGAGGCGGTCTCCTTCTAAAGCCATAGGCTTGCATTATGACCTGTCGAATCCACTTGGCTAAAGTAGATTTTGACGCTGCCTGACCCCTTCTGGGGCCTTCCGGCAGAATAAACAAAGTATCCGTTCTGCGAATCTGAGCAGTGGCTTTTAGATAAGCTTTAACTGCTCTTACTACATCCAAAGAATGCAATAACCTTTCCTCTACCGAAGTAGGTTTGGGGAAAAAAGAAGGAAGAACCACATCTTGGTTCAAATGAAACCTCGATACCACCTTAGGAAGAAAGGCTGGATGAGGGCGTAACACTACTCTGTCCTTATGGATAACCAGATATGGCTCCTTACAGGACATAGCTGCTAATTCCGACACTCTTTTAGCCGAATAAATGGCTACTAGAAAAATCAATTTCCTGGTGAGAAGAACCAAAGAAATATGCTGTAATGGTTCAAATGGTTGTTTCTGTAGAACCGACAGAACCAAGTTTAGATCCCATGGACATATGGGAATATTAACCGGAGGACTAATACGCATCACTCCTTGTATAAAGGCTTTGACTAGTGAATGCGAAGCCAAGGGCCTTTGAAAAAATATTGACAAGGCCGAAATCTGACCCTTGATAGTACTCAAGGCAAGCTTCCTATCTACAGTCCATTGTAGGAAGTCCAGAATCCTACCTATTACGTATTTACGTGGATGCCATTTCTTGGCCTCACACCAGGCGATGTACGCCTTCCAGATTCTATAGTAGATCTGCCTGGATACCGGCTTCCTGGCATTGATCATGGTAGATACCACAGAATTAGAGAGCCCTCTCTTTTTTAGAATGTGGGCTTCAATAGCCAGGCCGTCAAACCTAGGGCTGGTAAGGAAGGGTGGTATATCGGTCCTTGCGAAAGCAGGTCCGGACGGCGTGGGAGAGTCCTAGGACTCCCCACTGACATTTTACAATCTCCGCGTACCACGCTCTTCGGGGCCACGCTGGAGCCACCAGAATCACTGGTTTCTTTTCTACCCTGATTCTGCGGAATAATCGAGGTAACCATTGTGGCGGTGTGAATGCATATATCAGCTTGAACTGATCCCAAGGGAACACTAGGGCATCCGAGCCGCAAGCTAGGGGATCCCTTGTCCGAGAGACAAACCTGTCCACCTTTGCGTTGAATCTGGATGCTAGAAGATCTACATCCGATGTTCCCCACCGCTGACATATTGTCCAGAAAACCTCGGGGTGAAGGGACCCTTCCTCTGGGCATAATTGCTGGCGACTTAGAAAGTCCGCCTTCCAATTCTCCACTCCTGGAATGAATACCGCACATATGGCTGGGAAATATCTTTCTGCCCATTTCAGGATGTAATTTACTTCCCTCTGGGCTGCACGACTCCTGGTGCCCCCCTGATGATTGATATATGCCACTGCTGTGGCATTGTCTGATTGAATTCTGACAGGGGACCCTTGGAGTTTGGATGTCCATGCTACTAGGGCATACCGGGCTGCTCGTATCTCTAAGAGATTGATGGGCAGGGCCTTTTCTGCATCCGACCATCTGCCCTGGAGAGACTATTGCTCCAGTACTGCTCCCCAGCCTATGAGGCTGGCATCTGTAGTGACCACCTTCCAAGAAATCAGACTGAAGGATTTCCCTTTTTCCAGATTCTGGGGAACCAACCACCAACGGAGGCTCTTGCGAACGGAAGGGGACAGGGACATTGGTAAGTCTAAAGCCTGAACTTTTTTGTTCCAGGCTGACAGTATGGCCCCTTGCAAATTCCTTGAATGGAATTGACCGTAGGGTACTGCTTCGAATGATGCCACCATTTTTCCCAGCAGCCTCATGCACAGGCGTATGGACGGCTGTCTTTTTTTTTTGTACCCACTAAGTGGATCAAATCTTTCAAAGACAACACCTTTCCTCGAGGCAAGAATATTTTTCTCTGGCCTGAATCCAACCTTAGCCCCAAGTATTCCAGCCTTTTGACTGTTTTTTAGGGCTGACTTGTCTCGGTTGATAATCCAACCATGAGATTCCAGATACTTGATTGTCTTGTGAACGACCACGTCTAGTTTTTTCACTGAGTGGTCTATCAGCAAGAAGTCATCTAGATATGCCATTATCATTACACCTTGTGTTCTTAGATTGGCCAATAAGGGCCAGAATTTTTGTAAACACTCGTGGTGCTGTGGCCAAACCGAAGGGTAAGGCTCTGAACTGAAAATGGCGCCCTTCTACTGCAAAGCGTAGAAATTTTTGGTGGACTGGAAAGATGGGAATGTGCAAATAAGCATCTTTGATGTCGATCGAGGCTAACCATTCCTCCCCTTGTAGGGCAGTGGCCACCAATCGGATCGACTCCATTGGAAAGTCCTGATATACAGGAATTTGTATAGCCCTTTTAAAATTAATATGGGCCTCCCGTCCGCGTTTGCTTCGGGACTGTAAAGAGGTTTGAGTAAAACCCGAACCCTCATTCTTCCAGGGGAACCTCCATAATTACTCCTTGGAGCAATAATTGTTCTAGTGCCAACAGGAGGGACTCTCTCTTCCGGGGATCCCTTGGCATGTTTGACCTCAAAAATGGGAAGGAGGAGAGTCTTTTAACTCCAAACTGTATCCCAAACATACTGCGGAGAGCACCTATCTGTCTTGATCGTGTCCCGCCAGGTCTCTTGTGAACAACTGGAGTCCTCCCCCCACCCGACTGAGTGGGGGCAACCCTTCAATGAATTTAACTTTGGGGGAGGTTTTGTACCTCTCCTGACCCAGGGTTTCTCATTACCCTGCGATTGTCCCTGTTTTTTACCCCCGGGAATTGACCGAGGAGGCCGTCGGAACTGTTACACAGCCGATGCCCCAGGGACTGGAGAAGCAGGCCTCTTAAAGAGGGACCTCTAACTCTGTTTTTAACCGGCAAGAGCGTATTTTTACCGCTGGAAATTTTCTGGATATATTTGTCCAGGTTTTCCCTGAATAAGCGTTCACCATGAAATGGGACGCTAACCAGCCATTCTTTACAGGGAGCTTCAGCAGACCAGTTTTTGAGCCATAGAAGCCTACGCATATGTACTATAGACAGCGTAAGGCGGGAGGCCTGATGGACTGAATCCTTTATGGCGTCAACCGCAAAGCCTAAGGCTCTAGGTAGATCAGCTAGGGCAAGGGCCTGCTGATCTGTCAAGTCCCTCAAGACCTGTTTTAACTGATCCTTCACTGCTTAGCAGACCCCAATAGCTGCTACTGCTGGTTGTGTCACCAAGCTTGCTGTAGAAAGAAGCAGACTTTCATAAGGACTCCAATCTTTTATCTATTGGGTTCTTGAACATTTGGACATTATCCACTGGACATGTCAATGATTTATACATACAAGGGATGGCTGCGTCCACTGTAGGGACCTTCCATTTTTTTGATGAACTTATCCTCCATGGGATAGACCACCGGAAATCTCTTGGGGGAATAAATATTTTCTCAGGACGTTCCCAATCCTGGTAAATAAGCCATTTCAGTAAAGGGTGAAGTGGAAAAGAACAGACAGTCTGGGGGCTTCTAGCGACCCCAACGAGGATACAGTAGTGGTTGATGGTTCCGCAAGGTGCATTTTTAAATGCCGATCGGACCATGTTAGTCAGAGACTGAACCCATAGTCTTTCAGCTTGAGATGCTGAGAAAAGGTTTCCCCACTGTTGATTCCTCTATAACAGAATCAACCTCATCCTGATCCCCTTCAGGCAGGTCGATCCCTGTATGGGACTGTTGCTCTGCTAACAGGCACTCTGAAGGACGAGACGGAGATCGGCGTGCTTTCCCTGACAGGGAGGCAGCGATCAATGTTGACAATCTCTCTCTAATCCTCCCAGAGCTGAGGAAAAAACCTCCTCTGTTACATACACAGGAGCAGGTGAACTGAGGACAGCCACAGTACCAAGTACCCCTGCGGGGTCTCTACGGTCACTTACCTCTGAACTTCAGGGGAGACTGGTGCAGCAGAAGCATGCCCAAGATCCTCAGAGCCCGATGAGACCCCCTTCGCTTCCTGGAAGATTCAGTTCCGGAGCTTCTGGACGGCATATTCCTAAGCCTAAAGCTGAGGTATTCCAGCCGTAATACACCACTTTTACTGAGAATAGTCTAGCACAATTGCTGCTATATCACAGTTGGTGTCTACTAAAGTGCCTTTCTAGGGGATGCCTGCATCAACCGCCTCTGTGTGCCTTTATACTGTTGCTAGCTCTGTCTGTGCACTTCAATAGCCAGCTATAATGTGCTTTAAAACACGCTGGACGCCCGCACATGCGCAGTAGCGCCGCGGCGCACACCTGAGCGTCATCCACCCGCTCCACCCCTTTTTTCAGATCGCATCTATGAATAGAGGCGCGGGCACGTGCGCCTTTTTTGAAAACAATAAGGAGCTAGATGGGAGCCAGGGCCCCCTTTGCCGCAGGGCCTGGGGATGGATGAGCGCAGCAACAGGGCAGAGGAGACAGCTTCCCAGGAGAGAACATACCAACTGCCTGGATTTGATTCTGGAAGAAAAAAATCCACATTACAAGAAAAAGAACCATAGCGGCCTCTAGTGTCTAACACAGGTACCGCGGTCTTACTTTTTTTTTTTTTTTTCTTGCCTACTATTAAAATTTTTACATTTTCTCAGTAGTAACAGGCATACACAGAATATTAGCGGGAATACCTTAGGTAACAGGCAGAAAGACAAAATAGGCTTGGGGGTCCCTCAATAGAACCAAGTTCCCGAGGGCCCCCACTTACCTTTTCCTCGCCGCAGGACTTTGTTTGGTCCACAGAAGCCCAAACTTCACCTATCACGGCAGGCATTGTAATCAAACCTTCAGGGACCGGGTTCCCAAGGATTCCACTCCCCTGGACCTGTATAGCACCCTGCACAGAAAACATCTTGGTCGTGGGTATGACCAGAGCTCTGGATCCCAGGGTCCAGCTCTCCTAAGAGAGGCATTACAGGCAAAACCCTGCTCTTCTCTGCAAGGCCCGGGTACCGACCGTTTAGCTATGAAGCTTTTTTGGTCGGATCCGGAATAGCTTACTGAGGCCCAACAGAACCTGTACGCAAGCTCAGTGAAAAACACATGTTACTTCTTGGCCAACACCTTAGACACTGGCAAAAAACTGAGGTGCTCCCGGATGGGAGGGGCTTATATAGGGGAGGGTACTTCCGGTTTTGGAAGTTGCCAGTGCCAGCACCTGAAGGTATCTATATAACCCATTAGTAATGACTATGTCGCTCTGTGTCCCGTGATGTACGAGAAAGAAAGGTAGAGGGCGAGATGGTTAGGTGTTCAGAAACATTTGGCCATATAGTGTACCTCCAGGGCAACTTTAATACACCTTACACAAGATGTACAGGTAACAGGACTTGGTCATTCCGACATCAATAGCTATATTTTGGAAGGTCGCATCAGATGTTCCTCTGGGCTCCAGCGGCAGACCACATGGAAGGGTAGTACAGGTGTTCTTTAGTGCCCCCCCTCCCCCCCCCCATATATTTTTTGGTATGGTGAAAGTACAGTCTATTCTGGGTTTACTGAGTAACAAAGCAAAATAAAGTCTTATTAAAGTGGAAGTAAACCCTCCTATCGCTTTCAGCCAAGGAAGCTGCCACCTTTGTCTCTGTTTAATCTTCAACTGCCATGATGCTGCACATGTGATCAGTTATGACACCAGCCATTGGATGGTTTCCCAGTCTGGTTCAGAGCACAACCAATGGGAGGGTTACATTCCCAGCACGTGCCGGAAATTTAACTTTATTTGAAGCGGTTAAATGGATGGGTTAACTTCCACTTTAACATGCACTGCAACACAACAAAAAGCAATTAAATTCAATCTTCCACTGTAAAGGAAGTGAAGGGTGGTTACTGTGGGGAAAAGCAGAGTTTCCATTACAGTCATTTTTTTAGATAAGAATGGCATCATCTCACCGGAACCGTGTGGCGATTTGCCGCGTTGCTTCTGCGGTTGTAGGGGAGGTGGCGTTGGCTCTGCCGGTGGTGGAGTTGGTTCTTCCGGTACCTCAGCTTGGATGACTGGACTTTCCACTGCTGTCTCCTCAGTCTCCTCTCCCCCGGAGGAGGGTATAGAGGGCTGGTCATCCACTGCCTGCTCTTCAGAAGAGGGAGCTGGAGAGTCTACATCAGCGGCTGGGCCTCCCTCAATCCCAGAATCCTCCGATACAAACACCTCACTTAGCTGCTTTGCCAGAAAGTTCAAGGAATCTGAAGAATAATAAGACACATCAATTACTGTAAGTCAATTAGACAAATACATACATTGGAAGTAGCAGAAATACAGTCAAGATCCCCTCACTCCACCTAAGAGTGGAGCTATCCCGGCCGAGTCAATGCACATGCTGCACCCAGGGCCACTGATTGGGGGGAGACCACCGGGCCTTCTGTACGGGGCTTGCACACACACAGGGGCCTGGACAGGGAGGCAGATCGGTGTGGTATGACAAATATAGAAATGATCTATCTAGCAGCTGAAAACAGATTTCGCTCCCTCCTGTCAGTTTTCAGCTGCTAGATGCATCTGAAAGCAGCGCTGCCCGTTTTCCTCTCGTGGAAAAACAGAGAGATGTGTCAGGACACTGAAAGCGGGGAAAGTGCCGGTGGATATGTCATTTACGGTCCCTTCATAAGGCCGTCTTAAGACACAGGCACCTCTGAGAAGTTTCCTTCCACTGCTCCCAGCAGTACTCTGGTAACAAGCTCCCCTCACTTTGGCCGGCTCTTTTAGTACTGTGGCTATTCCTCACCAGCCAACAGTATTCCCCATGCCCATCACTGACCATCCCTCTCCAGTCCCCTCCACCCCCATCTATCACAAATCCTCCTTTTTTTATTTATCCCTATACAGACCAGAATTCCCCCAGTCTCACTCCAGTTTTTCTCTACCCACCTCCACCCCCTCCTCCTTCTCCCTTACCCCCCCCCCCCCCATTTTTTCCAGGGTTAAGGAAGAACCCCAAAGTGGAGCATCCTATTACTGCTGCTGCTTGTGTGGGTGGGATGTGTACTGCGCCAATCCCTGCTGACCCTCCTCTCCTATTCATCCCATGTGATTGGCACAGTACCCATCCCACCCACACAAGCAGCAGCAGTAATAAGATGCTCCGCCTTGGGGTTCTTCCTTAACCTCTGCAAAGCACCAGAAGAAAGGCAGAAACTCTGGAGGGGAAGGTAGAGGGGGAGTTGTTCTTCCATTTGTAGATTTAGCCCAGTGGCAGCCTGACAGAATCTGTGATGTCAGCTTCTCCGCACAGCTCTTCAGGAGACCATATCTGTATAATACATTACTGCCCTTACACTGTACCCTCCTGCCCCCTGTACTGTGCCCTCCTCCCCACCCATACTGTGCCCTCCACCACCCTTCTTCTGTGGCCCCCTGTACTGTACCGTGCCATCCTGCCCCCCCCCCCCCCGGACTGTGCCATCCTGGTACCCCCATAAGTTTGTAAGTTATGTTGTGTTTGTGTCCACTAATGATTTTTGTGTATTTTTTGCGAAAATATTGTTTTGATATTTTTTAGGGGGCCCTGTCAGGTAAGCTGTACGGGGCCCCATGATTGTTAACAGCAGCCCTGGCTGCACCCAGTAGAAGATGGAGTGGGTTCTCTGCATCAGGCTGTCCTATTGCCCTTTGAAGTCATGAGTGCTCAACATGTGGCCCTCCAGCTGTTGCAGAACTATGTGTCCCATGAGGCATGGGACTTGCAACTGTCAGCAAGCTGCTGACAGTTGTAAGCATGACTCCCAAAGGCAGAGGCATGATGGGACATGTAGTTCTGCAACAGCTGGAGGGCCACAGGGTTAAGCACCTATGACTTACGCCAAAGAGTTGAGCCTCGTACACACGACTGGTTTTCTCTGCAAGAAAACTGCTGGGAGAGCTTTTTGCAGAGAAAACCATTAGTGTGTATGGTTTCTCGACAGGAAAACTGCGGGGAATCTCGACGAGAAAAATAGAGAACCTGCCGTCTATTTTTCCCGTCAGGATTCTCGGCAGAGTTTTCCTGCCAAGAAAACAGTTTGAGAGTATGCTTACCTGTCCCCGGTAAGCCCGCGCATGCTCGATGAGACTTTGACGCATGCATGATAGCATACAAGGGTAGTGTGGGGTGTAGCAAGATGGTGGCGCCGGCATTGAATGTGACGAGCGCTGGCTCGTCGTAGTCGATGACGTCACCGCGTTCTTGCCATTCAAAACGGCGGTTCTTTTGAATGGTTGTGTGTACACTCGCCGTGCAAGACAAGCTTGACAGGAATCCTGTCGAGAAAACCAACAGTTTTTTTTCCGACGGGATTCCCGCCCGTGTGTACAGGGCTTAAGAGTAAGTCCACCACTCCTGTAATGGGCCTGGTTAAAAGAGCAAAGAAATGGCCTGTCTGTATTTATACTGCAACTTTAAAGACAAAATATTTGGAGGCGACTAGCCTCCCCACCAATCACAGAGCGTCTCTGCAGCTTTAAGCACAGTCTGTGGAAAACTGCAGAATCCAATCTCTGGACCTCTTAAGCCTGGCACACACCCCAGCGGGTTAAAACAGGTCATACTTACCTCCTCTGTAATTGTTTTGCACAGAGCAGCCCTGATCCTCTTGAGTCCCCCACCGGTGTCCCTGGCCTCTCTCACTCCTGTTGAGTGCCCCCACAGCAAGCAGCTTACTATCGGGGCACCTGAGCAGAGCCTCTGCTCTGTGTGTCCATTCAGACAGAGCCACGGACCGGCACCACCCACTCTCATTCCTCATTGGTTCACAGACTTTGACAGCAAATGAGGGAAAGTCTCAGACAGCCAAGTCTCTCGTGCAACATCGCTGGATCGAGATGGGGCTCAAGCAATTAGGGGGGCTGCTGCACACTGTTTTTTTTGTTATTTTTTTAACTTCATGCACAGAACGTATGGAGCAAAAGCTTAGTTCTAGACTTGAATTTCACTGTCATATTTATTAAATGGGTTGTAGGGGGGGGGCGTGGCATGGCGCGCGGATGGACAGAGGATTATGAGCACATACTGCACAAGGGGGACACCTAGCAGACTCCTGCGCTCGATGGGCACGCCAAAAAATTAAATTTCATCAGCCAACCTGAGCAAATACCGCTATACAGGCAGCGGAAGAAATATCCAAGATGGCGCTGGTAGCGAGGAAGGACAGGGGAGAAGACATGGAGGATGACGAGGTGTCTCTGCCTGCATCGGAGGACTCGGTTGGAGGTACTGTACAGGGTGACTGCCCCTTGACCTATGCCTCTGACAGAGCTCGCTGCTGACATAAAGAACTCTCTTTCTCGATCACCATATCTGACAAAGACTGAACTGCTCAGGCTCTCAGAGCAAATGGCGGTCGTAGAGAGATCTGGAAAGAGAAGTGACAGAGCTCTAACTAGATTAGACTACATCACTGTATCCCACTCAGGATTTAATTGACACAAACAGGCATTTAGAAGACCTCGACAATAGGGGCCGCAGGCATAACATCAGAGTAAGGGGTTATTAAATGGGTTGTAAAGACAGAAGGTGCATTCTATGCATCAAGATAAAAAGTCTTCGGTATGCAGCAGCCCCCCTCATACTTACCCGAGGTCCCCCTCTGTCCAGCGATATCCATGAGTCTCAGCCGTCTGAGATTCTTCCTCCTGATTGGCTGAGACACAGCAGCGGAGCCATTGGCTGTCACTGCAGTCAAAGTCAGCTAGCCAATCAGGGGAGAGAGGGGGCAGGGTCAGGGCTCCGGGTCTGAATGGACACACGGAGCTGTGACTCGGCTCCTGTGCCCCCCATAGCAAACTGCTTGCTGTGGGGTCACTCAACAGGAAGGAGGGGCCAGGAGCAGCGAAGAGGGACCCGAGAAGAGGAGGATCTGGGCTGCTCTGTGCAAATCCACTGCAACAAAGCAGGTAGGTACAACATTTTTTTTTTTCCCCCCATAAAAACAAACAAGGACTTACATTCACTTTGAGTCAATAGCCAACAAGCCAGGCACTTCATTGTCCAACAGCCGAGACACATACAGAAACCAGATAATTTATATATACAAAAATTACTATTTTATTTCACTCACCATGTAAAGATGGTCTTAAAGGTGTGCGCACAATCCCATGTGTGGGGGAGCGGGGGTCTGCGATCTCTGTGGACTCCACCACATCCTCCTCCTCCTGTTCACACACGATTGTGTGCTTTGGAGAATCCCCGACCTAAACAGATAAATCAGCGAGTCAACTTTATGACCTTTTATCTTTTTAAAGCGGAGTTCCAGTCCCCCAATTCAAATGTATTTATTTTTTCTTCATTTAAGACTCCACTTAATATGTACTCTTTAGATAGTGTTAGGATTGTAGTCCTTTTTTATATTTGTTTAAATTCAATAAATAAGTACCTGGATCTCGGAAGCTGGCAGGGTCCATCTCCACTGTGGGCATCTGAAACCCTCCTGTATCTTTTTCCGGGAATCAGTGCAGCTGGCTACCCAGCACGCACCTCCCGACCTCACGCCTATGCAGTAATGCCATTGCGTGGCGCTTGTTTCCTGATGGAAAATAGCATGAGATTTCGGTATTGGGTGATTTCCAAAGACTCCTGAGATACACAACGTGGATATCCCAGGTGTCCATGGGAAGAGCCCACTGACGTAATCGCCTAGGCGGAGGAAGTGCTCCAGAAAATCATAAAACAACAGGTATTTAGAATAATAATAATAAAAAAAAAAAAAAAAGTTACCATTCAAAAGCGAATGGAGGATTGGATTTAGAGCAAGTTAAAAATAAAAAAAATTATATAACAATTGTGTCAGAGGCCATTTATTATTCCTACGCTACTTTTGTCTTCCAGGGGAGAGAATTGCACATGAACCCCTCCCACCTACATGCCCCGCCCCCAGGAGGTTTAGAATGGAAGGTAAATCTACTACACAATCTTCTGCTGTAACCCCCACCAGTACCCGACCTTCTTCTGCCTCCAGCCAACCTGAGGGTTAAGTGCTCCCTGCATTGTGATTCTAACTGAGGGGGGGGTTGGGTTGGGCTCTGTGTCACATGACACTGATCTTCACTCCGAGTACACGGAGCAGAGATCCGTGTCATTGTCACTAGTCAGAGCAGGGAGATGAGTTTACACAAGCATCTCCCTGCTCTATACCTGTGAGACGGTTGCGGGTATCCCCGCGGCGACCATACGGCAGGCATATAAAGGGCCACGTACAGATACGCGATTGTGCCTGTCCGTGCCATTCTGCTGACGTATATCTACAGTGGGCGGTTGTTAAGTGGTTAAAGAGTGTATTATCACCAATTTGTGAGACTTCTCATTAGGGGTGCAACGGATCAAAAAAAAAAAAAAAAAAAAAAAAACACGGATCGGAAAAACAAAACAAAAAAAAAAAAAAAAAACCCCCCCCACACACACACACACGACAAATCTTGTTACACCCACCGGAGTTTTCGATTTCAGTTATTTTCAAACGGAGCTTATAAGCTTAAATACAGTATTTGGAAATCTGACGGACTCTTTACATGTTACATTTTAAAAGCAGCAGAAAACCTGCTGACCTTTAATGGTTGCTAATGTGACAGAACACCTCTGATTTTCACATTTAACTAAATGTTAAATGTGAAAATCAGAGGTGTTCTGTCACATTAGCAAGCATGTAAGGTCAGCAGGTTTGCTGCTGCTGCTTTTAAAATTTAACATGTAAAATAACTGAAATCTAAAACTCCGGTGGGTGTAACAAGATGTCCACTTGCCCCCTTCTCACTCTATTATTACTGTGCAGGAGGGTGGGGTGTAGCAAGATGGCGGCGACGAAACGTCACTTCCTGACGAGACAGCGGCCGCTGCCGGGTGTATCAAGATGGCCGCCGCTGCGGCCTTTTCTTATGGCCGAGGCAGCGGAGCGCTCAGCGGATCGCGTAGGGTGCCGATCCGAACAGGTTGACCCGTTCCGATCACGGATCGGTGATGATCCGTTGCACCACTACTTCTCATCCAACTCTCTCAGCTGTGGATAGGACGAGTCATCAACTCATTTATCTACCCCCTGCACTTCACAATCATAGAAGCCGGATTATATACATACCAGGAGCTCCTTCCTTTTCAAGACTTCTTGCAATTAAAGAGCGTTCCACGCAAATTGACAAGTGTAGCCGATATGAATCAGTATAATGCGTACATAATACATTGTCACTCCAAAAATATTTTCCCCACCACAATACCTTACATATTACATCTGAAGGGCTACTTCTGGAGTCTCGCTCCCGCGGGAGTAGGCGTTTTCCTGCGCCGCACTGTCTCCTGGGAGCAAAGTGTCATTCATCCCATGACTCAGTGCGGCTTGAAGCCCAGGCAAAAAAAAAAAAAAAAAAAGGGCCGCTGTCATGGCAATCATGAAGTTTACGGCGCGGCTCGCTGTTAACACTGCGCATGCGCAAGCGGCGAATGGTGGGCAATATGCATTCACCACTTCCCGGAAAAAGGTGCTTGTGGGCTTCACAATGCCCACAAGCAAAATGGAAACGACCGACAGTAGATTATCCAAGTTATCCTTGCTCATAAAAACGGACAGCTGGGGTTTAAAAACATCCAAGTAGTGAGTATGGTGATGTAGTGCGGAATGTAATAGAATGGGGGGGGGGGGGGGGGGGGGACACATCCGCTTTAATTTGCATATTGGTTCTGAACTGTCCAATATTTTTTTTTAATTCACCTAGGGGTGGTATCTGTGGGTTTATTTGCACATCCATCTGAAGTGTTTTGTTATACCTACTTGAGAGAACTATATTCTCTCCTTCTGTTAGTGCCGGTGTCTCGTCACATTCAGCTCCCCGTCACAGATTGCTCCGGAAGTGACGTTTCGTCGCCGTCACTCATTACTGTGTAGGAGTGTGGGGTGTAGCAAGATGGCGGCGGCGACGACACGTCACTTCCGGAGCAATCTGTGACGGGGGAGCCGAATTTGATGAGACACCGGCACACAAGGGATCGGTTCCTCTGTAATTATCGAGCCCCACCCCCCTTCTTCCAATCATCCTGCCTGCCCATACCCAATTCCCCTGCTGGCCCAGTACAGAGCGACTGGTGCCACCCCCTTATCAGCAGCCCTCAGTGTGCCTAGCGATTGGTTGTTGGTCCTGAGCATTGCATCATGGGAGGAGCTTGCATACACCCCCCCATGATCATAAGCACTAGAGTGGTGGGACAGCTCTGGAGAGGAGAGTATATCGCAGCCGGGAGATTTACCTTCACTTCCTGTCTGGTGAAACTGCAGTCTCCATGGAGAGAAAGCAGGAGGAAATCTCTCTAAAAGGCCCGTACACACGATCCGACAACAACGGGCCGACGGACGTGTTTTAGTCCGACCGTCTGTCCGCTCCATCGGACAATTGTCGGACTTTCCACGGGCAGATGTTCGCTGTGAATGCTCTCAAACAACAAAAATGTCCGATGGAGGATAATCCGATCGAGTGTACACAAGTCCATCAGACTAGAGTCCGAAGTACAAACACGCATGCTCGGAACCAATGCTAAACATCAGATAACAATCGCAGAAGTTGCCCAAATTGTGGCGGTAAAGAGTTGAAAAACCAGGTGATTTGGTGAATGTTGGCTGAAAACGTTCTGCCATCTGTATGAAGAACAAGATCACGGCCAACGCCCTTCAGACAAAAATCCACAGAAAAGTCTGATCGGGTGTATGAGGCTCAACAGAGCCCCTTCCTCTCAGGTTGCAGTGCCTGGTTCTAAACAGCCAATCATTAGGCCTGAACAGTCACATGACGGGGGAGAAGGTCATTAATCCTGTAGATACCAACAGTAAGCTTACACAGGTACAAGACCCCCCCCCCCCCCACTAATGAAATAGAAGAACAAAGGTGAGCACTGGGTGGGGATAATCAGGTATAAGAGTTCCTGTCACTTCACTCTGAATGGGCCGAGTCATCGTGTCACTTTAAAGGAGAAAATAAATAAAGTATCTAAACTTTACCTCAATTGGAGTTCTCATGATGCCAGCAGTAGGTGAGCGGGGGTCAGTCACATGGGAGAGATGGCGGTTTAGGATTGGCCGAGACGGGGTCACCTGACCTCTGGACTCTGCTGCTCCCATCTTTGTGGATATCGATCACCAAATCTGTAACAAGGACTCGTGTTAGAGAAGTGCGAGGAGGCGGAGACTCCGAGAAATCTTCTCCCCTGTATTGTCCGCTCTTCACTACACCTCCATGGAACGAGGAGGAGGCCAGAGAGAGGAGAGGTGGGATGGAACATTATATACAGATAGACAGTTATTACACCTCACCCCATGTCATGTCCTCCTCCCTACAGTCCCATCTCCCCCATGTCATGTCCTCCTCCCTACAGTCCCATCTCCTCCATGTCATGTCCTCCTCCCTACAGTCCCATCTCCTCCATGTCATGTCCTCCTCCCTACAGTCCCATCTCCCCCATGTCATGTCCTCCTCCCTACAGTCCCATCTCCTCCATGTCATGTCCTCCTCCCTACAGTCCCATCTCCTCCATGTCATGTCCTCCTCCCTACAGTCCCATCTCCTCCATGTCATGTCCTCCTCCCTACAGTCCCATCTCCCCCATGTCATGTCCTCCTCCCTACAGTCCCATCTCCTCCATGTCATGTCCTCCTCCCTACAGTCCCACCTCCTCCATGTCATGTCCTCCTCCTCCCTACAGTCCCACCTCCTCCATGTCATGTCCTTCTCCCTACAGTCCCATCTCCTCCATGTCATGTCCTCCTCCCTACAGTCCCATCTCCCCCATGTCATGTCCTCCTCCCTACAGTCCCATCTCCTCCATGTCATGTCCTCCTCCTCCCTACAGTCCCACCTCCTCCATGTCATGTCCTCCTCCTCCCTACAGTCCCACCTCCTCCATGTCATGTCCTCCTCCTCCCTACAGTCCCATCTCCTCCATGTCATGTCCTCCTCCCTACAGTCCCATCTCCTCCATGTCATGTCCTCCTCCTCCCTACAGTCCCATCTCCTCCATGTCATGTCCTCCTCCCTACAGTCCCATCTCCCCCATGTCATGTCCTCCTCCCTACAGTCCCATCTCCTCCATGTCATGTCCTCCTCCCTACAGTCCCATCTCCTCCATGTCATGTCCTCCTCCCTACAGTCCCATCTCCTCCATGTCATGTCCTCCTCCCTACAGTCCCATCTCCCCCATGTCATGTCCTCCTCCCTACAGTCCCATCTCCTCCATGTCATGTCCTCCTCCCTACAGTCCCACCTCCTCCATGTCATGTCCTCCTCCTCCCTACAGTCCCACCTCCTCCATGTCATGTCCTTCTCCCTACAGTCCCATCTCCTCCATGTCATGTCCTCCTCCCTACAGTCCCATCTCCCCCATGTCATGTCCTCCTCCCTACAGTCCCATCTCCTCCATGTCATGTCCTCCTCCTCCCTACAGTCCCATCTCCTCCATGTCATGTCCTCCTCCCTACAGTCCCATCTCCTCCATGTCATGTCCTCCTCCTCCCTACAGTCCCATCTCCTCCATGTCATGTCCTCCTCCCTACAGTCCCATCTCCTCCATGTCATGTCCTCCTCCCTACAGTCCCATCTCCCCCATGTCATGTCCTCCTCCCTACAGTCCCATCTCCCCCATGTCATGTCCTCCTCCCTACAGTCCCATCTCCTCCATGTCATGTCCTCCTCCCTACAGTCCCATCTCCTCCATGTCATGTCCTCCTCCCTACAGTCCCATCTCCCCCATGTCATGTCCTCCTCCCTACAGTCCCATCTCCTCCATGTCATGTCCTCCTCCCTACAGTCCCATCTCCCCCATGTCATGTCCTCCTCCCTACAGTCCCATCTCCTCCATGTCATGTCCTCCTCCAGTCCCATCTCCTCCATGTCATGTCCTCCTCCTCCTCCTACAGTCCCATCTCCTCCATGTCATGCCCTCCTCCTACAGTCCCATCTCCTCCATGTCATGTCCTCCTCCTACAGTCCCATCTCCTCCATGTCATGTCCTCCTCCTCCTCCTACAGTCCCATCTCCTCCATGTCATGTCCTCCTCCCTACAGTCCCATCTCCTCCATGTCATGTCCTCCTCCCTACAGTCCCATCTCCTCCATGTCATGTCCTCCTCCTCCTCCTACAGTCCCATCTCCTCCATGTCATGTCCTCCTCCTCCTCCTACAGTCCCATCTCCTCCATGTCATGTCCTCCTCCTCCTACAGTCCCATCTCCTCCATGTCATGTCCTCCTCCTCCTACAGTCCCATCTCCTCCATGTCATGTCCTCCTCCTCCTACAGTCCCATCTCCTCCATGTCATGTCCTCCTCCAGTCCCATCTCCTCCATGTCATGCCCTCCTCCTACAGTCCCATCTCCTCCTACAGTCCCATCTCCTCCATGTCATGTCCTCCTCCTACAGTCCCATCTCCTCCATGTCATGTCCTCCTCCTCCTCCTCCTCCTACAGTCCCATCTCCTCCATGTCATGTCCTCCTCCTCCTACAGTCCCATCTCCTCCATGTCATGTCCTCCTCCTCCAGTTCCATCTCCTCCATGTCATGTCCTCCTCCTCCAGTCCCATCTCCTCCATGTCATGTCCTCCTCCTCCTCCAGTCCCATCTCCTCCATGTCATGTCCTCCTCCTCCTCCAGTCCCATCTCCTCCATGTCATGTCCTCCTCCTCCTCCAGTCCCATCTCCTCCATGTCATGTCCTCCTCCTCCTCCAGTCCCATCTCCTCCATGTCATGTCCTCCTCCTCCTCCAGTCCCATCTCCTCCATGTCATGTCCTCCTCCTCCTCCAGTCCCATCTCCTCCATGTCATGTCCTCCTCCTCCTCCAGTCCCATCTCCTCCATGTCATGTCCTCCTCCTCCTCCTCCAGTCCCATCTCCTCCATGTCATGTCCTCCTCCTCCTCCTCCAGTCCCATCTCCTCCATGTCATGTCCTCCTCCTCCTCCTCCAGTCCCATCTCCTCCATGTCATGTCCTCCTCCTCCTCCTCCAGTCCCATCTCCTCCATGTCATGTCCTCCTCCTCCTCCTCCAGTCCCATCTCCTCCATGTCATGTCCTCCTCCTCCTCCAGTCCCATCTCCTCCATGTCATGTCCTCCTCCTCCTCCAGTCCCATCTCCTCCATGTCATGTCCTCCTCCTCCTCCAGTCCCATCTCCTCCATGTCATGTCCTCCTCCTCCTCCAGTCCCATCTCCTCCATGTCATGTCCTCCTCCTCCTCCAGTCCCATCTCCTCCATGTCATGTCCTCCTCCTCCTCCAGTCCCATCTCCTCCATGTCATGTCCTCCTCCTCCTCCAGTCCCATCTCCTCCATGTCATGTCCTCCTCCTCCTCCTCCAGTCCCATCTCCTCCATGTCATGTCCTCCTCCTCCTCCTCCAGTCCCATCTCCTCCATGTCATGTCCTCCTCCTCCTCCTCCAGTCCCATCTCCTCCATGTCATGTCCTCCTCCTCCTCCTCCAGTCCCATCTCCTCCATGTCATGTCCTCCTCCTCCTCCTCCAGTCCCATCTCCTCCATGTCATGTCCTCCTCCTCCTCCTCCAGTCCCATCTCCTCCATGTCATGTCCTCCTCCTCCTCCTCCAGTCCCATCTCCTCCATGTCATGTCCTCCTCCTCCTCCTCCAGTCCCATCTCCTCCATGTCATGTCCTCCTCCTCCTCCTCCAGTCCCATCTCCTCCATGTCATGTCCTCCTCCTCCTCCTCCAGTCCCATCTCCTCCATGTCATGTCCTCCTCCTCCTCCTCCAGTCCCATCTCCTCCATGTCATGTCCTCCTCCTCCTCCTCCAGTCCCATCTCCTCCATGTCATGTCCTCCTCCTCCAGTCCCATCTCCTCCATGTCATGTCCTCCTCCTCCAGTCCCATCTCCTCCATGTCATGTCCTCCTCCTCCTCCTCCAGTCCCATCTCCTCCATGTCATGTCCTCCTCCTCCTCCTCCAGTCCCATCTCCTCCATGTCATGTCCTCCTCCTCCTCCTCCAGTCCCATCTCCTCCATGTCATGTCCTCCTCCTCCAGTCCCATCTCCTCCATGTCATGTCCTCCTCCTCCAGTCCCATCTCCTCCATGTCATGTCCTCCTCCTCCTCCTCCAGTCCCATCTCCTCCATGTCATGTCCTCCTCCTCCTCCTCCAGTCCCATCTCCTCCATGTCATGTCCTCCTCCTCCTCCTCCAGTCCCATCTCCTCCATGTCATGTCCTCCTCCTCCTCCTCCAGTCCCATCTCCTCCATGTCATGTCCTCCTCCTCCTCCAGTCCCATCTCCTCCATGTCATGTCCTCCTCCTCCTCCAGTCCCATCTCCTCCATGTCATGTCCTCCTCCTCCTCCTCCAGTCCCACCTCCTCCATGTCATGTCCTCCTCCTCCAGTCCCACCTCCTCCATGTCATGTCCTCCTCCTCCAGTCCCACCTCCTCCATGTCATGTCCTCCTCCTCCAGTCCCACCTCCTCCATGTCATGTCCTCCTCCTCCCTACAGTCCCACCTCCTCCATGTCATGTCCTCCTCCTCCCTACAGTCCCACCTCCTCCATGTCATGTCCTCCTCCTCCCTACAGTCCCACCTCCTCCATGTCATGTCCTCCTCCTCCCTACAGTCCCACCTCCTCCATGTCATGTCCTCCTACAGTCCCACCTCCTCCATGTCATGTCCTCCTACAGTCCCATCTCTTCCATGTCATGTCCTCCTCCTCCTCCCTCCAGTCCCATCTCCTCCATGTCCCGTCCTCCTCCTCCTACAGTCCCATCTCTTCCATGTCATGTCCTCCTCCTCCCTCCAGTCCCATCTCCTCCTCCCTCCAGTCCCATCTCCTCCATGTCCCGTCCTCCTCCTCCTACAGTCCCATCTCTTCCATGTCCCGTCCTCCTCCTCCCTCCAGTCCCATCTCCTCCTCCCTCCAGTCCTCCTCCTCCCTCCAGTCCCATCTCCTCCTCCCTCCAGTCCCATCTCCTCCTCCCTCCAGTCCCATCTCCTCCTCCCTCCAGTCCCATCTCCTCCTCCCTCCAGTCCCATCTCCTCCTCCCTCCAGTCCCATCTCCTCCATGTTATGTCCTCCTCCTCCTACAGTCCCACCTCCTCCATGTCATGTCCTCCTCCTCCCTCCAGTCCCACCTCCTCCTCCCTCCAGTCCCATCTCCTCCATGTCATGTCCTCCTCCTCCCTCCAGTCCCATCTCCTCCATGTCATGTCCTCCTCCTCCCTCCAGTCCCATCTCCTCCATGTTGGACATAATAAGAGGAATGCCCATAGAGAATGGAACATTTGCTTCCCATGTGGGAATTCCCTTCTGTCAGTCACCTTTGAAACACGACCTCTGATATTTAAAAGTAAGTTTGCAAAACATGTATTTGATGTCTAAAGATTCTGTCACTAAGTAATATTTGTTCCCATTATTCTCTATGGGCATTCCTTTTAGAATCTCCCCCTCCCCCAGTCCTATCTCCTCCATACAATGTCCCTCTCTATCCCAGGCATGCCCCCCTTCTCCCCGATGGGCCGGTCCTCTGATGATCTCTTCCCGGGCTCACCTCACTCTCTCCGGACACACAGCTCCGCTCTGATCGCACTTCCCTACGGCAATATTCAAACTGCCCGCCGCAGCCAATCTCTTTCGCCGCTGGAGCCTATTGGCTGTGATCTCTCCCGCCCGCCAATGAAAACTGGCTGACTCATCAAAAGGGGGCGGGTCAGGAATGCACATTGCGCGACAGCGAATGGCTCGATTGCAGATATGCCACGCCCTTTATCGGCTGATTGGTTTTCAGCTTGAAGATTTCGCCGCCCATCCAAATGTGTTTTTTACTATGTGATTGGATAGACGGTCGTAAGGGGGAACTCCGCGCGGTTGGTTCCTTAGACAATAATAGGCGGAAGGGGGAGGAAAATTCCGGAGTACAGTATAGTGTGTGTGTGTAGAGCGTGTGACCGGGGGAGGAGCTGACCGGGGAAGGGGAGGAGACTAATCTGGGCACTCGTCCCCAGGCAGGATACAGGGAGAAGGCGGTGTAGCGGTGTTTCATCAGATTGGGCGACCCGTCTGAATTGGTAACGAAAGTGACGTTTAGTCGCCGCCATCTTGCTACACCACAGTAAGGATACAGTGAGAAGGGGCCGGCGGACATATTGTTACACCCACCGGAGTATTACATTTATTTTTAACAGTAAACTGATTTTGTATAGTGAAATAAAGTACTTAGAACGTTGTGTGGATGTTTAGATGTTGTATTTTAAAAGCAGCAAACTTCTGTCCGATTGACAAACATGTGAAATAATCACGCTTGTCGCAGCTTTTAAAATTCAACATCTAAATAGTCACACAGAGTTCTAAGTCCTGTATTTCACTATATAAAGTCTGTATACTGTTAAAAAACGTGTAAAATGCAATACACCGGTGGGTGTAACAAGAGGTCCGCTTGCTCCTTCTCAGTGTATCCTTACTATGGAGGAGTGCGGGGTGTAGCAAGATGGCGGCAACAGAACATCACTTCCATTACACATTCTGACAGGTCGCCTAATCTGACGAAACACCGGTGGGTGACCGTTTAGAATTGGTAAAGGAAGTGACGTTCCGTCGCCGCCATCTTGCTACACCCTGCACCTCCATAGTAAGGATACACTGAGAAGGGGGCAAGCGGACATCTTGTTACACCTACCAGAGTTTTGCATTTTACACGTTTTTTTTTAAACAGTAAACTGAGTTTGGCGACCCGTCAGAAAGAAGAGGGGTCCATGGTGGGTATATCAGGAGAGAAGAGGGTCCATGATGGGGAGATCAGGAGAGAAGAGGGGTCTATGATGGGGAGATCAGGAGAGAAGAGGGGTCTATGATGGGGAGATCAGGAGAGAAGAGGGGTCCATGAGGGGGAGATCAGAAGAGAAAAGGGGTCTATGATGGGTAGATCAAGAGAAAAGAGGGGTCCATGATGGGGTAATCAGAAGAGAAAAGGGGTCTATGATGGGTAGATCAGTAGAGAAGAGGGGTCCATGATTGGGAGATCAGGAGAGAAGAGGGGTCCATGATGGGGAGATCAGGAGAGGGGTCCATGATGGGGAGATCAGGAGAGAAAAGGGGTCTATGATGGGTAGATCAGGAGAGAAGAGGGGTCCATGATGGGGAGATCAGAAGAGAAGAGGGGTCTATGATGGGGAGATCAGAAGAGAAGAGGGGTCTATGATGGGTAGATCAGGAGAGAAGAGGGGTCCATGATAGGGAGATCAGGAGAGGGATCCATGATGGGGAGATCAGAAGAGAAGAGGGGTCTATGATGGGGAGATCAGGAGAGAAGAGGGGTCCATGATGGGGAGATCAGGAGAGAAGAGGGGTCCATGATGGGGAGATCAGAAGAGAAAAGGGGTCTATGATGGGTAGATCAAGAGAAAAGAGGGGTCCATGATTGGGAGATCAGGAGAGAAGAGGGGTCCATGATGGGGAGATCAGGAGAGGGGTCCATGATGGGGAGATCAGGAGAGAAGAGGGGTCCATGATGGGGAGATCAGGAGAGAAGAGGGGTCCATGATGGGGAGATCAGGAGAGAAGAGGGGCCCATGATGGGGAGATCAGAAGAGAAAAGGGGTCTATGATGGGTAGATCAGGAGAGAAGAGGGGTCCATGATGGGGAGATCAGAAGAGAAGAGGGGTCTATGATGGGGAGATCAGAAGAGAAGAGGGGTCTATGATGGGTAGATCAGGAGAGAAGAGGGGTCCATGATAGGGAGATCAGGAGAGGGGTCCATGATAGGGAGATCAGAAGAGAAGAGGGGTCTATGATGGGGAGATCAGGAGAGAAGAGGGGTCGATGATGGGGAGATCAGGAGAGAAGAGGGGTCCATGATGGGGAGATCAGAAGAGAAAAGGGGTCTATGATGGGTAGATCAGTAGAGAAGAGGGGTCCATGATTGGGAGATCAGGAGAGAAGAGGGGTCCATGATGGGGAGATCAGGAGAGGGGTCCATGATGGGGAGATCAGGAGAGAAGAGGGGTCCATGATGGGGAGATCAGGAGAGAAGAGGGGTCCATGATGGGGAGATCAGGAGAGAAGAGGGGCCCATGATGGGGAGATCAGAAGAGAAAAGGGGTCTATGATGGGTAGATCAGGAGAGAAGAGGGGTCCATGATAGGGAGATCAGGAGAGGGGTCCATGATGGGGAGATCAGAAGAGAAGAGGGGACTATGATGGGGAGATTAGGAGAAAAGAGGGGTCCATGATGGGGAGATCAGGAGAAAAGAGGGGACCATGATGGAGAGATAAGGAGAGAAGAGGGGTCCATGATGGGGAGATCAGGAGAGAAGGGAGGGTTAATGATGGGGAGATCAGGAGAGAAGGGGGGTTAATAATGGGGAGATCAGGAGAGAAGAGGGGTCCATGATGGGGAGATCAGAAGAGAAGAGGGGTCCATGATGGGGAGATCAGGAGAGAAGAGGGGTCCATGATGGGGAGGTCAGGAGAGAAGAGAGGCCCGTGATGGGGAGATCAGGAGAGAAGAGGGGTCCATGATGGGGAGATCATGAGACAAGAGGGGTCCATGATGGGAAGATCTGAAGAGAAGAGGGGCCCATGATGGGTAGATCAGGAGAGAAGAGGGGCCCATGATGGGTAGATCAGGAGAGAAGAGAGACCCATGATGGGTAGATCAGAAGAGGAGTCCATGATGGGAAGATCTGAAGAGAGGAGGGGCCCATGATGGGGAGATCAGGAGAGAAGAGAGGCCCATGATGGGTAGATCAGAAAAGAAGAGGGGCCCATGATGGGTAGATCAGGAGAGGGGACCATGATGGGGAGATCAGGAGAGAAGAGGGGTCCGTGATGGGGAGATCAGGAGAGAAGAGGGGTCCATGATGGGGAGATCAGGAGAGGGGACCACGATGGCGAGATGAGAGGGGTCCATGATTGGGAGTTCAGAAGAGAAGAGGGGTCAATGATGGGGAGATCATGAGAGAAGTGGCATCCATGATTGGGAGACCAGGAGAGAAGTGGGGGTTCAATAAAAGGGAGACCAGGAGAGAAGAGGGGTCCATGATGGGGAGATCAGGAGAGAAGAGGGGTCCATGATGGGGAGGTCAGGAGAGAAGAGGGGTCCATGATGGGGAGGTCAGGAGAGAAGAGGGGCCCGTGATGGGGAGATCAGGAGAGAAGGGGGGTTAATGATGGGGAGATCAGGAGAGAAGGGGGGTCCATGATGGAGAGATCAGAAGAGAAGAGGGGTCCATGATGGGGAGATCAGGAGAGAAGAGGGGCCCATGATGGGGAGATCAGGAGAGAAGAGGGGCCCATGATGGGGAGATCAGGAGAGAAGAGGGGTCCATGATGGGGAGATCATGAGACAAGAGGGGTCCATGATGGGGAGATCAGGAGAGGAGTCCATGATGGGAAGATCTGAAGAGAGGAGGGGCCCATGATGGGGAGATCAGGAGAGAAGAGGGGCCCATGATGGGTAGATCAGGAGAGAAGAGAGGCCCATGATGGGTAGATCAGAAGAGAAGAGGGGCCCATGATGGGTAGATCAGGAGAGGGGACCATGATGGGGAGATCAGGAGAGAAGAGGGGTCCATGATGGGGAGATCAGGAGAGAAGAGGGTTCCATGATGGGGAGATCAGGAGAGGGGACCACGATGGGGAGATGAGGACAGGGGTCCATGATGGGGAGTTCAGAAGAGAAGTGGCATCCATGATTGGGAGACCAGGAGAGAAGTGGCATCCATGATTGGGAGACCAGGAGAGAAGTGGGGGTTCAATGACAGGGAGACCAGGAAAGTAGAGGGGTCCATGAATAAGGGGCAATGAGAGAAGAGGGGTCCATGATGGGGGGATCAGAAGAGAAGAGGGGTCCATGATGGGGAGATCAGGAGAGAAGAGGGGTCCATGATGGGGAGGTCAGGAGAGAAGAGGGGCCCGTGATGGGGAGATCAGGAGAGAAGAGGGGTCCATGATGGGGAGATCATGAGACAAGAGGGGTCCATGATGGGAAGATCAGCAGAGGAGTCCATGATGGGAAGATCTGAAGAGAAGAGGGGCCCATGATGGGTAGATCAGGAGAGAAGAGGGGCCCATGATGGGTAGATTAGGAGAGAAGAGAGACCCATGATGGGTAGATCAGAAGAGGAGTCCATGATGGGAAGATCTGAAGAGAGGAGGGGCCCATGTTGGGGAGATCAGGAGAGAAGAGGGGCCCATGATGAGTAGATCAGGAGAGAAGAGGGGCCCATGATGGGTAGATCAGGAGAGAAGAGAGGCCCATGATGGGTAGATCAGAAGAGAAGAGGGGCCCATGATGGGTAGATCAGGAGAGGGGACCATGATGGGGAGATCAGGAGAGAAGAGGGGTCCATGATGGGGAGATCAGGAGAGGGGACCACGATGGGGAGATGAGAGGGGTCCATGATGGGGAGTTCAGAAGAGAAGAGGGGTCCATGATGGGGAGTTCAGAAGAGAAGAGGGGTCCATGATGGGGAGATCATGAGAGAAGTGGCATCCATGATTGGGAGACCAGGAGAGAAGTGGGGGTTCAATAAAAGGGAGACCAGGAGAGAAGAGGGGTCCATGATGGGGAGATTAGAAGAGAAGAGGGGCCCATGATGGGGAGATCAGGAGAGAAGAGGGGCCCATGATGGGGAGATCAGGAGAGAAGAGGGGTCCATGATGGGGAGATCATGAGACAAGAGGGGTCCATGATGGGTAGATCAGGAGAGAAGAGAGGCCCATGATGGGTAGATCAGAAGAGAAGAGGGGCCCATGATGGGTAGATCAGGAGAGGGGACCATGATGGGGAGATCAGGAGAGAAGAGGGGTCCATGATGGGGAGATCAGGAGAGAAGAGGGTTCCATGATGGGGAGATCAGGAGAGGGGACCACGATGGGGAGATGAGGACAGGGGTCCATGATGGGGAGTTCAGAAGAGAAGAGGGGTCCATGATGGGGAGACCATGAGAGAAGTGGCATCCATGATTGGGAGACCAGGAAAGAAGTGGGGGTTCAATGACAGGGAGACCAGGAAAGTAGAGGGGTCCATGAATAAGGGGCAATGAGAGAAGAGGGGTCCATGATGGGGGGATCAGAAGAGAAGAGGGGTCCATGATGGGGAGATCAGGAGAGAAGAGGGGTCCATGATGGGGAGGTCAGTAGAGAAGAGGGGCCCGTGATGGGGAGATCAGGAGAGAAGAGGGGTCCATGATGGGGAGATCAGGAGACAAGAGGGGTCCATGATGGGAAGATCAGCAGAGGAGTCCATGATGGGAAGATCTGAAGAGAAGAGGGGCCCATGATGGGTAGATCAGGAGAGAAGAGAGACCCATGATGGGTAGATCAGAAGAGGAGTCCATGATGGGAAGATCTGAAGAGAGGAGGGGCCCATGATGGGGAGATCAGGAGAGAAGAGGGGCCCATGATGAGTAGATCAGGAGAGAAGAGGGGCCCATGATGGGTAGATCAGGAGAGAAGAGAGGCCCATGATGGGTAGATCAGAAGAGAAGAGGGGCCCATGATGGGTAGATCAGGAGAGGGGACCATGATGGGGAGATCAGGAGAGAAGAGGGGTCCATGATGGGGAGATCAGGAGAGGGGACCACGATGGGGAGATGAGAGGGGTCCATGATGGGGAGTTCAGAAGAGAAGAGGGGTCCATGATGGGGAGTTCAGAAGAGAAGAGGGGTCCATGATGGGGAGATCATGAGAGAAGTGGCATCCATGATTGGGAGACCAGGAGAGAAGTGGGGGTTCAATAAAAGGGAGACCAGGAGAGAAGAGGGGTCCATGATGGGGAGATCAGAAGAGAAGAGGGGTCCATGATGGGGAGATCAGGAGAGAAGAGGGGTCCATGATGGGGAGGTCAGGAGAGAAGAGGGGCCCGTGATGGGGAGATCAGGAGAGAAGGGGGGTCCATGATGGGGAGATCAGAAGAGAAGAGGGGTTCATGATGGGGAGATCAGGAGAGAAGAGGGGTCCATGATGGGGAGATCAGGAGAGAAGAGGGGTCCACGATGGGGAGATCATGAGACAAGAGGGGTCCATGATGGGGAGATCAGGAGAGGAGAGGGGCCCGTGATGGGGAGATCAGGAGAGAAGGGGGGTCCATGATGGGGAGATCAGAAGAGAAGAGGGGTTCATGATGGGGAGATCAGGAGAGAAGAGGGGTCCATGATGGGGAGATCAGGAGAGAAGAGGGGTCCACGATGGGGAGATCATGAGACAAGAGGGGTCCATGATGGGGAGATCAGGAGAGGAGTCCATGATGGGAAGATCTGAAGAGAGGAGGGGCCCATGATGGGTAGATCAGGAGAGAAGAGAGGCCCATGATGGGTAGATCAGAAGAGAAGAGGGGCCCATGATGGGTAGATCAGGAGAGGGGACCATGATGGGGAGATCAGGAGAGAAGAGGGGTCCATGATGGGGAGATCAGGAGAGAAGAGGGGTCCATGATGGGGAGATCAGCAGAGGGGACCACGATGGGGAGATGAGGAGAGGGGTCCATGATAGGGAGTTCAGAAGAGAAGAGGGGTCCATGATGGGGAGATCATGAGAGAAGTGGCATCCATGATTGGGAGACCAGGAGAGAAGTGGGGTTCAATAAAAGGGAGACCAGGAGAGAAGAGGGGTCCATGATGGGTAGATCAGAAGAGAAGAGGGGTCCATGATGGGGAGATCAGGAAAGAAGAGGGGTCCATGATGGGGAGGTCAGGAGAGAAGAGGGGCCCGTGATGGGGAGATCAGGAGAGAAGGGGGGTTAATGATGGGGAGATCAGGAGAGAAGGGGGGTCCATGATGGGGAGATCAGAAGAGAAGAGGGGTCCATGATGGGGAGATCAGGAGAGAAGAGGGGTCCATGATGGGGAGATCAGGAGAGAAGAGGGGTCCATGATGGGGAGATCATGAGACAAGAGGGGTCCATGATGGGGAGATCAGGAGAGGAGTCCATGATGGGAAGATCTGAAGAGAGGAGGGGCCCATGATGGGGAGATCAGGAGAGAAGAGGGGCCCATGATGGGTAGATCAGGAGAGAAGAGAGGCCCATGATGGGTAGATCAGAAGAGAAGAGGGGCCCATGATGGGTAGATCAGGAGAGGGGACCATGATGGGGAGATCAGGAGAGAAGAGGGGTCCATGATGGGGAGATCAGGAGAGGGGACCACGATGGGGAGATGAGGAGAGGGGTCCATGATGGGGAGTTCAGAAGAGAAGAGGGGTCCATGATGGGGAGATCATGAGAGAAGTGGCATCCATGATTGGGAGACCAGTAGAGAAGTGGGGGTTCAATGACAGGGAGATCAGGAAAGTAGAGGGGTCCATGAATAAGGGGCAATGAGAGAAGAGGGGTCCATGATGGGGGGATCAGGTCAGAACGGAGGAGATCAGGAGAGAATTTGGTCCATAAAAGGGGGACAAGGAGAAGAAGAGTGTTCCACGATGGGGAGATCAGGAGAGGACTCTATAATGGGCAGACCAGGGGATTAGAGTGGTCATGATGAGTAGAGAAGAGGGGTTCATGATGCAGAGATGAGGGAGTTCTCAGTATATACAGTATAAAGCACAAGTCTACGAATGAATAACATTTGCATATGGAAGTGGGGGGTACACAGTGGAGGGTACACAGTGGGGGATACACAGTGGTGGGTACACAGTGGAGGGTACACAGTGGGGGGTACACAGTGGAGGGTACACAGTGGGGGGTACACAGTGGGGGGTACACAGTGGAGGGTACACAGTGGGGGGTACACAGTGGGGGGTGCACAGTGGTGGGTACACAGTGGAGGGTACACAGTGGAGGGTACACAGTAAAGGGTACACAGTGGGGGGTTGGATCCAGTTTTCAGATGGAATCCAAATTGCGGATGAGTTGGAGATATCTGATAATGTGGCTCTTCGGTTGGTATAATTGGTTGAAGTTCACCAATCACCACCATTTCTCCATATCACAATTTTTCCACAAATGTTGCCAATTATGACCAGGAAATGTTTATTGGTAATCACAAAAAATAATCCCACGTGTGATATTCTGATTATGACTTCCTTGTGTTTGTTTTCCTTCTCATCTATATGCAGACTGTGTTGTGGAAGAAGTGACAATGACGGGAAATGGGACCATCTATAACCCGGCGAGAGGTGGTGACGATGGTCACCTGTCAGTCACACGGTGTAAAGCTGAGCTCCGGCCAACTTACAGAAGCCGCTCAATTGGCCAAATCTGTACAGCGTACGAGGAATTCCTCCTCAGTTTATGGTTAATGTTGCTCTGTGTGATCTTTGCAGTACTTTGTACCGTCTGTCCACCCACAGCGCTGATGTGCAAAGTTCATTGAGAGATGTTTCTTTTCCGTACATCACGGGACACAGAGCGACTTAGTCATTACTAATGGGTTATATAGATTACCTTCAGGTGTTGGCACTGGCCAATTCCAAACCGGAAGTACCCTCCCCTATATAAGCCCCTCCCACCCGGGAGCACCTCAGTTTTTTGCCAGTGTCTAAGGTGTTGGCCAAAGAGTAACATGTGTTTTCACTGGGCTTGCGTACAGGTTCTTTTGGGCCTTAGTAAGCTGTTCCGGATCCCACCAAAAAAGCTTCATAGCTAAACGGTCGGTACCCGGGCCTTGCAGCAGAAGAGCAAGGTTTTGCCTGTAATGCTTCTCTTAGGAGGGCTGGACCCTGGGATCCAGAGCTCTGGTCATACCCACGACCAAGATGTTGTCTGTGCAGGGTGCTATACAGGTCCAGGGGAGTGGAATCCTTGGGAACCCGGTCCCTGAAGGTTTAATTACAATGCCTGCCGTGATAGGTGAAGTTTGGACTTCTGTGGACCAAACAAAGTCCTGCGGCGGGGATCAGGTAAGTGGGGGCCCCCAGGAACTTGGTTCTATTGGGGGACCCCCAAGCCTAATTTGTCTTTCTGTCTGTTACCTAACGGTATTCCCGCAAAATATCTGTGTTTGCCTGTAACTACTGAAAATGTAAAATTTTAATAGTAGTCAAGAAAAAAAAAAAAAAAAAGGGACCGCGGTACCTGTGTTAAACCACTAGAGGCCGCTGTAGTCCATTTTTCTTGTCATGTGGATCTTTGGTTTTCTCAAGTCAAAAGATCCAGGCAGCTGGTAAGTTTCTCTGTGGGAATCCACTTCCTCTGCCCTGTTGCTGCGCTCATCCACCGCACAGGCCCTCCGGCAAAAAGGGCCCTGGCTCCTAGTCCCCTGTTTGATTTCGAAAAGGGCGCCAATGGCGCACGGGCGCGCGCGCGGGCGCGTGCACGCGCCTCCTATGAAAAAAAGGGGCGGGGCGGGTGGATGACGCTCGATGCGCGCCGCGGCGCTTCTGCGCATGTGCGGGCGTCCCAGCATAGTTGAAAGACACAGTACAAGTGTCAGCTGGATGCAAACAGAGCTAGCAACAAACAGTGGCACACAGAGGCGGTTGATGCAGGCATCCCCATAGAAAGGCACTTTAGTGGACACCAGCTGGTATATAGCAGCACCTGTGTTAGATTATTACCAGCAAAATTGGTGTATGACGACGGGAATACCTCAGCTTTGTGCTTAAAGGATATGTCGTCCAGACGCTCCGGAAATAGATCTTCCAGGAAGCCAAAGGGGTCTCCATCGGGCTCTGAGGATATTGGGCATGCTTGTACTGCACCAATCTCCCCTGAGAATTCAGAGGTCAGTAGCCGTAGAAACCCCGCAGGAATGCCTGGTGCTGCGGCTGTCCCCAGTCCACCTGCTCCTGTATATATAACAGAGGAGGTTTTATCCTCAACTCTGGGAGGATTGGAAGAGAGATTAACAGCATTGATCGCTGCTTCCCTGTCTCAGGAAAAGCGCGTCCGATCTCCGTCTCCTCCTTCAGAGTGCCTGTTAGTGGAGGAACAGTCCCAGAGATCGACCTACCTGAAGGGGATCAGGATGAGGTTGATTCAGTTATGGAGGAATCAACAGTGGAAGAACCTTTCTCAGCATCTCAGGCTGAAAGATTATGGGTTCAGTCTCTGACTAATATGGTCCGATCAGCATTTAAAATGCCTCTGGCGGAACCACCATCCACTACGGTTTCCTCGCTGGGGTCGCTAAAAGCTCCCCAGGCTGTCTGTTCCTTCCCAATCCACCCTTTATTAGAAGGGCTTATTTACCAGGATTGGGAGCATCCTGATAAAATATTTGCTCCCCCCAAGAGATTTCCGGTGATCTATCCCATGGAGGATAAGTTCATAAAAAAATGGAGGGTCCCTACAGTGGACGCAGCCATCTCTTCTGTTAACAAATCACTGACATGTCCAGTAGATAATGTTCCAATGTCAAAGACCCAATAGATAAAAAATTGGAGTCTTTACTAAAATCTGCTTTCTCTACAGCAAGCATGGTGACACAACCTGCGGTAGCAGCGATTGGAGTCTGCCAAGCAGTGAAAGATCAGTTGAAACAAGTCTTAAGGGACTTACCAGATCAGCAGGCTCTTGCCCTAGCTGACCTGCCTAGAGCCTTGTGTTTTGCGGTGGACGCCATAAAGGATACAATCCAACAGGCCTCCCGCTTTACGCTGTCTATAGTACAGGCTTCTGTGGCTCAAAAACTGGTCTGCTGAAGCTCCCTGTAAAAAACTGCTGGTTAGCTTCCCATTTCATGGAGAACGCTTATTTGGAGAAGATCTGGACAAATATATCCAGAAAATTTCTGCCGGTAAAAGTTCACTCTTACCGGTTAAGAACAAGGGTAGAAGTCCTTCTTTTAAGAGGCCTACTTCTCCAGTCCCTGGCACATCGGCTGTGAAACAGTTCCGACGGCCTCCGCGGTCAAATCCAGGGGGCAGAAATCAGGGACAATCACAGGGTATCAAGAAACCCTGGGTCAAGAGAGGTACAAAACCTCCCCCTAAGTCATGAAGGGTTGCCCCCACTCAGTCGGGTGAGGGGAAGACTTCAGTTGTTCACAGAGACCTGGCGGGACACCATCAGAGATGGGTGATCCCCGCAGTAAGTCTGGGATACAGGCTGGAGTTAAAAGACATTCCTCCTGCCCATTTTATAAGGTCAAACGTGCCAAGCGATCCCCAGAAGAGTGGATCCCTCCTTCTGGCACTAGAGCAACTATTGCCCCAAGGGTAATCATGAAGGTTCCCTTGAAAGAAAACGGGTTCGGGTTTTACTCGAACCTTGTCACAGTCCCCAAACCAAATGGGGACATGAGGCCCATATTGAATATAAAAGGGCTAAACAAGTTCCTACATATCAGGACTTTTTTCGGATGGAGTCGATCCGATCGGTGGCCACCGCCCTACAAGGGCAGGAATGGTTAGCCTCGATCGACATAAGGGATGCTTATTTGCATATTCCCATCTGTCCGGCCCACCAGAAATTTCTACGCCTTGCAGTAGAAGGGCGCCATTTTCAGTTCAGAGCCTTACCTTTCGGTCTGGCCACGGCACCACGAGTGTTCACAAAAATTCTGGCCCTACGATTGGCCAAACTAGGAACACAAGGTGTAACGATAATGGCATATCTAGACGACTTGTTGATGATAGACCACTCAGTGAAAAAAACTAGAAGTGGTCGTTCACAAGATAATCAAGTATCTGGAATCTCACGGTTGCATTATCAACCGAGACAAGTCAGCCCTAAAACCAGTCAAAAGCCTGGAATACTTGGGGGCTAAGACTGGATTCAAATCAGAGAAAGATTTTCTTACCTCCAGAGAAGGTGTCGTCTTTGAAAGATTTGACCCACTTAGTGGGTACAAAAAAGAAAAACCATCCATACGCCTGTGTATAAGGCTGCTGGGAAAAATGGTGGCTTCATTCGAAGCGGTACCCTACGGTCAATTCCATTCAAGGAACTTGCAGAGGGCCATACTGTCAGCCTGGAACAAAAAAGTTCAGGCTTTAGACTTACCAATGTCCCTGTCCCCTTCCGTTCGCAAGAGCCTCCATTGGTGGTTGGTGCCCCAGAATCTGGGAAGGGAAACCCTTCAGTCCGGTTTCTTGGAAGGTGGTCACTACAGTTGCCAGCCTCATAGGCTGGGGGGCAGTACTGGAGCAATGGTCTCTCCAGGGCAAGTGGTCAGAAGCAGAGAAGGCCCTGCCCACCAATCTCTTAGAGATACGAGCAGCCCGGTATGCCCTAGTAGCATGGACATCCAAACTCCAAGGGTCACCTGTCAGAATTCAATCAGACAATGCCACAGCAGTGGCATATATCAATCTCCAGGGTGGCACCAGGAGTCGTGCAGCCCAGAGGGAAGCGAAATGCATCCTGGAATGGGCAGAAAGGTATGTCACAGCCATATCCGCGGTTTTCATCCCAGGAGTGGAAAATTGGAGAGCGGACTTTTTTAAGTCGCCAGCAATTATGCCCGGGGGAATGGTCTCTTCACCCCGAGGTTTTCCAGGCAATATGCCAGCGGTGGGGAACACCGGATGTAGATCTGCTGGCATCCAGATTCAACGCAAAGGTGGACAGATTTGTGTCTCGCACAAAGGTTCCCCTAGCTTGCGGTTCGGATGCCCTAGTGTTCCCTTGGGATCAGTTCAAGCTGATATATGCATTCCCACCGCGATTAATCCGCAGAATCAGGGTAGAAAAGAAACCAGTGATTCTGGTGGCTCCAGCGTGGCCCCGAAGGGCATGGTACGCGGAGTTTGTAAAAATGTCAGTGGGAAGTCCTTGGACCCTCCCACATCGTCCGGACCTGCTTTCGCAAGGACCGATATACTACCCTTCCTTACCAGCCCTAGGTTGATGGCCTGGCTATAGAAGCCCACATTCTAAAAAAGAGAGGGCTCTCTAATCCTGTGGTATCTACCATGATCAATGCCAGGAAGCCGGTATCCAGGCAGATCTATTATAGGATCTAGAAGGCGTACATCACGTGGGGTGAGGCCAGGAAATGGCATCCACGTAAGTACGTAATAGGTAGGATTCTGGACTTCCTACAGTGGGCTGTACATAGGAAGCTTGCCTTGAGTACTATCAAGGGTCAGACGGCCTTGTCAATATTTTTTTTTTCAAAGGCCCTTGGCTTTGCATTCATTAATCAAAGCTTTCATACAAGGAGTGATGCGTATTAGCCCTCCGGTTAGTATTCCCATATGTCCATGGGACTTAAACCTGGTTCTGTCGGTTCTACAGAAACAACCATTTGAACCATTGCGGCACATTTTCTTGGTTCTTTTCACCAGGAAATTGATTTTCTTAGTAGCCATTTGTTCGGCTAAAAGAGTATCGGAATTAGCCGCCTTGTCCTGTAAGGAGCCATATCTGGTTATCCATAAGGACAGAGTAGTATTACGTCCTCATCCAGCCTTCTTCCTAAGGTGGTATCGAGGTTCCATTTGAACCAAGATGTGGTTCTTCCTTCCTTTTTCCCCAAACCTAGTTCGGTAGAGGAAAAGTTATTGCATTCTTTGGATGTAGTAAGAGCAGTTAAAGCTTATCTTAAAGCCACTGCTCAGATTCGCAGAACGGATACTTTGTTTGTTCTGCCGGAAGGCCCCAGAAAGGGTCAGGCAGCATCAAAAATCTACTTTAGCCAAGTGGATTCGACAGGTCATAATACAAGCCTATGGCTTGAAAAGGAGACCGCCTCCGTTCAAAGTTAGGGCGCACTCCACAAGAGCAGTTGGAACTTCATGGGCAGTGCATCACCAAGCCTCCCTGGCTCAAGTACTGTAAGGCCACAACATGGTCCTTAGTACACACGTTTACTAGATTCTACCAGGTAGACGTCAGAAGTCAGGAGGATGTCGCCTTTGGGCGCAGTGTGTTGCAGGCCGCAAAAGAGCCTCATGCCTGATGGCGCCCAGCTTATGTATCCCTCCCCTCATTTGGCATTGCTTTGGGACGTCCCATTAGTAATGACGAAGTCGCTCTGTGTCCCGTGATGTACGAAAAAGAAAAAGGGATTTTTATAACAGCTTACCTGTAAAATCCTTTTCTTGGAGTACATCACGGGACACAGAGCTCCCACCCCTCTTTTTGGGACACTTATTGCTTGGCTACAAAACTGAGGTGCTCCCGGGTGGGAGGGGCTTATATAGGGGAGGGTACTTCCGGTTTGGAATTGGCCAGTGCCAACACCTGAAGGTAATCTATATAACCCATTAGTAATGACTAAGTCGCTCTGTGTCCCGTGATGTACTCCAAGAAAAGGATTTTACAGGTAAGCTGTTATAAAAATCCCTTTTTTTACCTGAAGACAATTCCTTGTTTGCTGCACATACCAAAGCTGGCCATACATTATACAATTTTCAGTTAGATTTACCAAACCCCATATAATATGAGGTCACATGTACTGTAAACACTTTCAATTTGTATGCAATCAGGCGTTCCCTTGCACTACGTAGCTGAATGGAAATCTAAAGCTAACTGAATAAAAAGATGGCCAAATATACTAAACCCGGATAATCGATGACAGGTGGCCAGCTGCACAGATCTCCGAGAGCCTCCTGCAATGTACCTCCTGCAATGTACCTCCTGCAATGTACCTCCATAGAGGACTAATGCACAGATCTGAACACGGCTCTGTCTGCGTTCTGATCCGTACATTGGACCCGCGCAGATGCATCGCTCCCAATTGTCCCTGATTTGGAACAATGTCCCTCTTTCCTCCTCATGTGTCCCTCATGTTGGTCTGATCTATAGAATTGTATATAAAATGCACATTTGTATCTTTCAAAAAGTGTTTCTCAGTGCTAAACCTTTCATCCGGTTTCTAAATTGCTGCATTTGTAAATTCCAAAAGCCAATATAAAGGAATAGTAGTGGTAAAAACAGTGCCATCTTAAGAGCATGATAGGCCCCCGGGCAATACAGTGCACTGGGGCCCTGTCTACACAATCACGCACGAGAATAAAAATGAAAATTATCAATAATGCCGCGTACACACGACCGCTTTTCTCGACGTGAAAAACGGCATTTTTTTTTTTCGCCGAAAAAAACGATCGTCTGTGGGCTTTATGTCGTTTTTCTCGTTGAGAAAAACGGCAGAAAAAACGACAAGAAAAATTAGAACATGTTCTAAATTTTCACGCCGTTTTTCAGGTCGTCGTTTTTTTCATCATGAAAAATGATCGTGTGTAGGCTTTAACGACGTTAAAAAAGCGCGCACGATCAGAAGCAAGTGAGGAGAAGGGAGCGCTCGTTCTGGTAAAACTACTGTTCGGAATGGAGATGGCACATTCGTCATGCATGAAATTATTACATCGTTTAATGCAGCGCATTCTTTTCTTCGTTCTAATGCTGCAATATTCCAATTCTCTTGCTGCTGATATTCTCCCAGAGTTAGGACAATCTTTGGTCTTTATGATTTATTGTTTTATCATGATTAATCTCTATTTTGGGGAGCCAGATCTCCCTAAATACCCAAAACTTTTAAAATTTATTTTTATAATTTTTTTTTTTTTGCTTTAATTTGTGGTCTTAGATTTTAGACTGTTTTTACATATTATTTGCTATTTTGGAGTGTGTCAAGTTACCACAACATTATTCTTTATTCTAATTTTGCCTCAATGAGGTTAGTGTCCCTTGTTAATTTCTCAATTTTTTATCCACTGTCCCTGCCTACTCACTTACAAACTGGCTATTTAGAAGAAAAACACATGTTAATTTTGTATCTTCAAAAAAAAATCCAATTTATTATGGCCTAATAACAAATTAAAAGGTAAGCCAAAACAAAACCAAATGTAAACTACAAATCAAGAAGCCAGGAAGACAGCACTGGAGACCCTGCTGAAATTAGTGCACACCCAGATCACCACAGCAAACACCAAAGCATCTGAAGACCAAAACTAGCCCCATGTGAGGCACATATCCTGGGTTCATTTTCCTCTTTTTTGTTTGACCTTCCCTGCAGCCTTCCTTGGAGGCTGTGTCCGTGGAGGAGGGACTGGAGCAGGAGCAGGGTCTGGAACAGGAGCAGGGACTGGGACGGGAGCAGGGCCTGGGACGGGAGCATGGAGTGGGGCAGGAGCATGGAGTGGGGCAGGAGCATGGAGTGGGCCAGGAACTTGGGCAAAAAAATAGGAAAGGTCCACAACATCTGTGAACTCCTTAAGTTTGTTCAACAGGCCCATATTGACCACCTTCAATATAAGTGTTTCACACTTCAGCCTCTGGTCCAGTCCCATTTGTGGCAGTTTCTCCCCAATAAGGGCAGCAAATCCCTCTGCAGCGGTGGGGGCTCTCGGAGTGCAGCAGTAGCCTCCATAATTAGGGCCTGTGTCTCCTCCTCCATTTGAACCAGCCTCCTAGATCTTTTGGCAGGAATCCGCAGCAGAGGGATCTGGGGCCTGGTGTTGTGCTGGGTCCCACTGGGGCCTGCCTCTTCCTGGGTCCCACTGGGGCCTGCCTCTTCCTGGGTCCCACTGGGGCCTGCCTCTTCCTGGGTCCCACTGGGGCCTGCCTCTTCCTGGGTCCCACTGGGGCCTGCCTCCTCATCCTGTAAAAAAAAGGTACATCGAGTTAGTTTTGCCTTCATCTTTCACACACATTTGTCACCTCATGACATTTGGTAATTGAATGCTACTAAATATTAAAGTCAATCATTCTGACACCAGTATATATCTTTTTGGTGCCCTTAATTTGTGGCCACTGCTGTCTATTGATATGTCAGACACTTTTTTTAAACTGTTAACATTTTACACACTTTTTTTGAAACGTTTACAACATTCAACTTTTATTACTCTAAATATTTTGTGAAATATTATACCTGTCTCCAAATATTTAAATCCGGCTCCTCCAGGACTTGAGGTTGTTCCTCCAAAGAGACCTCAACTTGGCTGGAGGCTTGGCTGCATGGAATGCTGGAGGGAAGGCTGGAGGGTTGGCTGGAGGGTTGGCTGCAAGGAAGGCTGGAGGTCGTTCTGGGTGGAAGGCTGGAAAGGGATTCCCTGGATTCCAGATGTTCATCTAGAAAACTCAGGTGCTGATAGTACCACAGATTTGGTATGTATCGGTCCTCTGCACCTGCTCCTGACCGCAGGGATTTTTGAACCTTATTCCTTTGAGCCCGGTATGTGCCCCTAATGGTCCCAATTTTGTTCTTCAGATCCTGTAGTGTTGCTGTGGGGATCTGAGTTTTCACAAATTCCAGCAAGGTCTCCAGTGCTCTCTTCCTGGCTTCTTTATTTTTATTATTTTTATTTTTAGTCTCCCATAAAATTGGAAGATTTTTCCATCTTTGGAGGAATTCCAGCATAAAATCGGGGTCCTTAAATGCCTTCATTATCTGTGCAATTCAAAACCAAAAACCAAAAAAGGAATGTCAGTCAGGACTACTCCAAATCTTTCTAACCATATATAGGCCACTAACGTAGCAATTGATCAGTCATCATAGAGTTGAGTGGACACCTGGATGTTTGTGTTGAGCTCTTTTTAGCTAACTTTGTAAAAAGCTAGAGTTCGTGACCTGACTTTACCCGAACCCAAACCACATTTAAGTAAATTAAGCCCTGTAAAGAGGGTGAATAAAAGGACACCCCAAAAATAAAGGAGTACCTCGAACTGTCCCTGCACCAAGTGTCATATTTTATTAAATTTTAATTAACCCTAAATTCACTCCTGGGTATAATTAATTGTTGTCTCCTGTCAATTGCAATACATAGAAAAGTCATTGATACAAACATTGGGAAAGCATTGTGGTTCCCCCAAATATCCATATCAGGTCTGTCAAGGATTTTAAGGGGAACTCCCCCACAAATTCCATTAAAAAATGGCGTGGAGTCCCCCCCCAAATCCATAACAGACCCTTATCCGAGCACGCAACCTGGCCGGCCGCAGGGGAAAAGGGGGGGACGAGAGAGCGGCCCCCCCTCCCTCCTGAACCGTACCAGGCCACATGCCCTCAACATGGGGAGGATGTCTCCATGTTGATGAGGACAAGGGCCTCATCCCCACAACCCTTGCCCGGTGGTTGTGGGGGTCTGCGGGCGGGGGGCTTATCAGAATCTGGAAGACCCCTTTAACAAAGGGGCCCCCCAGATCCCGCCCCCCCCCCTATGTGAAATGGTAATGGGGGACATTGTACCCCTACCATTTCACCTTAAAAAATGGCATTATCTGAAAAATGACACTACACGGTTTTTGACAATTCCTTTATTATTGGTTTTGTTTTTCAACCATCTTCTTCCTTCTTCTTTTCTGCATTGGAGTTTCTTCCTCCATCTTCCTCTTCATCTTCATCTTCCTTCTTGCTTCGGGCTTCTCGTCCGCATCTTGCTTCGGCTTCTTCTTTGTTCTCCCGCTGCTCCGTTTGAATTTGAGTTTCCCGTTGTGTGACGCAAAGTTAGGCAGTTCTCCTCTAGGTCCGCTGCGAGCCGGGGGACCCGCCCCCCTCTGACTGCACGGGGAAAGTACCTGTGAAATCTCTGTGCGTCAGAGGGAGGCGGGGTCGCCAGACCAAGAGGAGAACTGATGAACTGAGCGTCCCACAGCGGGAACCTCCAATTCAAACGGAGCGGCCGGAGAAAGAAGAACCCGGAGCAAGATGCGGACGAGAACACCGAAGGAAGATGAAGAGGAAGAGGAAGATGGAGGAAGAAACACGAAGCGAGAAAAGAAGAAGAAGGAAGAAGATGGAAGAAAGACAAACTAAAAATTAAAGGAATTGTCAAAAACTGACTCTTGTCATTTTTTACATTTTGTACGCTTTCATCGTGAAATGGTAGGGGTACAATGTACCCCTTACCAATTCACATAGGGGGGGCCGGGATCTGGGGGTCCCCTTTGTTAAAGGGGTCTTCCAGATTCCGATAAGCCCCCCGCCCGCAGACCCCCACAACCACCGGGCAAGGGTTGTGGGGATGAGGCCCTTGTCCCCATCAACATGGGGACATCCTCCCCATGTTGAGGGCATGTGGCCTGGTACGGTTCAGGAGGGAGGGGGGGCCGCTCTCGTCCCCCCCTCTTCCCCTGCGGCCGGCCAGGTTGCGTGCTCGGATAAAGGGTCTGTTGTGGATTTTGGGGGGGACTCCACGCCCTTTTTCTTCCAGATTTGGGGGTGGAGTTCCCCTTAAAATCCTTGACAGACCTGAAGGGCCTGCAACTCGAATTTGGGGGAACCCCACGTTTTTTTTTTTCAGGTACAAATCAGTTTTCAATGTCTTGCCATTTGCCGGGAGGCAAGAATTCATTTAGAGCCGCGATTGACTTTTCAAAGTTTATAGTCCCAATTCAAAAATGACACTTTGTGCACGGCCAGTACTAACAGCACGGGAAGCAAGCGCCAAGTTACATGCATATTGCCCAACTCCGGCCCCGAACATACAGTGAATGAATGTTTATAGGTTTAATGCTCCTGGACACAGCCATATCAAGTAAGAAAAATGTTACGTACCCGCGATCTACACGTTCGTCTCCTCCGACCTTCTTCCACTCACTGAACGTCGCTTTCAACTATGTTTTTTGGAGTTATATACAGTGCGCATGCGTGACGCTCCGCTCGCTTTCCCGCCCCTGACGTTCGTTACACTACTTTCCCCGCCCCTTCTCGCTACTCCTTAATGACGGAGAGTGTAAACATGTCGGCGAATCACCAACATGATGTGGAAAGTGGGGAAGAAAGCAGGCCCCGACACAGAAGGTATAAAGCCACTAACATGAGCTTTGAGGAGATGGTGGAGATGGTCACCATATTGCTCCGGGATGATTACGACGCCAAACATGGGCCCTACAAAAAGCCAAATCAAGTGAAGTCCAAGATCATGGATAAAGTGGTCAAAGCGCTATGGCAGAAATTTGGTGTTCGCAGGTCGCGGGAACAGATCCGGAAACGATGGTCGGACATTAAGTTGCGTGAGCCGGATCAATATAAAAAGATTAAAAAAGTCATCAAAAAAAGTAAGTAGATTAACATTAAATGTGATTTTGCCTAATAACGTGGTGTTGCATGTGCTTTTTAAATAATGTATGTATTACAGTGAAAAATGTCATGTTTCATGTTTTTGGCCACACGAATCGATCGTATAAATGGTCGTTCAAACGTTCACTCAATCACAAGCTTTTGCCACGATTCATCATTGTTCGCACGACATTTTATCAATCACAAAATAATAGGCATGTTCGAATGTTTTTAGCAATGTATTCCACCAAAACATCGTTTGGGTGGTATTGAACGAGGATTTCAACGTTGGATTCTTGTGCCCAAGAACATGAAACAGGACATCATGAAATGTTTATGTGAGAAGTAATTATAAACATGTTTGTGTAGTTGTTGGTAATTAGATTTGGCTAATGTAACTAGATTCAGTGTACGTTTACAAGAGTATGCTCAGCAGCTGCTTACACATCTGGACTCATTAGCACAAGTGTGGGCCACAAGAACAACCTTTTGATGGTGTCACACACAGGTGATCCAGTGGATACCTGGTGTGTTTCCATGTGTGAAACATGACCTAAAGAGATTAATCTACCATCTTGGGAAATGGATACAATCATGTGTTCATCTTCTCCAAAATTATCAGTAATACAATTGTAACACACTTCCCAAGAATGATTAATATTCCTCTTTCACGCCTAAATATATTTAGTTACACAAGTCGACCTTTTGGTTATATCTCCTAGGGCTTCAAAGAGCTAAGAGACACGAGGCTGCAAACCCCGCACCACCAACTCAAGACCCACAACTGCAGGATGTGTCAGAAGAGGGAAATGGCAACTCACCAGGTCAGTGTCATACACCACAGCCTCACGTAATAGATGTTGGCCTGTATATTTAGTAAGACATTTTCTTTTCACAACTTAAAGGGACTTTAATGCCTGCGGCACCAGCAACCTTCACCAGAGCCACTGCCCAGATGTTGCTTCAAGAAGTGAGGGTCTGCTCTCGGGAGGTTGAAACCATCAAACACAACCTGGTCCAGATGTACCAAACAAACAAAATGATGGAGAAAAAATTACTAAAAATTGAGCATATTCTTGGGAGTGTTTAAAACTTGTATATATTTTTTTAAAAAAAAATTTTTTTTGGGGGGGAAATGTTTTATTTCTATAAAGGGATATTGTTCGTGTTGTACAGTTTTGTACTGAGTTGTAAAAAGCAAATATTTTTGAAATTCCTCCAAAAATTGGGGTTATATTTTGATACAAACCTTACCAATTTTATACTCATAAAATTTTTTAAACAGTAAACAATGTGTGGCTTCTTATATCAATGTTGACCCCCCCCCCCAACAAAAATGTGTGTGTTTAGACTCTATAAATGCTTGTAATTTACTTGTTAGGAAAAAACATGGGACTACAACTGCACTAGTATAACCAAGGACAGTGATGGTGAACCTTGGCAACCCAGATGGTTTGGAACTACATTTCCAATGTTGCTCAGGCACTCTGCAGTGTAGTTGAGCATCATGGAAAATGGAGTTGAAAAACATCTGGAGTGGCAAGGTTCACCATCACTGACCTAGAAGAAAGAACAAATACAACAAAAGAAAAGCAAACAAGATGTTTTCAAGATATTATTTTTTATTATGAGCAACATTGATTTAAAACTGATCAGGCATTGCAATGGCCCCCCTACCCATAAAATATTCGACATAGCGTTGCCGCACATCACGGCCGCTTTGGGGGGCCAAGCCTGTAGGGCCAGCTAACTGGGCTGGCAATGGTCCATCCAAACCCTGTGTGCCCTGAAGGTCAAGTGTAGCAAGATAATTTGTGGAGTGTTTGATTAAAAAATTGTGCAGTATGCAACAACACATGACCAAATGGTTCCATTTATACTCCGCCATGTTTATTGCAGTCAGAAAAAGCCGGAAGCGACTGACCATGATGCCAAAGGCGTTTTCCACCACCCTTCGCCCTCTGGCCAGACGATAATTAAACACCCTCCTCTCAGGGGTGAGGGACCTTTGGGGAAAAGGCCTCATCAAATGTGGTCCAAGCGCAAAAGCCTCATCTGCCAGGAACACAAAAGGGAGGCCATGTTCATTATCTTCATCAGGTGGCAATGCCAGGTCCTCTGAAAGAAGCCGGTCTGCAAACTCGGTCTGGGCGAAAACACCACCATCAGACATCCGCCCATTTTTCCCAACATCAACAAATAGGAATTCATAGTTCGCAGACACCACCGCCATGAGCACAATACTGTGGAAGCCTTTGTAATTCCAAAAAAAAGACCCAGAATGGGCTGGTGGCACGATGCGGACGTGCTTGCCATCAATGGCTCCTCCACAGTTGGGAAAGTTCCACCGCTGAGAAAAATCAGATGCCACATTCTGCCATTCCTGTGGCGTCGATGGTAACTGTGGAGTCAAAGGAAAAAAAAACAAATATATACTTTACCACCTATACATTGCAAGCATGTTAGCACAAAACACTCTGGGCAAAACATCAGGATAGCATTAATTTGGAAGGAGGATTTTAGAGCGGAGCTACGCAGCCAAAATACTATAAAATAACACAGCAGCTCCAGCTACAGCAGCTGCAGAGGTTTGCTAATTGTACACTTACCTGTCCTGGAGTCCAGCAACGTCCGCAGCAGAGGACGAACAATTGCTCGTCACTCTGCTGCCCCCTCTGCCATCCTCGGTGAGGGAACCAGGAAGAGAAGCCTTGCGGCTTCACTGCCCGGTTCCCAAACGCACATGCACGAGAAGCGCTGCGCAGTTCTGACTGGTCCTCCTGTGTTCTGTGAGACAAGTGTTTACAAGAACACTACGGGTCTTCTGCGGGAAGTGACTTGGCTCAGGCAGATTTGCCGCAGAGATGACTCCCGGATGTGGGTGAATATACCTGTCTTAAACAGGTATCTTCACCCCCTCCCCCCTGAAAGGTGTCAATTTTGACACCGGGGGAGGGTTACAATGAGCGGACCCACAAAATTTAGGATGGAGGTCCGCTTGAATAAGATAGAAAAATAAGCAACAAAAACATCACCCACTCTGATGGACCTGAGAAATTCGGAGAGGGTGGAGGGTTTGAGATGAGTTGGGGACATCATAATTAAAATCTATAGTACGATGTAATTTATTTGGGTAGATTAGACAAACTTAAAAAATTAGGGGGGGGGGGGGTGGGAATCAGGCAATCTAAGCACTACAATGGAGCGTACAAAACAAAAATGAGGATTGACTAGGCTAGGAGTGTTTGGGCCCAGGATCTAATGCTGGAGATTGCTTGACCAAAAAATATGCATGTAGCCCAAAAACATAGAACATTCAAAGCTTACAACATGCAGGGGGACAAAGGGGACATTCACAGCATATTCAAATCATGGTAATTAGAGACAGTTCAAAATATACTATACATTATCAAGCATAAAAAAACATAGATTGTGATGTTTATAAAGGAGAAAACTTACCTTAAGATAGTCCTCCTGAAGGACCTGGATAATGGCAGAGCAGGTCTCTGGGATAATGACGCCCAGAGCCTGGGGGGAGATGCCTGTCGAGAACTTGAGGTCCTGCAAGCTTCTCCCAGTCGCAAGGTATCGCAACGTGGCGATGAGCCTCTGCTCAGCAGTGATGGCTTCCCGCATAACGGTGTCCTGCCTGGTGATATAGGGGGACACCAAAGCCAAGAGCTGCTGAAAAACGGGGTCAGACATCCTAAGAAAATTCCTGAAATCATCAGGGTTATTCTCCCGGATCTCCCGCAGCAGAGGCATATGACATAATTGGTCCCTCTGGAGCAACCAATTCTTGGTCCATGAACTCCTCTTCACCCTCCTCATGGACCGGATCTGGGACATAGCAACAAGCCCAGCAGCAAGCACAGCAAGATCTCGGCGACAAGAACGTACGCGCAACATGGCTTAGAAACGGTCGTCTAATCAGAACGAACTAAAAGAACGCACTGAAGAACAGCAAGGCCTATGAAGAACGAGCTGAAAAACAGTAACGCGCGGACAAGAACGCACTGCAAAAACAGATACAAACTCACTACACGCACTGAAAGCCAGATACGAACCCACAAGCACAAACTGAACTCCCGAAAACGATCTTTAAAGCAGGAAGACTGAAAAGCGCGAATCGTCTCTTCCCAAACTTTTACTAACACGCGGAAACACGAAATCAGCAAAAGCAGCCAAAAGGGTGGCGCGAACAGAATGAAACTTCCCCTTTATAGTGCCGTCGTACGTGTTGGACGTCACCGCGCTTTGCTAGATCAGTTTTTTTCACGATCGTGTGTAGGCAAGGCATGCTTCAGAGGAAACAAGAAAAATAACGTCGAGAAAATCGACGTTTTTTTTCTTGACATGAAAAGCGGTCGTGTGTACGCGGCATAAGGCTATATTTATTGGTACTTCCAACAAAATAAGTTTAAACGTTTAACACAACGTTTGGACAATATAACACGAGCTTGAAAAGCAAGAAATTGAAAAACAAGAAGTTACAGATTGAAATGACACAGTGGCTGTGTTTGAATGGCATAGTGGCTGCATTTGAATGGTATGCGGCTGTGTTTGAATGGCATAGTGGCTGTATTTGAATGACACAGCGGCTGCGTTTGAATGGCATAGCGGCTGCGTTTGAATGGCATAGTCGCTGTGTTTGAATGACATAGCGGCTGTGTTTGAATGACACAGTGGCTGCGTTTGAATGGCATAGCGGCTGTGTTTGAATGGCATAGCGGCTGTGTTTGAATGGCATAGGGGCTGCGTTTGAATGGCATAGCGGCTGCGTTTAAATGGCATAGTGGCTGCGTTTGAATGGCATAGGGGCTGCGTTTGAATGGCATAGCGGCTGCGTTTGAATGGCATAGCGGCTGTGTTTGAATGGCATAGCGGCTGTGTTTGAATGGCATAGAGGCTGTGTTTGAATGGCATGGTGGCTGTATTTGAATGACACAGCGGCTGCATTTGAATGGCATAGCGGCTGTGTTTGAATAACATAGCGGCTGTGTTTGAATGGCATAGCGGCTGCGTTTGAATGGCATAGCGGCTGTGTTTAAATGGCATAGTGGCTGCGTTTGAATGGCATAGGGGCTGCGTTTGAATGGCATAGCGGCTGCGTTTAAATGGCATAGTGGCTGCGTTTGAATGGCATAGGGGCTGCGTTTGAATGGCATAGCGGCTGTGTTTGAATGGCATAGCGGCTGTGTTTGAATGGCATAGGGGCTGTGTTTGAATGACACAGCGGCTGCATTTGAATGGCATAGCGGCTGCGTTTGAATGGCATAGCGGCTGTGTTTGAATGACATAGCGGCTGTGTTTGAATGACACAGTGGCTGCGTTTGAATGGCATAGTGGCTGCGTTTGAATGGCATAGGGGCTGCGTTTGAATGGCATAGCGGCTGCGTTTGAATGGCATAGCGGCTGCGTTTAAATGGCATAGTGGCTGCGTTTGAATGGCATAGGGGCTGCGTTTGAATGGCATAGGGGCTGTGTTTGAATGGCATAGCGGCTGTGTTTGAATGGCATAGTGGCTGTGTTTGAATGGCATAGTGGCTGTGTTTGAATGACACAGCGGCTGCGTTTGAATGGCATAGTGGCTGCGTTTGAATGGCATAGCGGCTGCGTTTAAATGGCATAGTGGCTGTGTTTGAATGGCACAGGGGCTGCGTTTGAATGGCATAGGGGCTGTGTTTGAATGGCATAGGGGCTGTGTTTGAATGGCATAGGGGGCTGTGTTTGATCATCATCACCTCTTTCCTCCTCATGTGTCCCTCATGTTGGTCTGATCTATAGAATTGTATATAAAATGCACATTTGTATCTTTCAAAAAGTGTTTCTCAGTGCTAAAACTTTCATCCGGTTTCTAAATTGCTGCATTTGTAAATTCCAAAAGCCAATATAAAGGAATAGTAGTGGTAAAAACAGTGCCATCTTAAGAGCATGATAGGCCCCCGGGCCATACAGTGCACTGGGGCCCTGTCTACACAATCACGCACGAGAATAAAAATGAAAATTATCAATAAGGCTATATTTATTGGTACTTCCAACAAAATAAGTTTAAACGTTTAACACAACGTTTGGACAATATAACACGAGCTTGAAAAGCAAGAAATTGAAAAACAAGAAGTTACAGATTGAAATGACACAGCGGCTGTGTTTGAATGGCATAGCGGCTGCGTTTGAATGGCATAGCGGCTGCGTTTAAATGGCATAGTGGCTGCGTTTGAATGGCATAGGGGCTGCGTTTGAATGGCATAGGGGCTGTGTTTGAATGGCATAGCGGTTGTGTTTGAATGGCATAGTGGCTGTGTTTGAATGGCATAGTGGCTGTATTTGAATGACACAGCGGCTGCGTTTGAATGGTATAGGGGCTGCTTTTGAATGGCATAGGGGCTGCGTTTGAATGACACAGCGGCTGCGTTTGAATGGCACAGGGGCTGCGTTTGAATGGCATAGGGGCTGTGTTTGAATGGCATAGGGGCTGTGTTTGAATGGCATAGGGGGCTGTGTTTGATCATCATCATAAAGCACTGGCCATCCTGCCTCTTCTAACTATATCCGCCCTTTTGAGAAAAGCATCCACCCCTTGGTGTATAGGGCGAGCGGCGTGTATAACCAGCCCCGAGCATCGGGAGCGAGCGCCGTGTTGATTGTGCATGCTCCGTCTACAGCTGACGAACAGCTGTTCAGACTCGGAGATTTCAGTCGGCTCCGATTGCGCATGCCAGGCCGGACCATATCCGATAGGGGAACCATCTCAATAAAACACCAGCATTCATTTCCCAGACACTCCAAGACAAGACAGTTGCTTTGTTTTTATTATTTTTATTGAGGGAATTTAACTTGGATGGTGTGTGGGAACTATGGAATGCCCAGTGAAATAATAGCAAAGTTGCTAGGGACAACTATGTACACTTCTCCAGACTCCTCCAGCACAACTCTTCACTTACCTCCCCTATCTTGTGGTTCCAGGTACATGGTGGTTAGGCCTGACACTGGCTCAGCCAGGCCTTAGCAATAGCCTTTTGCAGGCAGGGACCGCGGGCCCCCATAATGTAGCAGAAATATAGAAAGTCTCTTTAGTGCTAGCTACTGATGGACTACTGCTCCCAGTCAGTCCCCTTCAGGCCCTGCCAGCCCTCCTGGCTGCAGCTGCCCTACTTCACTGCCCATGACATTGCAATCTTCCTCACTGGCTCCACACCCATCTCTGACTGTTTCCTCCCAGTCCTCTCAGGCATGCCTCTCCAGTCCTCCTGAATGCACATGTCACTGACCAGGCCTCCTGGCTGCTACTGGTGGTTCCCTCCTAGAGACTTGCCTGGCAGTACTAGCTCCTGCTGTCCTCTCTGTGCCTCCTGTCCAGATCCTTCATTCTTTCTTGAAGGGCTTCGTCCTGCACTTGAGTCCCAGGCCCAAGGTCACCCCCCCCCCCAGACTGGGGAGCTCAATCAAAGACCTTGACCGTCTAGTAATCCATCTCCAGTTCTTCCACCCGACAACTCCTCCTCAGCTCAGCTGACCCTGGGTATTTCAGGAAGGCCTTCCACCTAGTAATCCTAGTTGGGGATTGGTCAGGGCTCCCTGAGACACCCCAGACAGCTCCACCTCTCTTCCCCTTCCTCTAGGGGAAAGAGGGAGGTGACAGTGAAGTGATGCTATCTGTGAGTCACAGCTGCTGCTCTGAGCCACTCCCAGCCCACACAGATCAAAACAAACAGACCTACCCTGCCTAAATTTGCCTGTACTACAAAAAATCCTAAATTCTAGCACCTACCTAGGTAGAGGGTGCTACAGTTACAGTTTAGGTCTAGTGCTAAAATTATTGCTCTTGCTCTAACTATCGCGGAGATACCTCACATGTGTGGTTTGAACGCCGTTTACATATGTGTGCGCAACTTACGTATGCGTTCACTTCTGTGCTTGAGCCATACATTTTTTTTTCTCTTATTTATTTTACTTTTTATTTTTACACTGTCCCTTTATTTATTTTTATCACTACAAATCCTATTACAAGGAATGTAAACATCCCTTGTAATAGAAATAAAGATGACATATCAAAAAGACCCCAAATCTCTCATTTATCTTTAAAAGCAAAAAAAAGTAAAGCCTTTAAGAAAATAAAAAAAATCCTCCCTTTAAAGTGGAGGTCCGCCCAATTTTTTATGTTTTTAAAGTCAGCAGCTACAAATACTGCAGCTGCTGACTATTAAAATAAGGACACTTACCTGTCAAGCGCGCCTGCGATGTCGGCACCCAGAGGCCGACCCGTCTTCGGTAAGGGAATCAGGAAGTGAAGCCTTGTGACTTCACTTCCTGGTTCGCTACTGCGCATGCGCCATTAGCGATGTGCAATGCCACTGGTCCCTGCTGTCTTCTGGGACCCGTGTGTCTCCCAGAAGACAGCGGGGGGGGGGGGGCGGACGTGGCGTAGACTCCCGCAGATAATGTGGGGGTCTATGCCCGAAAGTGGGTGCAAATACCTGTCTTAGACTTATAGACTTATCTGCTCCCCCTCCCCCTGTAAGGTGCCAAATGTGACACCGGAGGGGGGGAGGAATCCAGACAGCAGAGGTTCCATTTTTGTGTAAACCTCCGCTTTAAGCCTGAAAGATGGAAGTGATGTCGGAGGTCGCTCCGGTCCTTCAAGGGCATGAAGCCAAGTGGGGGCTATCTTGCCCTCACTCGACTTCCTGCCAAGCCACCGATCGGATTAGCTCCAGGCTCATCGACAGGTCCAGTAAGACCGGAGACGGGAAGCGGCGGGGGGTGTGTGTCTAACCAGCATCTCTCCCGCCGCCTCTAAAAGTGATCCTGTGGCGAATCCGCGTGTGTGTTGTCTTCTCTATCCACACCACATCCTGTGTCACCACTTCTTTCTAATCCATCAGAGCCCCACTTACATCAAAGCCCCCACATCAGGGTGCCCACTTTAACACACTGTGTATAGATGGGTGCTAAGGAGGGGGCCGCCGCAGCCTTAACAACCATTGGTTCATCAGCTGTCAGCGGGATTCCCCACTGACGGCTGAATGTAAAAATAAAAGTAGGGAAAAAAACTACCCCCCCCCCAATCCATACCAGGCGCTTCGGGCTCTAGTTCACACCAGTGCAGTCAGTTCCAGTCAGTTTCTGTTGCAGAAACTGACTGGAACTGACTGCACTGGTGTGAACTAGAGCCATTAGAAGACATGGAAAACTCTGCCCATTCATTTTTAGGGCCAGTTCACACCACAAAATTGCACTCCGGATACGCTCTGGATCAGTTCTAGTGCGTTTTTTATATAATTTGCTGTGTTCCAGTACAGTTCTGTGCAGAAAAAATGCAGCATAATCTATTTTTTTTTCTGCACCAGAAACCGACTGCCCCCTTGTGACGTCACCGCCCGGGGCATGATGGGTCCGTGACGTCACAAGGGGGCGCGGCCTCTGAAAATCGTAATCCGATTGCCATGCCCCCATCGTTATTTAAGAAATGCAGGACATCGGAGCCGACAGATCAGTGGGACGCAGCATCAGGGGAGGGTCGTCGGCGTGAGCGGCGGCAGAGGAAGAAGAACACTGGACAAAGAAGACAGAAGAAGAGCGGAAGAAGAAGCAGGGGGAGAAGGAGAAGACCGGAGGATGAAGGTGCGGGAGAAGATGGAGGAAGACCATAGGAAGAAGCGGAGAAGAAGATACTTTTAATAAAAGACTTGTCAAAAACTGTCTACTGTATTTTTTTAACACTGCACTACTTTTTTTAGTGAATGGGTAGGGGTAAAATGTACCCCATACTCATTCACATAGGGGGGGCCGGGATCTGGGGGCACCCTTATTAAAGGGGTTTCCAGATTCCGTTAGGCCCCCCTCCCGCAGACCCCGACAACCAAGGGCCAGGGTTGTCGGGAAGAGGCCCTTGTCCCGATCAACATGGGGGCAAGGTGCTTTGGGGAGGGGCCCCCCTGCTCCAAAGCACCCATCCCCCCCATGTTGAGGGCATGCAGCCTGGTATAGTTCAGGAGGGAGGGGGCGCTTGCTCGTCCCCTTACCTTTCCTGACCTGCCGGGCTGCATGCTCGGATAAGGGTCTGGTATGGATTTTGGGGGGACCCCCACTACATTTTTTTTTTTACATTTTGGCACGGGGGTCCCCTCTGAATCCATACTAGACCCAAGGGCCTGGTATGGACCTGGGGGGGACCCCACGCTGTTTTTTTTCTCGTTTTTTTTTAGCCGGCAATTATTATTTTTTTTACATTCAGCGGGAAGCCTGCTGACAGCTGATGACTCATCGGTTGTGTGAGGGGGTTAGCTCGGCAGCGGGTGTGTGTGACCCCCGAGATGGGCTCCCCACACAAAAACAGGCCCAGCAAACGGAGGTTGTGGTTTTCAAAATCAAAAAGGTGCGGTTTATTTTCTATTTACAGTGACAAAACACAGCAAAGCAAAAGAAACATAAACAAAATAAATCCTGGTCAACTTGACCTCTGACTAAACATACAGGTTTCCTAACTAACAACTGGGATCAGCCTAGTGCTGTCCTAGTCCCTAAGTCCCTGGTTTTAAATGTCCAAGCAAATAGCCACACAGGCTTTGTCTCACCGCACAGGGGTTCACTCTCCCTAGACAGTCCACACAGGTCTGGTTCCAGGCATGAGCTAACATCTAATGAAGCTGGGAGTTCTTATAGAGGCCTAAATGAGCTGACAAGCTTCAGCTGGTCTCATCAACTCCCTGTCTGTACGACGCCCCACACTCTCCCTAGAGGTATGAGTCATCCATGAGCCCACTAGCCTTATACAACTCTCCACCTAGTTGTATAAGTCGGCGTAAAGCCTGAATCTGGGCGAAATATATCTACCCCCCTGGATGCAACCAGGTGACTTTACCTTCCTGCTGTCACATACCCCCCCCTCTTGTTTTAACCTCGGGGTTGGAACACCAGCAATCAGGCATTCATGTACTCGAGACAAAGCATCCACATTTCCCATTTGAACGCCAGGGCGATGCTTTACTGTGAAGTTGAATTCCTGGAGGGCCAGGAACCACCTATTCACTCTTCTATTTGTTTCCTTGTTTTGAGCCATCCACTTTAACGGAGCGTGATCCGTAACCATGTCAAAGTGCCTACCTAGCAGGTAGTACCGAAGGGAATCTAGAGCCCACTTCACCGCTAAACACTCCTTTTCAACGGTGGCGTAATTTACCTCATGGGACTTCAACTTCCTGCTGAGGTAAATGACTGGGTGCTCTTCCCCGTTCCAGACCTGGGACAATACTGCTCCTAACCCCACATCTGACGCATCACTTTGTACGACAAAGTCTTTAGAGAAGTCGGGTGAGTACAACACTGGCTGGCTACATAAGGCTTGTTTCAAGAATTGGAATGCTGCCTCAGCCTCGGGGGTCCATTTAATCATGACCGACCCTTTCCCCTTCGTCAGGTTGGTTAGGGGCACAGCCTTAGAAGCAAAGTGGGGAATGAATCGCCGATAATACCCAGCGATTCCCAGAAAGGCTCGTACCTGCTTCTTGCTGTTGGGACGTGGCCAACTCTGGATGGCCTCGACTTTGTTGAGTTGGGGTTTTATTACTCCCCTCCCAATGGTGTACCCAAGATATTTGGCCTCCTCCTGCCCAATGGTACACTTCTTGGGGTTAGCCGTAAACCCCGCTTCCCGAACAGAGTCCAGGACTGCTTGCACTTTTGGCAGATGTGAGGCCCAATCTGTGCTATGGACAATTATGTCATCCAGGTAAGCCGCAGCATACTTCCGATGGGGCCTCAGCATCTGGTCCATTTTCCGCTGGAATGTGGCCGGCGCATTCTGTAACCCGAACGGCATTCTTTTATATTGGAACGCCCCGTCTGGGGTTACAAATGCGGTTTTCTCTTTGGCCGACTTGGCCAGGGGGATTTGCCAATACCCTTTTGTGAGGTCAAGAGTCGTCATGTATCGGGCTGTTCCCAGCCGGTCGATCAACTCATCTATACGTGGCATGGGGTAGGTGTCAAATTTTGTAACTTTGTTCAACTGTCGAAAATCGTTACAAAATCGCCAGCTCCCATCCGGTTTAGGCACCAACACAATGGGACTAGACCAATCACTTTGGGACTCCTCTATCACCCCTAAGTTCAGCATTTTCTGTACTTCCTCCCGTATTGCCTCCCGTCGGGCCTCTGGGATCCGATAGGGTTTTAACTTCACCCTTTCACCGGGCGGGGTAATGATGTCATGCTCTACCCCAGATGTTTGTCCCGGCAGCTCAGAGAATACCTCCTTGTTGCGAAGCACAAACTCCTTAACCTCCTGTTGTTGGGGTTGTGACAAGGTGGCTGCTATTCCAACCTCCGGAATCACGCAACCAGTTTGAGCTGGTGACCAAGTGTCTGCGACTAGGGACTCTCTATCCCTCCAGGCTTTCAACAGATTAACGTGATAGATCTGTTCGGGCTTTCGCCTTCCTGGTTGTCTGACCTTGTAATTCACTTCGCTCACTTTTTCCATTATCTCGTAGGGGCCTTGCCATTTGGCAAGGAATTTACTTTCAACCGTAGGGACAAGTACCAGTATCCTATCCCCCGGGGAAAAGGTACGGGTCTTGGCTGCACGGTTGTACACTCTCTGCTGTGCTAACTGCGCTTGGGCCAAATGTTCCTTCACGATGGGCATTACCTGTGCAATTCGGTCTTGCATCAGGGCGACATGCTCAATCACACTCCTGTGGGGAGAACTCTCACTTTCCCAAGTTTCCTTGGCAATATCCAACAGCCCTCTTGGGTGTCTCCCATACAGTAACTCAAAGGGGGAGAATCCCGTAGAGGATTGGGGCACCTCCCTAATAGCAAACATCAGATAAGGAAGTAGACAGTCCCAATCCTTTCCATCTCTATCCACCACTTTCTTCAACATTTGTTTTAGGGTTTTGTTGAATCTTTCAACCAGCCCATCGGTTTGGGGGTGATACACAGATGTACGTAATTGCGTCACTTTGAACAATTTACACAGCTCCTTCATAACCCGGGACATAAAGGGTGTACCTTGGTCCGTAAGCAGTTCTTTACAAATACCCACCCGGCTAAACACAAGAGATAGCTCTTTGGCTATGGTTTTGGCCGAGGTATTTCGGAGAGGGATCGCTTCTGGATAACGGGTGGCATAGTCCATTATAACTAATATGTACTGGTGCCCCCTAGCGGACTTGATTATAGGACCTACCAAATCCATGGCGATCCTCTCAAACGGGACCTCAATGATGGGTAGAGGGACCAGCGGGCTACGGAAATGTGGCATCGGGGCCGACCTCTGACACACAGGGCAGGAGGAACAATAATTTTCTATGTCCTTCATCACCCCCGGCCAATAGAATCTCTGTAATACCCTCTCTCGGGTTTTCTCTGTCCCCAGATGACCTCCAAGAATGTGCCCATGGGCCAACTCCAACACCAACTTCCTGTAAGGTTTGGGCACCACAAGCTGCTCAATGGTTTCTTCTGCCCTTTTTGCCACCCGATACAGTAGGTCCTTCTCTACGCTGAAGTATGGGTAAGTGCAGGTATTATCTGGGTTCACTAACTCGCCATCTATTTTCACTACGTTTTCCCGTGCCTTTATTAGGGCGGGGTCTTTCAACTGTTCTGTGGCAAAGTTTTCCCTGTGAACCTCAAGATCAGAAAACTCCACAGACGGTAGGTTTTCGTCTGAGGAGGTGGGCTCCTCTCCAGTTTCTTGAGTCTCCCCTGCCAATACTGATAAGGGAAATTCCGGAGAGTCCTCACCACTCTCAGGGGAGTTCTGGCTATCACATTCCTGGTACCTAGGGGCACCAGTGGGGGGCTCAGGATCATCCCACAGTTCCCAGAACTTCGGAAAATCCCTTCCCACAATGGCGTCATGCGGTAACTGAGATACTAAGCCCACTGGATGAGAGAGGGTACCTTTGGGGGTCTCGAAACACACTGTAGTCACTGGATACTCTCGGGTGTCCCCATGCACACAAATAACAGCTACCTTGCTATTCCCAGAGACCTCTGTTTTAACTAACTCAGCCTTTATCAGGGTCACAAGGCTACCTGAATCCAGCAATACCACAACATTTCTACCATTAACACACATTTTGCATAAATGTTTCTCAGTTCCTCGAATGGCAGTGCATGCGACTGTCGCACACAGCGACTGACGTCTGCCCGTCAGAAAGTCACACTGCATGGGTTCCTCCACAACCGGGCAATTGGCTGCAATATGTCCCGCTTGCCGGCAGCGGTAGCAAACGATCCTTCTTGCGGCCTCTTGAGCCGCTGATTTCCCAGGCTGTTCTCGCCAAACTTGGGGTAGAGCTCCCACCCTCTCACTCTCTCCACCCTCACCCCTTGGAATCCTCTTATCTGCCCCTGGGGATGGTCTGGTCTTAGGGTGGAAAGTCCGAGTGTCTCTGGAAGAGGCCGTCAGGTTCTCTGTAGCCAAGTATTTCTCCACACGATCCACAAGACCATCGGCCGTCTCTGGGTCTCCATGGCTTACCCACTTTTGGATGGCAGTAGGAAGAGCTCTCAAAAACCGATCCATTACAACACGTTCCACAATCTTTGGTGCGGACAAAGTCTCTGGCTGTAGCCACTTTCTGCTCAGGTGAATGAGATCATACATTTGAGACCTGGGGGGTTTTCCAAGCTGGAAAGTCCAGTTATGCACACGCTGAGCCCGGACAGCCTGGGTGACACCCAGCCTTGCCAATATTTCAGCTTTTAGCATTGCATAGTCTTTTGCTTGGTTAGGCTCTAGGTCATAGTAAGCTTTCTGCGATTCACCAGTTAACAGAGGAGCCACCAGTCCAGCCCACTGCTCCTCAGGCCACTTTTCTCTTTCAGCGGTCCTTTCAAATGTGGTCAAAAATACCTCTGGATCATCCTCTCCAGTCATTTTTGTCAATAAACGACTCACCCCAAAGGATGCGGTATTAGTGGGACGGCTTTCCTCACTGGTCTGCGGACGTTGCTGCATTGCTGCTTCCATCTGTTGTTGTAGTCTCTGCTCTTGCTTCTGTAACAGGTCTATGAAGCGGGCCTCAGATTGCTGCTGGGCTTGTTGCTGAGCCTCCAGACTCTGTTGCAAAGTTGCGTTTGTCTGCTGCTGGGCTGCAAGGCTCTGTTGATGAGCTTGCTGCTGGGCTGCAAGGCTCTGTTGATGAGCTTGCTGCTGGGCTGCGAAGTTCTGTTGTTGAGCTGCAAGGCTCTTTTGCAAACCTGCATTTGTCTGCTGTTGATTGGCATTTGCTAGAGCCAGCTGCTTCAGTATCTCCTCCATGCTGGCTTAAAAAAAAAACTGCCACTGGTTCTCCACCAACTGTGAGGGGGTTAGCTCGGCAGCGGGTGTGTGTGACCCCCGAGATGGGCTCCCCACACAAAAACAGGCCCAGCAAACGGAGGTTGTGGTTTTCAAAATCAAAAAGGTGCGGTTTATTTTCTATTTACAGTGACAAAACACAGCAAAGCAAAAGAAACATAAACAAAATAAATCCTGGTCAACTTGACCTCTGACTAAACATACAGGTTTCCTAACTAACAACTGGGATCAGCCTAGTGCTGTCCTAGTCCCTAAGTCCCTGGTTTTAAATGTCCAAGCAAATAGCCACACAGGCTTTGTCTCACCGCACAGGGGTTCACTCTCCCTAGACAGTCCACACAGGTCTGGTTCCAGGCATGAGCTAACATCTAATGAAGCTGGGAGTTCTTATAGAGGCCTAAATGAGCTGACAAGCTTCAGCTGGTCTCATCAACTCCCTGTCTGTACGACGCCCCACACTCTCCCTAGAGGTATGAGTCATCCATGAGCCCACTAGCCTTATACAACTCTCCACCTAGTTGTATAAGTCGGCGTAAAGCCTGAATCTGGGCGAAATATATCTACCCCCCTGGATGCAACCAGGTGACTTTACCTTCCTGCTGTCACAGTTGTTAAGGACGCGGCGGCCAGCTTCCCGGCACTCTCCTTAGCAACCAGCTATATACAGTGTAAAAAAAAAAGCGCAAATCGCAGCAAAATCACGGTAAACACGTGTGTCCAAATACGCGGCAAGCACCGCAAAAAGCACTGCAGAAACGCTCAAAAGCAACATGCATAGATGTGAATCGAGCCTAAGGGGGTGTGAACTGATGATTATAACTTCCCCCACCGCCGCACCGATCATCCCTGAGTGTCCAGGTATCGGATTAGGCATCGGGAGCATTTGCAGGAGTACAAGTACTCCTGTAAATGCTCGGCACCGATACTGATACTAGTAGCGGTATTGGGACAACCCTAGTTGTCTGGGAGAGGCCCTTGTTCCCATCAACATGGGACAAGGTGCTTTGAGGTGTGGGGCAGAGCCCCCCTGCCCCAAAGCACCGCCCCCATGTTGAGGGCATGTGGCCTGGTATGGTTGAGGAGAGGGGGGGCCATACACCCGCCCCCCCTTTTTCCTGACCCGCCAGGCTGCATGCTTAGATAAGCATACCTCCCAACAGGCACGGATTCTGCGGGTTTCTCCCGCATAGGCACCTCCTTCCCGCATTCCCGCGATAGTTGTATAATTCCCGCAGAGCAGGCACAGCAGGAAGTGGAGGAACGAATTTTTTTCAATTCTCCCGCTGAGCCCCCCCACTCAACAACTTTCATTTTAAAGTCAAATATTTTTTCTTAAATTCGCCCTGCTGCACACCCCCCAGCTCAACAACTTTCGTTTTAATGTCGAATTTCAACAACTTTCGTTTTACTGTCAAATTTTTTTTTCAATTCTCCCACTGCACAGCCACCACATGCCCCCCCCCCCCCCGCTCAACAACTTTCGTTTTAAAGTCAAATTTGTTTGCAGGGGAGAGGGGAGCTCATCAATGTCCCGCCGCCCGCGGTGGGACTTTTAAAAGTTGGGAGGTATGGATAAGGGTCTGGTATAGATTTGGGGGGAGGAGCTAGGGTTGCCACCTTTTTTTCAAGCCAAACCCGAACATTTTAGTGGTGCACGGCACTGCGCCTGCTTAACTCAACCCATTTACCTGAATGGGGCTGCGCTGCAACCGTGTGCAATGCACATGGCTACAGCATAGTGGCATGGGTTTTTAAGAGTTAAAAACAGGTGGTGAGGAGGCAACTTAACGCTTCTTCACCACCTGTCAAATACCTCTAAAACATGAACCACTATGGATCACTCGTTAAGAGTTTACACTTGTGGATGGGGACAGTAAAAATTAGAGGTGGAGCTATGTTTTAACTGCTACCCAACCATTCCCCTTAAGCTGAAAAGGCAGCAGAGGGGGATGTACACCTGCGACAGGTAAAATGCTTTGCATCACGGTGCGGCAAAACATGTCTGCACTGTTGGGTTCAGTGAGCAGTAATGCCTGCCGAATGTTGCCCATCCAAGTGTATAGGAGCTTCCCGCATCCATGTGCAATGCATTAAATTGCAGGGCGCTGCTGTGGGGTTTAAACAGGTGGTGAGGAGGTGATATAACACCTCCTCCCTACCTGTCAAATGCCCTCTGAAGAGCAATACAAATGTGGATTTCTCTTCAGAGGGCACCACATGTGTAAATGAGCCCTAAGGCTGTTCAGCCATTCCAGTATATTCTTTGGAATCAGTTGGGTGCCAGGGGAAGGAACAGGACTATTTAACCCCTGTGCTTAAGCACTTACCTTCTTTGTTTCTCTGCACTGTTCCATGTTTATCAGACACCAGCGGTCTAATACTTGTGAAGTGGTTCATACACTTTAATCAGAGACCCAATGTCCACTTCATAGGTGTTACATTAGGTTGTGCACCCCAAATGAAAGCTAAAACACACATGGGTGTATATATGTATATGTATGTAGCGGGGTCCTCAATTTAGTGGGGTACACTTGGGGAGTAGTGTGACCCAAGTGTGTAATTATGTTAGGGTTCAGACCCCTTTTTCTTATTCGTGGAGGATTGGGTGGTGTAATATTCTCTTCGACCAGTAGGTGTCAGTGTACCTACTGGCTCGGGGTAGAATCACTACCGCAGTGCTACCCTTCTTTGTCCCTTCCTGGAGATGGTACGGCCGGGGCGGGGAACCCGCCGTGGTGTCGACGGGAGGAGATAAAAAGGGGGAGACGCCCTTGCCACGAGGTCGTCGTCTTCCTGTCTTGGGGGATCATCTCTTCACGCACCCAGGCACCTTAAGCCTGGGTGCGGGCGGTTCAAGGTTCCAGCCCAGGCGCCCTAGGCCTGGCCGGGACGAAGATGGAGTCCATCCCAGGCACCTTCAGCCTGGGATGAGGTACTATTGAGGAGGCCTGGGACCCGGTGACTCCGACTGGGTCCCGCGAGGGTGGAGTTGCTCCAGGGCGCCCCTTGCGAGGGGACCCGCATCTGAGGTGAGGAGGCTGGGGAGGTCACTCGTTCGAAGACCCGGTGTAGTGTCAACCCGGTGATGGATGGGCCTACAGTAACTCCCTTGGAGGACATCTTCCCCTGATAGAGGCCCGCAGCGCAACGGAGGTATTCATGCCAAGACTCCTACAACCCTTGGTCATAGCATAGGGGGTGTAGGGACCCAGATCAGTATAGTGCCTCGACCTGCTCATTCCACCGTATCATGCCATCGCATTGCCCTGTAACTGAAGATACGAAATAAATCTATCCGTTGGACTGTGATCGGTGTATGGACTCTGTTAATGGGAGCAAAGGGTGGTTTGGTGGTTTCTGCACGACAGACTCGGTACATGTTCAGGACACCGGCCCGAGGAAACATTAGGTATTGGCCTTCACCTCGCCCGCAAGTAGTGGGGAGGACATGGGCCGTAGCGCACCTCACCCCTGTCGCGTGACATACCCCTAGGCTAAAGAGGACGGGGTGAGGGGGTGGCCGCTACACGTGGGGGCTCATCCGGGATATTGTGTGTCTTGGCGATGGAACTGAGAGCGTCTGTGTTTGAACTTTGCTGCCCGGAGGAGTTCCGAGCGGGTCGGCCATGTGATTGGCCAGAGTGCATCCCTGCTCGGAGTTGTGGACATGACCCTAAGTCGGGAAAGGCCCACGCAGAGGAGCGTAGAAAGGGAAAGGTCCAGCCGTGTGAAGTACTACATGTGGGGACTGTTAATGCACTGCGCCACGAGGCACCCCACGACTGTACAATTCGTGGGCGGAGGCTGGCGGAAGCCCGCGAAAACGTACAAGTTGTGGGAGGAGTCTGGCCACGTGTGGAGATACACGTGGAGACTCCGGCGCGTGGTCAGCGCGTGATGGAACAGCAAGTGGTCGGGATGGCCTCAAGCTCCCCGTGGATACCGGTACCTTACCCCACGAAGATGACTGCATTTGCTGCTCCCCTGACAGACACGGGGATAAGACTTAGGCCCCGAGGACAGTTGGCTCTGTATTCATGCAGAGACACGGAGGCTCTCGGTGTGATCTGTCCCGGATGCTCGGGACTGGTGGTCCAACTAAAGCCATTCAGGCGATGTGAGGCCTGCAAGGAGTTCCTTTTTGAGGTTGAACCATACACGGAAAGGCCCCGGGCCCTACGCCTCAATTGCATCACAGGAACCGCCACTCCGGAGGGAGAGATCCAGGCCTCTGCGGAGGTCCCCGTACGCGCTGACCAGGGCGAAGTGATTGCCCAACCAGAGATTGAGGGAGAAAAATCCGAAGACACTGCTTCGGTCACCACAGACTCCCTGCTACCACCCCCGAAGAGGAAGATAGGCCTGGTGCAGGCCTCCTGTGGTCGTGGTCGAGCTTCACCCCGCCGCTTGCCTGGCCTGGATGGCGCCGGTAGAGAAGAGAGTCCCGGACATTCCAGTTCTTCAGTAGGTCCAGGTGAGCTAGGGGCTGGGACTGCGGTGTTGGTTGGAGGTTTTTGGGAGTTCACAGCCGGTGGAGCCCGAAAGGGAGGGTAGCCTTCCGTCTACTAGAGACTACCTTCCCGCCGAGATGTATGACACCTCCGACTTAGAGTCGTTGTCAGACTGTGGGGATGACGGGGAAATAGACGAGCTGTTTCAACGGAAGGGCTGGGACAGACGCCCGCTACCTGTGCTGAGTAAACCACAGGATTCCCCCATGTCCATAGAAGATAATACGCTCCGGGCGCAGACCCCGGAGTTCCAGAGGAAATCTAACCCTTCGACCAACTTTCCTCACTCAACTACATCATCCGCTTTGATGGTGAGGACGCAGCGTGCTTCGTTGCGGGCACCAAAGACAAAGCAACCTGAGATGGTGAAGGTACCTCGGCACCCGGAGGCCATCGTACAGCCAGGAGAAGGTGAGCGAGATGTGATGCCGCCTCTAGCCAGATTGCAGAGACTTTTCTCCCAGAGAGTCGCCCGTGAATATGGGTGGGAGTACCCCTACTTGCCCCGGGACTTATTGTATGAAGTTGAGGTCCTGCGACCAAGGTGGTATGACGAGTTTGTATGGGAAAAGCTTAAAGTACCCCATGCCAGGCGATACCTGTCATGTTCGCCGCCTGTGTCTAAAAAGTTCAAGGACTGCAGAGCTGATTGGAGACTTGGGCGCCATATTCATGCTGATAAGGTGCTCATCTGTAGGAAAGAAGGAGAGGATGTCGAGTACTCAGTGGAAGTGTTTGACGGGCACCTGAAGCCTCTGTTTCTGCCGGATCCAAGGTTCTACTTATAGGAGGAGTGAGCTCCTATCTTGTTGCTGTTGAAACTTTCTGGATGAGACATTCCCAGGCGCCTAGAACTGTGCCCTACTTTTGTTTTGATTTGGGCTTTTCTTTTACTCACTGGAGACTTGGGAGCTGTTGTGTTTTTTTTTCTCCCTTTTCTTCATGTGCCAAAGGCAGAGACTTTTGGGGTAGAGTCAGAGTAGGAAAGCAGGAAGAATGAAGATCTCACCAAGTGTCATTATCGCGGCTCTGTCACCAGGTGGCAGTGTTGCGCAACGAATGTTTGAAAATTTTACATATGCATTACTTACTTATTGGAGTGAGCGGGTCTCTCAGCTGACGGACCCACTCATGCCAAGTTAACACAGAGTGTTAGGATGTGTTTTCTTTTTGTTGTTTCCCTTCTGCAGGAGATTCATCGGTCAAGACTACTGAGAGTGGGGTGGTTCTTAGACAGCGATGGGAGGGATTGTACATGTGCACAGAACAGATGTTTTATACAAATGTTTATCGTTTTATATTTCCCCTTTTCCTTTTGAGCAGGTCTTGGCACATTTAGTATCTAGAAATTTGAGGGATAGCCTCTGGGGCCCACTTCATGTCACCACTCCTTGGGAGACATGGGTGTGCACCTGACGCTGGGGACCAGTGTCAAATCACAGGGGGGAGTGTGTAGCGGGGTCCTCAATTTAGTGGGGTACACTTGGGGAGTAGTGTGACCCAAGTGTGTAATTATGTTAGGGTTCAGACCCCTTTTTCTTATTCGTGGAGGATTGGGTGGTGTAATATTCTCTTCGACCAGTAGGTGTCAGTGTACCTACTGGCTCGGGGTAGAATCACTACCGCAGTGCTACCCTTCTTTGTCCCTTCCTGGAGATGGTACGGCCGGGGCGGGGAACCCGCCGTGGTGTCGACAGGAGGAGATAAAAGGGGGAGACGCCCTCGCCACGAGGTCGTCGTCTTCCTGTCTTGGGGGATCATCTCTTTACGCACCCAGGCACCTTAAGCCTGGGTGCGGGCGGTTCAAGGTTCCGGCCCAGGCGCCCTAGGCCTGGCCGGGACGAAGATGGAGTCCATCCCAGGCACCTTCAGCCTGGGATGAGGTACTATTGAGGAGGCCTGGGACCCGGTGACTCCGACTGGGTCCCGCGAGGGTGGAGTTGCTCCAGGGCGCCCCTTGCGAGGGGACCCGCATCTGAGGTGAGGAGGCTGGGGAGGTCACTCGTTCGAAGACCCGGTGTAGTGTCAACCCGGTGACGGATGGGCCTACAGTAACTCCCTTGGAGGACATCTTCCCCTGATAGAGGCCCGCAGCGCAACGGAGGTATTCATGCCAAGACTCCTACAACCCTTGGTCATAGCATAGGGGGTGTAGGGACCCAGATCAGTATAGTGCCTCGACCTGCTCATTCCACCGTATCATGCCATCACATTGCCCTGTAACTGAAGATACAAAATAAATCTAACCCTTGGACTGTGATCGGTGTATGGACTCTGTTAATGGGAGCAAAGGGTGGTTTGGTGGTTTCTGCACGACAGACTCGGTACATGTTCAGGACACCGGCCCGAGGAAACATTAGGTATTGGCCTTCACCTCGCCCGCAAGTAGTGGGGAGGACATGGGCCGTAGCGCACCTCACCCCTGTCGCGTGACATACCCCTAGGCTAAAGAGGACGGGGTGAGGGGGTGGCCGCTACACGTATATATATATATATATATATATATATATACACACACATAGCAGGATTCAAGCCAAAGCGGTGTGCAGTACTGCGTTTGGCCTGAGATGGGGGGGGGGGCGCCGGAGCCGATCGGCGCAGTTTGGAGCAGTTCGAAAATGATCGGAAAGACTCGGAAATACGCTGTTCCCGAGCTGTCCTCGGGCCTTTTCATGCGTTCCCGAGGCTCTCCTGCGCCCCACCATCTCTGGCCACATGCGGTATTGCATGCCATTGAAGTCAATGCGGAAAAAATTATTTTCCTTTCCATTGACTTCAATGGGGAAACTCGCTTTGATATGCGAGTACTTTGGATTACGAGCATTCTCCTTGAACAGATTATGCTCGGAATCCAAAGTTCCACTGTATATATATATATATATATATATATATATATATATATATATATATATATATCTCTAGCGGGACCCCCAAAAATGGGGTCGCTATGTTGCAAATTTAGGGGCAGTCTGAGCTATAGTATGGCTCAGACTCTACAATTCTGGTTATTGTGGACTCTGCTCCGCCATGTTGTTGTCTGGTGTATAGTTACTCTGGGCCTGTGGTGGCGCTGTTGCCCAGGTCTCAGGTTGAACCACTGGTGACATTGTGGTGTGATTGGGTGTCCTCTCTCGGCTACCGTGTGGTGGGCAGAGTTCAGCCTGCTGTGCATGCTGGGAGAGGGTACACAAAGGGTGGCCCACTCTGAAGGACAGGAAACCGGGGGAGGACCTGTCCGAGGGATCGGTGAAGGAATTCACGGTGAAGGAGAGGCCTGGTTACCTATCAGAGGGAAGGATTCGTGAGTTGCAGTATAGCTTCTATAGTGTGTCCCATTGACACCTATGGTCTCTATTAATCTATGGGAGTTTCAAAGTTCTAATTCAGTAACTAAAGGATTCTGTGGCAGAGGATCTCTTAGACATGTACGTGAAGGGGATTAACTTAAAGGAACTGTTCGTGCTTCACTCCGGCTGCTAGAACTGTGAGAGGGATCTATCCGGGTGAGCAATTCACACTCAGGCTTGAATGAAGACCTACCTACTTTTGTCACTATTTTCAACCTATTCCCAAATCTGTTTCAAGCAAGATAAAAATAAACTCACCTGTTTGGAGTTTACGCATTGTCTGGACATTGGCCTTCTTTCGGGGAAAAGAACAGACTTTTCCCTATATTCTGGGGATGAGAACCAATGGAGGGGAGGTAACTCGCTGCAGGACCCAAAATTGTAAGAACACCGCTCAACCTCTTAAACCAGGAGGATACGGGCATGTGGCACGGTGTGCCTTTATCTCTGCAAAAGTGAAGGTAGGCAGGAGAAAAGGGTCTGTGTGCTACATATGTGGGCTCGAGTCCGGGATGTTTTGCAGCTACCCCCCCCCCCCCCCCCGCCCCTGGAAGTTGGACTGTGTTTTTGCCTGTGAATGATGTGAAAATTGAACTGCGTCATTTGTGTGGAAAATTGAGGTAAAGGCCTGTACTGGACTTTGTTAACTGCGTAGTTTGTGGGCGTGACTAAAACTTCAGAAAAGCCCACGAGCTACGTGCAGAAGAAGAAAAGGGGGAGGAGTCCCCGCCAACTTGTGTGTTGCACGTGGCGCATAAGGGACAGTACGAGCTGGATCATTGGAAGAGAAGCAATATGGCTGTCGCCCCATGGATTTCTGCTACATCGGGACCCCGGATGTTCCAACCCATCTCAACCATTGCTCCTCTCTGCCCCCTGACAGATACAGGGAACCGGCTAAAGCCTAGGGGTCGTTTCGCTCTCTACATCTGCCGAGATGCGGAGGCCCTGGACATGCTCTGTCCCAGATGCCAAGGACTGGCGGTGCAACTGCAGCCCTTTGGAAGGTTTGCATCCTGTGGAGAGTTTCTCTTCAAGGTAGACCAACCCAACGAGAAATCCCGGGTCTACCAAGTCAACTACCATACGGGTATCGTCACTTCAGAGGAGAAAACTTGTACTCCCACAGTTGAGCCCCTGCGCACCGCATTGGCTGCCACGGATGTAGCCAGTGGAGATGACTCAGCTGCTGCAGAGCAATCGGCGGGAACCGGAGCGGATGCTGCCTCCTCCACAACCGAGACCTCCATTCCGCCTGCCAAGCGAAAGGTGGGCTACATTGAGGCCTCCCGCGGCCGCGGTCGAAGCCTGCCCCAGCGCCTGCCTGAACCGGATCCTCAAGCCGGAGGGACCTCCAGGAGATCCACGTCAGGGGACAAAAAGGAGGCTGGGGGAACTGTGACACTGAGTGTACTGGGGAGGGGAGAGAAGCTCATACCCCACATTACTGGGGATGCATGGACAGCCAGCCCGCGGAAACACTATTTTTGGGGACAACGGGTCTGTGTCTACCACAAATTATTTGCCGGCGGAGGAATATGACACTTCCGTTTTGGATTCATCATCCGATAGGGGTGCCGTAAGGAATGGACTTATGGTCGGCACATCCACGCGAGCCATGTGGTAATTTGTTGTAAGGAGAAAGAGAATACCGTGTACTCTATAGAGACCCTGGATAGACAATGGAAGACTCTTGTTCTCCCGGATCCTCAGTATTACTTGTGAGATGGAACTTGTGTTTTTTTTTTGTTCCGTTTCACAGGAATAGCCTGCCCTGAACTCACTTGTGATTTTACACTTTGCTGCAGGGAAACCTACTCAACTGTGGAATTGGAGAGCTTGGGGTTTTTTTTTCCTCTCTCCTCAGCTCCGCAAGGAAAGGAAATGTTTTTTTTTTTCTTTGAACTGACCAGTGGGGTAGTTTAGTCAGGGCCAAAGTGAGAATTGTTGTGGTCAAGATGAAAAAAAAAAAGTTCATTTGAAGTACATGTAAGCCCACGCGCAGCATTGGAATGTGATGACTTGAGTTGCCACTAGGTGGTGGTGTTTCGCAGAAAATTTCAGTAAGGCTAGGCTTAGCCCTGCAATAGAGAAATTGTATATATATATCAGAGGATAATCATCTCTTCTCGGGGAGATGGTTCTGCTCTGCATGCCTTAGAATTGTATATTGTGTTTTTTCTCTTTTTCTCTCCCTCTGCAGGTGACCTGCGATCAACTCTATCGGAGAATGGGTGGAGTAGATATGTTAGGAGGGGTGGGATTGTATTTTGTCAAGCGCTGTGTTTTTTTTACAGAATGTGATGTATATTATTATTATTTTTTTTACATGTTCTTTCTCTTCTTCCTCTGCTATTCCCAAAAATGTTGGTTCAGGCACCATTAATGTTTTTGCTGTACATAGTTTGGAAAAAAAACGGAACTCACTCAGGATTGAGGGGTCTTTCTGGTCTCTTCCAGCCACTGGGGACAGTTGCTTTTCAAGGGAGTGGTGTGTGTAGCGGGACCCCCAAAAATGGGGTCGCTATGTTGCAAATTTAGGGGCAGTCTGAGCAATAGTATGGCTCAGACTCTACAATTCTGGTTATTGTGGACTCTGCTCCGCCATGTTGTTGTCTGGTGTGGCACTGTTGCCCAGGTCTCGGGTTGAACCACTGGTGACATTGTGGTGTGATTGGGTGTCCTCTCTTGGCTACCATGTGGTGGGCGGAGTTCAGCCTGCTGTGCATGCTGGGAGAGGGTACATAAAGGGCTGAGGGTAAAGGAGAGGGGGAGTGGAGGAGGAGAGTGCAGGGGAGGACCCCTGGTGGCGAAATCGCGCCCGTTGGCCTTGCTGGCCTGGGGTGCATGAACTGTCGAGGAGTCTCGGGCACCTTTAGCCCAAGGCTGCGAAGTTCCAAGTAGGCCCAGTACCTTCAACTGGGTCTACAATCAACTCACTGGAGTCCCAGGGAACCCGTGTGAGGGTGGCCCACTCTGAAGGAGAGGAAACCGTGGGAGGACCTGTCCGAGGGATCGGTGAAGGAATTTACGGTGAAGGAGAGGCCTGGTTACCTATCAGAGGGAAGGATTCGTGAGTTGCAGTATAGCGCCTATAGTGTGTCCCATTGACACCTATGGTCTCTATTAATCTATGGGAGTTTCAAAGTTCTAATTCAGTAACTAAAGGATTCTGTGGCAGAGGATCTCTTAGACTTGTCCGTGAAGGGGATTAACTTCAAGAAACTGTTTGTGCTTCACTCTGGCTGCTGGAACTGTGAGAGGGATCTATCCGGGTGAGCAATTCACACTGAGGCTTCAGTGAAGAATAGGGTAGCTGAGTGCCGCGTGCCTTAACCCATTTCCCTACCTGCTTTTGTCACTATTTTGAACCAATTCCCAAATCTGTTTAAAGCAAGATAAAATAAGCTTGTCTGTTTGGAGTTTACGCATTGTCTGGACATTGGCCTTCTTTCGGGGAAAAGAACAGACTTTTCCCTATATTCTGGGGAAGAGAACCAATGGAGGGAGGTAACTCGCTGCAGGACCCAAAATTGTAAGAACACCGCTAAACCTCTTATACCAGGAGGATATGGGCATGTGGCACAGTGTGCCTTTATCTCTGCAAAAGTGAAGGTAGGCAGGAGAAAAGCGTCCGTGTGCTACATACGTATATATAGGGGGCAGAGTGACAGGAGGGGCAGGCAGAGTGACAGGGAGGGGCCAGAGTGAAAATGAGGGGGCAGGCAGAGTGACAGGGAGGGGGGCAGTGTGACAGAAAGAAAAGCCCGGAGCAAAAAATGAGAGAAAAGAAATGAGCGGAGGGCTGGCATGACTAGGGAAACAGGGTACAGGATGTTAGAAGTATTAGGATTGGGTAGGAAGTTTAGTGGGAGGGGGAGTAAGTAGGAAAAGGAGTTGTCCCCTCCCCCAGGTCACCACAGTGTGAAGGAAAGTTCAGGGAGACAGAGCTATGGCAGAGGGGGAGCTGTTTCGGGCCTAGCTGCGGTCGGTAGCGGCACCAGGGAGCGCAGGTTGGTTACAGGAGACCCTGGGGCCAATGCTTGCTTGAAGGGTGGTGGGGGCAGGTACAGGGGGGGAGGGAGTTCACGCGAGCTTGAAGGTTACTGCCTTCAGAGCGCTTCTTACCCGACTATCCCCTAGAGCCCAGCGCCAGCCAATTAGTCTCCCCTTGGCCCCATTCGGGCCCCCCCGTTAAGCGTTCACATTGCTCACAAGGGGGGGTCCCGGGAATCATCCCCCTCATAGTCAGGGCCCGGCGGGCGGCCGCACCGGCGGTTCGGGGTGGCCAGGCAGCTCGCTCGATACATGGACCAGAAGAGTGTGGGCCTCACCCCTGATGGGACGGTAGCGGGGGGTGGAGCCTCAGCGGGGGAGATCGTCGGTCGCGGTCACTGTGCCCTCTACAGCCTCGGCCAGGTGACCCCCAGGTGATGATGGATCGCCAGGGGAGGGTGACAACGCGCCTGATGTCTCTCGGCAGGGCGGGGGGGGGGGAGTCGCCCCCCCCGGCCCGCGAAAAGCGACAGAGAAGTCCATGGGCGGGTCTGGAGCTCAGTGGCGGGGCCGGAGGGCTGCCAGATCCTCGGCAGCCAGAGACGCTGCTCCTCGAGGGCTTTCATCAGATGCGGGCGAGCCGGCTGTCCTATGGTCGCAGGGCGAGCTGACGCCTTCGGAGGACGATCGGTTTCCCCTGCGACGATCGGCAGCGATGGAGGCGAGACGGTCGGCTGGTGGGAATTTTTCCTAGGCAGCCCGGTAAGTAAAAAAATAAAAATAAATAAATAAATAAATTTTTCTTTGCCATATAGGGGATAGTATAGTGGGTCCGTGGGGGGTGGTCCTACTGCAGGTGCTGGGGAGACATTGGTAACAGGGGGGCTACTGCAGGTGCTGGGGAGGCATCGGTAACGGGGGGGCTCGCAGGGTGATTCTCCCCGGGTGGACACAATGGATGGGGCTGCACTTGGGGGGAGCTTCAGGCTCGCACGGTTTTTTTTATTGGTGGGGCTCAAAGATTTTGGTTGGTGGATTTGAGAAGGTGGTCGGGCCGTGTGGTCCCGCTTGCAGGGAGGGATAGTATATCCTCATCACCCGTAGCGGTGCCGGCTGTGTGGGAGTCTGCGCATGACAGCTGATAGTGGGGTGCAAGTGGAGCAGAGGGTTTTGAAGTTCGTGGTAGCAGGGGACGCCACTGGAAAACGGGATGTCATACGTTTGGCTGATTTAGCCACAGGTACAGTTGGTTTTAGGGTCCGCTGGGTGCTCACTTAAAGCCTGAGGTCCGGGATAAGATCTAAAAGGGTGAGTACGTAGAGATGTTGTTCACTCCTGCTGTTAAAAAAAAAAAAAAAAAATTAAAATTTGGGGTTACGCCAGGGTATTCCAACAATGGGAGGTGGTGAGAAGGGGAGGTATTGGTTGATTACATGTACTATCGGAAATAAGTTGCAAGCATTTGACATGAGGGTGATTGGGGGGAAGAACCCTGAACCCTGTCGGAGCTCTTTTGTTACCCAAATTCGGTAGGGAATGCTTACAGGGTTCACAGAGGTGCGGTTTGGATGCGGTCTGGGAGCAGTTTGGCGTAGGAGGGGATACATCCGGCACTACGGTGGGATCACAACGACATCAGGCTGGGAATGCGCCTTGTGACTAGGGATGAGCCGAACACCCCCGGGTTCGGTTCGCACCAGAACCTTCAAACGGACCGAAAGTTTGCGCGAATTTTCGAACCCTATTCGTTATAATGGACGCGAACGTTCGAAATCAAAATTGCTAATTACAACGGCCAATATGCATGTTAATGTCATAAAACAGGTTTGGGGACCCGGGTCCTGCCCCAGGGGACATATATCAATGCAAAAAGAAATTTTAAAAACTAAAGTTTTTTCGGGAGCAGTCATTTTAATGATGCATAAAGTGAAAAAAAAAAAAGGGAAATTTTCCTTTAAATACGGTACCTGGGGGGTGTCTAAAGTATGCCTGTGAAGTGGCATGTGTTTCCCGTGTTTAGAACTGTCCTTGCACAAAATGACATTTGTAAAGGAAAAAAAGAAGCCATTTAAAACCACTTGCGGCTTTAATGTCATGTCTTGTCCTGGCCGCCATATGGCTGAAAATCCTTGAGAAAAATGGCATGGCTACCCCATCACCCCCCCCCCCACCCCAGCCCCTTTGGGTCTTGTATGGATACTAAGGGGGACCCCACACCCAAAATAAAACCCTATACCTACAACCCTATATACTCTGAACAGCAGTATATAGGTGGTGCAAACAAGACATGGACTGTAGGTTTGTTCTTAAGTAGAATCTGAACAGGTACATTATGAAGTGTAGCTACATCCCAAAAAAATCAATTTTTAAGCTTTTTGGAGAACATAGGGAGGGGTTATCACCCCTGTAACATTTGCTGTCTTTGCACATCTGTTCAGAACATGTCACCTCACTTTCCGTCCCAATGACAAATGTTTTTGGAAAAGTGGGGTTTTAATTGAAACAAGGATTGGTGATAAAGCATCAGTAGAGAGGAGATACCTTTTTCCCAAATTAAATCTAACAGGATAGAATTTTCCTTCCTAGGGGTAGATTTCCTCTCACTTCCTGTTTTCTCTTGCCGTTTGCAAGTAGGAGTCGTTTGTAAGTTGGATGTTTGAAAGTAGGGGCCTGCCGTATATACTCTGCAGAAATTTGCCCTATTAGATGTTGGTGTAGCCACAAGACTGGTGGGCACAGGAATGGGCCCTGCTGTGAGTTAATAGATCAAGATTTGTACTTGCATGCACCTGTTGAACCGGGCAGAAAAATTGGGCCTTTGGTGGTGGTGGTGGTGGTGGTGGACGGTGTTGCCACAAGACTGTAAGCCCTCACAGTTACTCTTGGTGGGTGCAGGAATGGGCCCTGCTGTGAGTTATTAGATCAAGATTTGTAATTGCATGCACCTGTTGAACAGGGCAGAAAAATTGGGCCTTTGGTGGTGGTGGTGGTGGTGGACGGTGTTGCCACAAGACTGTAGGCCCTCATAGTTACTCTTGGTGGGCGCAGGAATGGGCCCTGCTGTGAACTATTAGATCAAGATTTGTAATTACACGCCCCTGTTAAACAGGGGCTGAAAAATTGTGCCTTAGGCATTGGTGCTGGTGCCACAACACTGCAACCCCTCACAGATACTGTACTTGGAGCACAGCAGTCACACCTGTTGCGAAGCATCTTTTTAAAAAATTGTAATTACACGCCCCTGTTATACAGGGGCTGAAAAATTGTGCCTTAGGCACTGGTGCTGGTGCCACAACACTGCAACCCCTCACAGATACTGTACTCTGAGCACAGCAATGAGACCTGTTGCAAAGCATTGCCTAAAAATTGTAATTACACGCCCCAACAGGGGCTGAAAAATTGTGCCTTAGGCACTGGTGCTGGTGCCACAACACTGCAACCCCTCACAGATACTGTACTCTGAGCACAGCAGTCACACCTGTTGCGAAGCATCTTTTTAAAAAATTGTAATTACACGCCCCTGTTATACAGGGGCTGAAAAATTGTGCCTTAGGCACTGGTGTGGTGGAATGGATCATTGAGGAGGAGGAAGAGGATAGTCAGTGAACATAACAGGACAGTCACTCAGCATCAGCATAGGCAGTCTTGAAGGGATGTGACATTATAAATTATTCCGTTATATCCGCTTCAGGTGTCTGGTAGCTGGTGGTGATCCAAGACTGATTCATTTTTATGAAGGTCAGTCGATCAACCGAGTCGGTGGACAGGCGCACCCTATGATCGGTGACAAATCCTCCAGCAGCACTGAATGTGCGTTCGGAAAGAACGCTGGATGCAGGACAGGCCAGTAGCTCAATTGCATACTGTGCAAGCTCTGGCCAGTGATCCATCCTCAGGACCCAGTAAGCCAGAGGATTTTCGGTGGGAAAGGTGTCCAAGTCTGACCTTGCCCCTAGGTATTCCTGCACCATGCATATCAGACGCTGGCGATGGTTGCTGGAACCGATCATACCTTGGGGCTGCGGACTAAAAAATTGTCTGAACGCATCGGTCAGACGTCCACCTTCCCCACCGCTCCTTCTGCTACTGACCGAAGCCTCAGCAACTCGTCGTCCAGGACCAGGAGTTTGTAACCTCCCAGTTTCTGGGAACGCGTTGCACAGACCTTTCTGCAAGGCCTCCCTGAGATGTCTCATCCTCTGCTCCCTCTGCGACGGCAAGATAAGGTCCGCAACCTTACCCTTGTACCGTGGATCAAGGAGAGTGGCCAGCCAGTAATGGTCACTCTCCTTGATCCGAAGAACACGAGGATCCTTCCGCAGGCTTTGCAGGATCAGGGAGGCCATGCAGCGTAGGTTAGCTGAGGCATTCGGTCCGGAGTCTTCTGGGTCACTGAGGATGACATGATCGCCAGCCACCTCCTCCCAGCCACGTACAAGTCCACTGGTTTGTTGGGACTGTACATCATCCCTAAAAGACTGCTGCTGCTGATGCTGAGTGCCAGGCTCCACCTCCATGCTCACACAATCCTCCTCCTCCTCCTCCTCCTCCTCCTCTTCCTGTGTGATGGGTGGGACAGAAGGAACATTGTCTGGATAAAGGGGGCCTTGAGAGACAAGGAAGTCCTCCTCTTCCTGCCTCTGTTCTGCCTCAAGTGCCCTGTCCATTATCCCACGCAGCGTATGCTCCAACAGGTGGACAAGAGGTACAGTGTCACTGATGCATGCACTGTCACTGCTCACCATCCTCGTGGCCTCCTCAAATGGTGAGAGGACAGTGCATGCATCCCTGATCATGCTCCACTGGCGTGGGGAAAAAAAGCCAAGCTCCCCTGACCCTGTCCTGGTGCCGTAGTCGCAAAGGTACTCATTGATGGCCCTCTGCTGCGTGTGCAGTCGCTGCAGCATGGCCAACGTTGAGTTCCACCTGGTGGGCATGTCACATATTAGGCGGTTCTTGGGCAGGTTCAGCTCCTTTTGCAGCTCAGTCAGCCGAGCACTGGCATTATAAGATCGGCGGAAATGCACACAGACTTTCCTGGCCTGCCTCAGGACATCCTGTAAGCCTGGGAACCTGCCCAAGAACCGCTGCACCACCAGGTTGAGGACGTGAGCCATACAGGGCACATGGGTGAGCTGCCCCTGTCGCAGGGCGGAGAGGAGGTTGGTGCCATTATCAGAAACGACCATTCCTGGCTTAAGCTGGCGTGGCGTCAACCACCTCTCGGCCTGCCCCTGCAGAGCTGCCAGAACCTCTGGCCCAGTGTGGCTCCTGTCCCCCAAACACACCAGCGCAAGCACGGCATGGCATCTTTTTGCCTGCGTACTCGCGTAGCCCCTTGTACGTCTACGGAGCACCGCTGGTTCCGAGGACAGAGCACTCGAAGAGGACATGGAGGAAGAAGAAGAGGAGGGGGTGGAGGAGAGAGGTGTGTCACAACCAGTAGTAGCATTTTGGAGGCGTGGTGGCGGAACAACCTCCAACACTACTGCACCTTGTCCTGCATCCCTCCCAGCTGCCAATAGAGTGACCCAATGGGCCGTGAAAGAAAGATAACGTCCCTGTCCATGCCTGCTGGACCATGAGTCAGCGGTAATATGCACCTTACCGCTGACCGCCCTGTCCAGCGAGGCATGGACATTGCCTTCCACATGCCAGTAGAGAGACGGAATCGCCTTCCGTGAGAAAAAGTGGCGTTTGGGAACCTGCCACTGAGGAACCGCACATTGAACAAACTCACGGAAGGGGGCCGAGTCTATCAACTGAAAAGGCAGCAGTTGAAGTGCTAGCAATTTAGCCAAGCTAGCATTCAACCGCTGGGCATGTGGATGGCTGGGAGTATACTTCTTTCGACGGTCCAGCAGCTGGGGCAGGGAAATTTGCCTGCTACAATCGGACGTCGGTGTACTGCAAGTACTTGGTTGTGACACACCTAATTCTACACCTTCAGTCCTCTCAGAGCAGCTTTCAGAGAGGACTGAAGATATAGTGGGGATGGAGATCCCAGCTGATGAGGAGCAAGGAGAGGTCCGCTTTGTTCTTTGGTGTGGGTCTTTTATGTGTGCTTGCCAACGAGCTGCATGGCAGGTCGACATATGTCTGCTCATGCTTGTGGTGCCCAAGCGGCTGATGTTTTGGCCACGCGAGATACGCTTGAGACAAATATTGCAAATAGCAGTGGTGCGATCTGATGCACTCGTCTCAAAAAAGGCCCACACCAAAGAACTTTTGTGATAACGTGCAGAGGCAGCGCCCTGCACAGGCGGAGCTCTGCGGTGTGGTACAGTTGCTGTGCTGGCCTCTAGCTGGCCTCCAGGGGGCATCCTGCCTCGTTGGACATGTGACGCTGCATCCTCCTCCTCCTCCTCCTCTCTCCCTTCAGGCACCCACGTGGAGTCAGTGACCTCATCATCCCCTCCCTCTTCACCACTAGAGCAAACCTGGCAGTAAGCTGCAGCTGGTGGAACACTACTGCCAGATTGCTGTCCTTCAGCATCCCCTCTCTCTGCGCGCACACTACTGACTTCCTCAAGCTGGGTATCATCATCCGAGCCTTCGAATCGTTGGGCATCCTCCTGGAGCATGTACCCAACACTGTGCTCAAACAGTTCGGGGGACTCCTCAGGAGGACATGGTGGGTCTAGGGAAGGGGTGGCTGATGATGCCATTGAGTACGCGTTGGCAGCTGCTCTGCCAGTACCCTGAGCCTGGGTGAGAGAGGATGAGGAGGATGAGGAGGGCTTGGTCATCCATTCTACCAAGCCTTCGGCATGATGCGGCTCCACATGTCCAGCTGCCGAAAACAAAGACAAGCGTGTCCCATGGCCACGTGCTGATGACGATGCACGACCACGTCCACGGCCAGCACTGTTGTCTCTAGAAACAGAGCCTGCCTGCCCTGTGTTCTTGCCTCGGCACGCTCTGCCTCTCCTTGGCGGTCTTCCAGCCATTGTAGTCGGTAGTGTATATAGTATAAAAAATAGAACTCCTATGTGTGCTCACAACACACTGTAGGTCCTATGGGTGCTGACACTAACACACTATAGGTACTATGTGTGCTGCTGACAAGAAAATATAGGAGCTCTGTTTGCTGCCACTAACACACTAGAAGTCCTATTGGTGCTTCTGAGATGAAAATATAGGAGCTCTGTGTGATGCCACTAACACACTAGAAGTCCTATGGGTGCTGCTGAGAAGAAAATATAGGAGCTCTGTGTGATGCCACTAACACACTAGAAGTCCTATGGGTGCTTCTGAGATGAAAATATAGGAACTCTGTGTGATACCACTAACACACTAGAAGTCCTATGGGTGCTGCTGAGAAGAAAATATAGGAGCTCTGTGTGATGCCACTAACACACTAGAAGTCCTATGGGTGCTCCTGAGATGAAAATATAGGAGCTCTGTGTGATGCCACTAACACACTAGAAGTCCTATGGGTGCTGCTGAGAAGAAAATATAGGAGCTCTGTTTGCTGCCACTAACACACTAGAAGTCCTATGGGTGCTGCTGAGAAGAAAATATAGGAGCTCTGTGTGATGCCACTAACACACTAGAAGTCCTATGGGTGCTGCTGAGAAGAAAATATAGGAGCTCTGTGTGATGCCACTAACACACTAGAAGTCCTATGGGTGCTGCTGAGAAGAAAATATAGGAGCTCTGTGTGATGCCACTAACACACTAGAAGTCCTATGGGTGCTTCTGAGATGAAAATATAGGAGCTCTGTGTGATGCCACTAACACACTAGAAGTCCTATGGGTGCTGCTGAGAAGAAAATATAGGAGCTCTGTGTGATGCCACTAACACACTAGAAGTCCTATGGGTGCTTCTGAGATGAAAATATAGGAACTCTGTGTGATGCCACTAACACACTAGAAGTCCTATGGGTGCTGCTGAGAAGAAAATATAGGAGCTCTGTTTGCTGCCACTAACACACTAGAAGTCCTATGGGTGCTTCTGAGAAGAAAATATAGGAGCTCTGTGTGATGCCACTAACACACTAGAAGTCCTATGGGTGCTTCTGAGATGAAAATATAGGAACTCTGTGTGATGCCACTAACACATTAGAAGTCCTATGGGTGCTGCTAAGAAGAAAATATAGGAGCTCTGTTTGCTGCCACTAACACACTAGAAGTCCTATGGGTGCTTCTGAGAAGAAAATATAGGAGCTCTGTTTGCTGCCACTAACACACTAGAAGTCCTATGGGTGCTGCTGAGAAGAAAATATAGGAGCTCTGTTTGCTGCCACTAACACACTAGAAGTCCTATGGGTGCTGCTGAGAAGAAAATATAGGAGCTCTGTGTGATGCCACTAACACACTAGAAGTCCTATGGGTGCTTCTGAGAAGAAAATATAGGAGCTCTGTGTGATGCCACTAACACACTAGAAGTCCTATGGGTGCTTCTGAGATGAAAATATAGGAACTCTGTGTGATGCCACTAACACATTAGAAGTCCTATGGGTGCTGCTGAGAAGAAAATATAGGAGCTCTGTTTGCTGCCACTAACACACTAGAAGTCCTATGGGTGCTTCTGAGATGAAAATATAGGAGCTCTGTGTGATGCCACTAACACACTAGAAGTCCTATGGGTGCTTCTGAGAAGAAAATATAGGAGCTCTGTGTGATGCCACTAACACACTAGAAGTCCTATGGGTGCTTCTGAGATGAAAATATAGGAACTCTGTGTGATGCCACTAACACATTAGAAGTCCTATGGGTGCTGCTGAGAAGAAAATATAGGAGCTCTGTTTGCTGCCACTAACACACTAGAAGTCCTATGGGTGCTTCTGAGATGAAAATATAGGAGCTCTGTGTGATGCCACTAACACACTAGAAGTCCTATGGGTGCTGCTGAGAAGAAAATATAGGAGCTCTGTTTGCTGCCACTAACACACTAGAAGTCCTATGGGTGCTGCTGAGAAGAAAATATAGGAGCTCTGTGTGATGCCACTAACACACTAGAAGTCCTATGGGTGCTGCTGAGAAGAAAATATAGGAGCTCTGCGTGATGCCACTAACACACTAGAAGTCCTATGGGTGCTGCTGAGAAGAAAATATAGGAGCTCTGTTTGCTGCCACTAACACACTAGAAGTCCTATGGGTGCTGCTGAGAAGAAAATATAGGAGCTCTGTGTGATGCCACTAACACACTAGAAGTCCTATGGGTGCTTCTGAGATGAAAATATAGGAACTCTGTGTGATGCCACTAACACACTAGAAGTCCTATGGGTGCTGCTGAGAAGAAAATATAGGAGCTCTGTTTGCTGCCACTAACACACTAGAAGTCCTATGGGTGCTGCTGAGAAGAAAATATAGGAGCTCTGTGTGATGCCACTAACACACTAGAAGTCCTATGGGTGCTGCTGAGAAGAAAATATAGGAGCTCTGTGTGATGCCACTAACACACTAGAAGTCCTATGGGTGCTGCTGAGAAGAAAATATAGGAGCTCTGTGTGATGCCACTAACACACTAGAAGTCCTATGGGTGCTTCTGAGATGAAAATATAGGAGCTCTGTGTGATGCCACTAACACACTAGAAGTCCTATGGGTGCTTCTGAGATGAAAATATAGGAACTCTGTGTGATGCCACTAACACATTAGAAGTCCTATGGGTGCTGCTGAGAAGAAAATATAGGAGCTCTGTTTGCTGCCACTAACACACTAGAAGTCCTATGGGTGCTGCTGAGAAGAAAATATAGGAGCTCTGTGTGATGCCACTAACACACTAGAAGTCCTATGGGTGCTGCTGAGAAGAAAATATAGGAGCTCTGTTTGCTGCCACTAACACACTAGAAGTCCTATGGGTGCTGCTGAGAAGAAAATATAGGAGCTCTGTGTGATGCCACTAACACACTAGAAGTCCTATGGGTGCTGCTGAGAAGAAAATATAGGAGCTCTGTTTGCTGCCACTAACACACTAGAAGTCCTATGGGTGCTGCTGAGAAGAAAATATAGGAGCTCTGTGTGATGCCACTAACACACTAGAAGTCCTATGGGTGCTTCTGAGATGAAAATATAGGAACTCTGTGTGATGCCACTAACACACTAGAAGTCCTATGGGTGCTGCTGAGAAGAAAATATAGGAGCTCTGTTTGCTGCCACTAACACACTAGAAGTCCTATGGGTGCTTCTGAGATGAAAATATAGGAGCTCTGTGTGATGCCACTAACACACTAGAAGTCCTATAGGTGCTGCTGAGAAGAAAATATAGGAGCTCTGTTTGCTGCCACTAACACACTAGAAGTCCTATGGGTGCTGCTGAGAAGAAAATATAGGAGCTCTGTTTGCTGCCACTAACACACTAGAAGTCCCATGGGTGCTGCTGAGAAGAAAATATAGGAGCTCTGTTTGCTGCCACTAACACACTAGAAGTCCTATGGGTGCTTCTGAGATGAAAATATAGGAGCTCTGTGTGATGCCACTAACACACTAGAAGTCCTATGGGTGCTGCTGAGAAGAAAATATAGGAGCTCTGTGTGATGCCACTAACACACTAGAAGTCCTATGGGTGCTTCTGAGATGAAAATATAGGAACTCTGTGTGATACCACTAACACACTAGAAGTCCTATGGGTGCTTCTGAGAAGAAAATATAGGAGCTCTGTTTGCTGCCACTAACACACTAGAAGTCCTATGGGTGCTGCTGAGAAGAAAATATAGGAGCTCTGTGTGATGCCACTAACACACTAGAAGTCCTATGGGTGCTGCTGAGAAGAAAATATAGGAGCTCTGTTTGCTGCCACTAACACACTAGAAGTCCTATGGGTGCTGCTGAGAAGAAAATATAGGAGCTCTGTGTGATGCCACTAACACACTAGAAGTCCTATGGGTGCTGCTGAGAAGAAAATATAGGAGCTCTGTTTGCTGCCACTAACACACTAGAAGTCCTATGGGTGCTGCTGAGAAGAAAATATAGGAGCTCTGTGTGATGCCACTAACACACTAGAAGTCCTATGGGTGCTTCTGAGATGAAAATATAGGAACTCTGTGTGATGCCACTAACACACTAGAAGTCCTATGGGTGCTGCTGAGAAGAAAATATAGGAGCTCTGTTTGCTGCCACTAACACACTAGAAGTCCTATGGGTGCTTCTGAGAAGAAAATATAGGAGCTCTGTGTGATGCCACTAACACACTAGAAGTCCTATGGGTGCTTCTGAGATGAAAATATAGGAACTCTGTGTGATGCCACTAACACATTAGAAGTCCTATGGGTGCTGCTAAGAAGAAAATATAGGAGCTCTGTTTGCTGCCACTAACACACTAGAAGTCCTATGGGTGCTGCTGAGAAGAAAATATAGGAGCTCTGTGTGATGCCACTAACACACTAGAAGTCCTATGGGTGCTGCTGAGAAGAAAATATAGGAGCTCTGTGTGATGCCACTAACACACTAGAAGTCCTATGGGTGCTGCTGAGAAGAAAATATAGGAGCTCTGTTTGCTGCCACTAACACACTAGAAGTCCTATGGGTGCTGCTGAGAAGAAAATATAGGAGCTCTGTTTGCTGCCACTAACACACTAGAAGTCCTATGGGTGCTGTTGGGGTGCAATGCTGTGCTAACAGCACTGCGGTTGGTACTACTGCAATACTGTACTAACAGTAAGCACGCACCAGACTAATCCCCAGCAGCAGCTAATAACACGCTAACTGTGCAATCAGCAGCAATGAACGATCAATGACTTAGGTAGCAATGGTTTAGCAAAGAAATAGCCAATGGTTTAGCAAAGAAGAGCAAATCTTTCAGTATCAAGCAAAGACAGAATCAGCAGACTGATCTCTCCTAAAGCCGGAACTCATGTGACCGGGGCCGATGGCGTGGCGGCTTTTTAAATGGTGGGGCATGTACTAAAGCCCCTGAGCTGTAATTGGCTACAGGCGTCCTGCCTGTAGCCAATTATTGCTCTCCGAGTTTCGGGCGCTGTGATTGGCCAAGCATGCGGGGTCACAGTGCATGCTTGGCCAATCATCAGCCAGCAATGCACTGCGCCGGCCGCGCCGGCCGCAATGCATTGCGGGGCCGCTCGCATCACACGAATGTGATGCGAACGGCCCAAATAGTTCTGGGCTCGACGAGCGAGCGAACGCCCGGTGCTCGATTCGAACATGGGTTCGAATCGAGCACCGGGCCCATCCCTACTTGTGACATCTGCTAGGCCCCAAGGGCAGTTGTTTCCTGGTAGGGGCGGGTGTTACTCCACCCAACCCACCCCCCCCACAGTATAACAGTCCGGCGGGAGTAAGTAGGCCTGTTAGCGGTACACGTAGGGCACGGGTAAATTCGGTGGAGTGTGTCGGTACAAGCACTAAGGTTCTGGGTTTGGGGGGGGGGGTTGGGATCACACCCTGTCGGTATGCTTCAAACACGGGAGAGGAAGGACGCCGGTGATGGGGGAACGGCGGCGGCCGTTTCTTGGTAGGTATACGGATGGTACAGCAGCGTAGCTGTTAGACTAAGGTTTTTTCTTTTCAGTGGGGTTTCACATGCCGTGTGATTTATGTTCGGCCATGCTGCGTCCCAATGTAGTTTCTGAGAAACTGCCCAGGGAAAGTAGCATTAGGACGCATAGGCGGCTCTTTCCCTTCCCAATCTTTTGTTGATTTGGGGGTTCCCCTTTGGGGTGTAGTGCCAAAGTAGGAGCTCAACAAATTTGGGCTGATGCACCACCTTTCTTCCCAAAAGGGGGGTTGGTCAACAATGCCATTGACACGGGAGGACACACAGTGAGTTACGCTTCCTTGGATGCGGCACTGTATTGGGCTCGTCGGATTGGTCAGGGCCGCCCGGACAGCTTCCGGTTGTGGGGTTGGTGGGGTACTGGGGTTTTTTATGTCGATATGGGTCTGCAGATTGGTTGCTCTGTCTCCGGGGCACTGTTTAGCAGTTCAACTCATTGGGGGAAGGTGTGATGAGGGATGTGTCAGGAGTATCGCCCATCAGCCATTATTTGGACGATTTTCTGTGCGTAGGCCTGGCGTCGCCAACTATCTTCGGGGTGCTCCTGTCTACATTGGAGCACGTCGCAAGGATCAGATTGCCTAAGCATTTTGTGCGTTGGGTGGACTCACAGGGAGGATTTGCGGGTGTGCCTCATTACTGGACGGGTTTCCCAGGAGGGGACTGGGGGGGTTTGGTGCGGTTAAGAACTTTGAGTGGGGGTGGTACACAGTGTCGGGTGGCTCGACAGGTTTGGGGGCATTCTTTCAAGGCGGGTGTAGTGGGCCTTCGGTCTTGGTTTGACAGGGGTTTTCACACAAGATCTGGTGCTGCTGGAGTCATTTCCAGTGGTATGGTGGGGCGCCTCAGTAAGGGAGATGAAGGTTTGGTTCCACGGGTATAACCTGGGTATGGTACGAGTGATCAAGAGTCGCTGTGTCGTCTCCCCCGGTTGTTTCAGCTGTTGCCACACTCGGTGTGGTTATGCCTGCAAGTGCATGTGTCGTTTACTTAGTGCATCTAACGCCAGTGGAGAACGTCATAGCTGGAGCGTTTCCTCGCTTTTCAGTGGGGATAGTTTCCGGGTGGTGGAGCTGGTGGCGGGGTAACGTGGGGTGTCCTGTCCTGTCTGGAGGTGTGAGATTCCATCGGAGTCGTCCACTTCTCGGAAGGCTAGGCAGTAGTGGCAGGTGGTAGTTCACATGAGTGAAGTGGATTCGGTGGGGCGAGGGGGTTAGACTGTTGACGTTATACTTTATTTCTAGAAATAGGACCAATGGGGTGGCCGGGCTCGCGTTAAAAAAAAAAATAAAATAAAAAAATAGCGGGTTTGACGTTTCTGGTCAAAGGCTGGGTTGCCCGGAATTTACGGAAGAATTTTGGGTGTCTCCTGGTTATAGCATAAAAAAAAATAAAAATAATAATAATAATAATAAAATGTTTGGGCAGCTGCAGGGTTTGGGCAGCAGCATATGAGGTTTCCCTAGTTAGAGGGAGTTGTTTTCGTTGGCAAGTTTATTCTCGTTTTCCAAAAAAGAAAAAAAAAAAAAAGGGAATATTAATAATAAATAAATTTGGGGCCTTTTGGTTTGGGGAGCTGGTCAGCCTTTCCAAGTCCGTCAAAGGGGGAATGTGGGTTTATGAGATTAGGTGCAAGAAGGAGGGGGTGTCGTTGGTGTTACTGATATACAAGATGGAGCAGGTGGGCAGGGGTCAGTTGGTATGGGCTTGGCTCCGCCTGGCTAGCAGTGGTGTCCGGAGGGGGCTGTGACGGGGGTTTTTATTTGGGAGGTGCGTCCCGGGGCAGTCGGGTCCTTCTTAATGCACACGGACGGGTCCCCCTTTGTTGTTCAGGTTTCACAGGGTTTCAGTTTCCAGGAAGTGCTGCCGGGTTGGGGCTTGGATGAGAGGGCATGTTCTTCTCGTTTCTTTCAGGGTTGGGGCTGCGACCGAGGCGGCTAAGGTGGGATGGATGCTGAGGCGGTTAAGCGCTTTGGTAGGTGGGAGTCTTGTAGATTTGTGCTATACATTCGCCCCCATCAGCTGGCGGGATTCGAATAGTGGTGGGCTGGGTGGAGAGAGTGTATGGGGCTGTGATGATTTTGGGCTTGCTGAGGTCTTGGTGGCTTGTTTCTTTCTCTTCTTGCAGGTTCGGTACAGGCCCTGGCCTGGATACTGGGCCATTCGATCGTGTTTAAAAATACATAAAAAAAAAAAAAAAGGGGTAATGAGGGGCGGATGTGGGGCCAGAGGGTCAGCAGGTGGGGTTTCCAAGCCAGGAGGTTTGTGCTAGATGGCTGGGAGTTCCGGGAATGCTATGGAGTGGAGGGGCTCCAGAGGTACAGCTTTGCACGTCTGTATAGGCCGCCTGACGTTTTGGTCCTGCACGTAGGTGGTAATGATTTAGGGGTAAGGTCGATGGCATTCCCGGACATGGTCATTGGGTGGTTGGACATTGTCACTCGGACCGCAGGGAATGGGGCTTGGTCTTTAGAGGGTATCTACAGGGCCCGTACGAAGCTTAATTGGGAAGTGAGTAGATTTGTAGTGAGGAATGGAGGGTTGGTGGTAAGGCACATGGAGTTGGTGGTGGATGTCTGGAGGTACCTGCGGGGCAATGGTGTGCACCTCACTGCTGTGGGGTGTGACTTATGGGCATTGGGAATGCAATATGGCATACAGTGAGCTCTGGGGTGTGGGGGGCCCCAAAGGGTAAGGTTTTCCCCTTGGGTGCTGTGGCGGGTGTTGGTCTTTGCGGATGAAGGAAGATACCTTGGAAGGAATGAGTTCAGGACCTATCGTTGGTATGGGTCCTGATGGTTGGATTTCAGCTAACGGAGGTTTAGCTAAAATGTGTTGGTAACGGGTGCACTGCGGTCCGTGGTTGTCTCTGAGCCAGCCGGTCGGCTTGAGGCCTATAAGCATATGAGAGGTACCGCAGTGCAATATTTTATCAGATGGTTATGGAGGTTCCCGCAAAAGACCAACGCTAGGATTTTGATATTATTTTGGAAATATATTTATTTAATAAATAAGGCTGCTACGGCCTATGTTTTACTCCACTTTCGGTGTGGTCTCGTTAATTTAGGATTATGGGTAAGAAGTTGGAGCAAACAGGGGGTAAGCAGTAAGTACATCTGTTATACATTAGTCAAGAAAAGCCCGGAACAAAAAATGAGAGAAAAGAAATGAGCGGAGGGCTGGCATGACTAGGGAAACAGGGTACAGGATGTTAGAAGTATTAGGATTGGGTAGGAAGTTTAGTGGGAGGGGGAGTAAGTAGGAAAAGGAGTTGTCCCCTCCCCCAGGTCACCACAGTGTGAAGGAAAGTTCCCGCCCACCCTCCCCTGGTTATGTCCGTATGGTCTGGTTTGTGTTGTTGTTCTTTCTATTAACAGGTATGGTGTTCTGGATGTCGTGGCAGTAGCGGGTGTTGGTCTTTGCGGATGAAGGAAGATACCTTGGAAGGAATGAGTTCAGGACCTATCGTTGGTATGGGTCCTGATGGTTGGATTTCAGCTAACGGAGGTTTAGCTAAAATGTGTTGGTAACGGGTGCACTGCGGTCCGTGGTTGTCTCTGAGCCAGCCGGTCGGCTTGAGGCCTATAAGCATATGAGAGGTACCGCAGTGCAATATTTTATCAGATGGTTATGGAGGTTCCCGCAAAAGACCAACGCTAGGATTTTGATATTATTTTGGAAATATATTTATTTAATAAATAAGGCTGCTACGGCCTATGTTTTACTCCAATTTCGGTGTGGTCTCGTTAATTTAGGATTATGGGTAAGAAGTTGGAGCAAACAGGGGGTAAGCAGTAAGTACATCTGTTATACATTAGTCAGGACATGTGGAGTGGACACAATATTCTCGCTCATATGCAGGACACTGTGTGTTATGCTGGCGCTGGCCCTGACTCCCGAACATCACATACAACACAGAGGTGATAGCAAAAAATCCCAAGAATCCCCCCCCTCCTCAGATCAGTGTTTTTCTTACCCAGCCCAGTACTGTGGATGTAGCTGACTCTGCGGCTGGTCTCCTGCAGGATCTGTTCCCGATCAGCTGTCTGTGTGATAAACTACATACATGCTGATCGGCCGACCATGTAGCTCCCATCCCTGATCCAGCACACTGTCCTCCAATTCTCCACTGACAAAGTGCTGGCCAGAGCGGACTGCCAGCCAGACTCTCTTCTTTAGTGGTCTCTTCCTCTCTGTAAAGTTGTCCAGGGTTGGAGTGCCCTCAGTGTCTGCCAGGCACCTCTTCTCCTCCTGTAGGATCCTGTCCATTGTCTAAGAATTTCAGCAGCTAAATAGAAATATGAAGGTATTGGGACTTTTAAGGTGCAACAACTACACAATATTCAATATAAAAATATAATTTTATTACAAAAAATATATATGAAAAATCATATGTACAAATATACATGAACCATCAAAATAAACATAGTAGAGTTTCCAAAGTGCATACAGACAAAATTCTCTACATGTTTCGCCATTTATTAGGCTTCCTCAGGAGTTTGTCATGCAAATACTGGAAACAAAGAAAAGAAAAGAAATACATAATAATATTTACTCAAAATTCAAACTCAAAATTACAAAACATAATATTTACAGGTAATGTACTCACAACTGATATTAATAGGGTCATTTATACTTTGAATAAATAGATCCAATTCTGAGATGAACTTTTGAGCAACCATTGGGCTGGTTATGGTTTTCAGTCATCCTTTTTTTTTTTAAATATACAAAAAAAATATTATGTTTTGTAATTTTGAGTTTGAATTTTGAGTAAATATTATTATGTATTTATTTTCTTTTCTTTGTTTCCAGTATTTGCATGACAAACTCCTGAGGAAGCCTAATAAATGGCAAAACATGTAGAGAATGTTGTCTGTATTCACTTTGGAAACTCTACTATGTTTATTTTGATGGTTCATGTATATTTGTACATATGATTTTTCATATATATTTTTTGTAATAAAATTATATTTTTATATTGAATATTGTGTAGTTGTTGCACCTTAAAAGTCCCAATACCTTCATATTTCTATTTAGCTTCTTAATGAAGGGATGTGGTGCCTATGAGATACAGGTGACAGGTATTATTTTCAAATTCTCCCAAAGAATTTCAGCAGTTCTGCCAGAAAAAAGTCATGGAGTACAGGGCAAAAATCATCAATAGTCCGGAATGAGTACTCTTTGTGCTGTGGCTCCCAGCAATTACATTCCTGGGTGAATACTATAGAAGCGGGCATCGGGACTCTGATTAAATTGTCGGAAACCTGTGCCTGATGAAAACTATTCATGTTCCTCCCCGGCCCTCAGCTAACCAGATGGAGCCCTGAGCCGCATTGCCGTCTGGATCATGTGTCCGGGTTCCAGGCGAACTGAGATCCGGAGACATGATTCAAAATGACTCAAAGCCTATACTGTCCGGGTGTATTCTGGACATGTGGCACCCCTAGGAGGACCCACGCTGTTTATTTATTTTCCCTTTGAAATCTATACCAGACCCAAAGGGCCTGTTATGGACTTGGGGGGCACACTGTTTTTTTTTTTTTTTTCTATTTCCGGCAATGGTATTGTATTGCCAGCAATTTAAATGTCATTTTTTTCTTTATATAGGTCAGTTGTGCTGCAGCAGGTTCTATACACGGTATAGATGCGCCACTTTACAGGCAGACTAAGGGGACCCCCCAGGCACTATATTTAAAGTGGTGTTCACCTTTGTGCACAAGCATGGGAGGATGGGGCTGCTTTAAAATTAATGTTTATTCTTATTTATTTGATTTGATTTTTTTTTTATTATTAATGTACACATACCTTGTGACAACAGTCAGCAGTGACAGGTCCTCTTGACTGAGACAACTAGGGTCTCTCAGACCCCAGATGTCTCCTCTTCCCTTAACGGCATCAGATCAGACCAAGATCTGTATGATCCGATGCTTGTACAATCTAGTAATAGCTTGTAAATAAAAGACCGGATCCGGAAGTAACAAAACACAGGTCGCTTCCGGTTCCTAACACCATAGAGGGGATCAGAGATGATCTGGTCTCCAAAAACCTCTATGGTAAGCTGGGCTCCCTGATCATACAGGAGAGCCAAGAGGAGACAGAGGTCGGGGGGGGGGGGGGGCACCCTTCCTGAAGTCTGTAAAAGCAGTCCAGGATGTAATTAGCCACTAGGATGGCTTTTACGTTAAAGGGAATCCCAGGAAGATGCCTGTAGCGGCAGGCATCCTCCTGGTAGAACCACTTCAACCCAAAGACATACGGGTACGTCCTATGGGAAGGAAGTGGTTAAGGACCCTTTAGGGTCAGATTACATTGTTCCATTTCTTTTGTAATTGTAGAAAAACAAAAAAAAACAGATTGAAGTTTCAAATTTTTCATTCATTTTTCTAAAGGTTTGTTGGGTCAAATCAATGTTCCTTTTCAACTGCAGTGAAGAAAAATCTCAAAGAAGCTGGATGGATTTTTTTCTCTCAAACAAATGAACATTCAGTTTAAATTCCAACAGTGTATGTGGTTTTTGGTTGGAAAAGTCTGTTCATTCCAAAATCAAATGTTAGAAGCAAAAAACAACATTTTTGAAATACTTTAACCGCTTAAGGACCAGCGCACGACGATATACTGTACGTTGACAAAATGGCACGGCTGGGCAGATGGACGTACCTGTACGTTCCCTTTAAGATGCAGCATTGTGGGCGCGCACTCCTGCCGCAAGCTCCGTGAGTCCGACCGTGGGTCCAGCGGATTCAATGATCGTCTCACGGAGAGGAAGAACGGGGAAATGCTGATGTAAACAAGCATTTCCCCAGTGTTCCTAGTGACGGGACACTGATCACAGCTCCCTGTGATCGGGAGCTGTGATCAGTGTCCTGTCACACGTAGCCCATCCCCCCTACAGTTAGAACACATCCCTAGGACACACTTAACCCCTTCAGCGCCCCCTACAGGTTAACCCTTTCACTGCCAGTGTAATTTTTACAGTAATCGGTGCATTTTTATAGCACTGATTGCTGTATCAATGACAATGGTCCCAAAATGGTGTCAAAAGTGTCCGCTGTGTCCGCCATAATGTCGCAGTCACGATAAAAATCGCTGATCGCCGCCATTACTAGTAAAGTATATTTTGTGTACGCTATAACTTTTGCACAAACCAATCAATAAACGCTTATTGCATTTTTTTTTTACCAAAAATATGTAGAAGAATACGTATCGGCCTAAACTGAGGAAAAAATGTATTTTTTTATATATATATATATATTTTTGGGGGATATTTATTAAAGCAAAAAATATTGAATTTTTTTCAAAATTGTCGCTCTATTTTTGTTTACAGCGCAAAAAATTAATACCGCAGAGGTGATAAAATACCACCAAAAGAAAGCTCTATTTGTGGGAAAAAAAGGACGTCAATTTTGTTTGGGAGCCACGTCGCATGACCGCGCAATTGTCAGTTAAAGCGACGCAGTGCCGAATCGCAAAAAATGCTCTGGTCTTTGGCCAGCCAAATGGTCCGGGGCTTAAAGTGGTTGTAAACCCACTTTATAAACAAAGACCTACAGGTAAGCCTAGATTAAGGCTTACCTGTAGGTGCATGAAATATCTCCTTAACCTACATGGTTAAGGAGATATTTGCATTTAAATGCGGCGACGCTGACGTCACGCGAATGCGCATGGGGTTAACCCCATTCACAAATTCGGCTAGGTCGCAACATTCGACGACGCAGCCGAATTCGACGGCTCACGTGCGCATGCGCGGAGTCACGTCTTCGCCGCTCCGGCCAATCACAGCGCCGTAGCGGCGCTGTGATTGGCTGGAGCGGCGATACCCGGAAGTAACCTTCCGGCTATCGCTGCAGCGATGGATGCGGCTGAAGAGGGAGACGAGGACGGCTTCGGGGGCCCCAATCTAGGGTAAGTGATGCATAATGAGCTATTATGCTAGTCATATTAGCTCATTATGCCTTTCTCTTACAGCTAGTTAAAAAATATATATATATTTTAGGAGGGTTTACAACCACTTTAAGTGGTTAAAATGAACTGAGAATTTTCATACGAATGTTCCTACAAACGTTCATTTGAAAATCTACCAGTGTATGGCCAGCTTTAGTCTTCAACACTATAAGGGCCGGTTCACACAGGAGCGGCACGACTTTGGGGGCGACTCGGTAAGGCCATCTGAAGACGTCTTCAGAGGCGACTTGCAAAATGACTTCTGTATAGAAGTCAATGCAAGTCGCCCCCCAAAGTCGTACAAGAACCTTTTTCTAAGTCGAAGTGACTTGCGTCGCTCCTATTAGAACGGTTCTATTGAACAGAGCGGGACGCGACTTGTCAGGCGGCTGAGTCGCCTGACAAGTCGCCCCTGTGTGAATGGGCTCTCAAGGTTTTATTTTAATTGAAAAATGCAAACAAATATCATCTCTGCTTCCAAGTAACAAAGAAATACAACATTATATATTGAAAGAAGAATAATTATTTCAAGAACCAAAAAGTATGAATTTACTATATTTTTCATATAGTTACAAAAAATTCCCTGCGCTCACCCACCTATTAATTCCCTTTACACAAAACAGCTGGATAATACTAAAATAACTAAATAATAAAATAATAGTGCTGTTTTTTGTATTTTTTTAATGTTAATATGTCTTGTATTTTTCTATACTTAATTGTTTAATTATTTTTCCTTTAGTCATTGATCCCCAAATGCCCTTATTTATTCTACAATTTACAATGCTGGATGTTATTTACACTGTGGTGACTTTAGTCCTCCCTTGGGCCTCCCAATATTTTTTTTATAAATATCACAAACCAAACCTCGATTAAAGACCAGAGAGGATATGTTGTCAGGTAAAATTTCATTTCCATACCAAGGGATATATAGACTTAGCGCAGGCTGTGGTTCAGGTTTATATACATGGAGCATACAGAAGAAGGAACCAAAATAAGTTTAATTCTTGGTATCATCTCTCATTATGTAGACACCATGGGGCTGATTAACTAACTAATAGCATTACTTTTCTGTAGCATGTCCTGTGATTTTTATTTTATTCTACTAAACGTAATTTGAAGAGGTGTGCGCAGCCTATTGCATTAGGGTGTGCACTCCAAAGCCCAAACACACACACACACACTTATATATACTGTATATTACCAAAAGTATTGGGACACATGCCTTTACACGCACATGAACTTTAATGGCATCCCAGTCTTAGTTGGGGTCAGGACTCTATTCAGGCCAGTCAAGCTCCTCCAGCCCAAACTTGCTCATCCATGTCTTTCCTGGTGCCTTCCCATGCGTATCCTGCCATGGATAGGCATCAGGAAAGGAAAATTACTGGTAAAAATTTAATTTTCCATTTTATGGACCTTGCTTTGGTACGCAGTCATGTTGGGACAGGAAGGGGCCATTCCCAAACTGTTCCCACAAAGTTGGGAGCATGAAATTGTCCAAAATGTCTTGGTATGCTGACACCTTAAGAGTTCCCTTCACTGGAACTAAGGGGCCCAACCCAACCCCTGAAAAACATCCCCACACCATAATTTCCCCTCCACTAAATAGCTAAGCACACCAAACCCGCATGATATAATAGAAGTCTATGGTTACCGTATATACTTGAGTATAAGCCGAGGCACCTAATTTTACCACAAAAAAATGGGGAAACGTATTGACTCGAGTATAAGCCTAGGGTGTCCATCTGCATGCCTCACTGTGCCTCACTTTGTCCATGCCTCACTGTGCCCATGTGCATGCCTCACTGTGCCTCACTGTGTCCATGCCTCACTGTGCCCATGCCTCACTGTGCCCATGCCTCACTGTGCCCATGCCTCACTGTGTCCATGCCTCACTGTGCCCATGCCTCACTATGCCCATGCCTCACTGTGCCCAATCTCCCTACCTGATCTCTGGCGCTGTGTGACTAGACTGACTTTTAACATGGGAGTCTATGGAAGGGACTCGGCTTTGAAAAATCGGTGCTCCCAGGCCGTATGTCCCCTGAACAACAATCGTTGCACACTTGTAGATGAAGAGTGGGGCTACATGTGTGCCACATTTGGGGTCCAGGGGACCTAGGGCCAGCCAGTACCGGGTCCCCAGAATCACCGGAGAAATTACCGTTTAACATTGGAGTCTATGGAAGGGGTACCCGGCTTTAAAAATCAGTGCTCCCCAGGCCGTAGGTCCCCTGGACAACAAACTTTGCACAGTTGTAGAGAGTGGGGCTACATGTGTACCAAGTTTGGCTGGGATCAGGCGCACAAAGTTGAAGATGGACACAGACTCGTGTATAAGCTGAGAGGGGCATTTTCAGCACAAAAAAATGTGCTGAAAAACTCGGCTTATACTCAAGTAAGCGCACCAAACCTGCTGGATATAATAGAAGTCTATGGCTAAGAGCACCAAACCCTCAGGATATAATAATGACCACTGCCTTTCTAAAGAAGCTGAGGGTAAATGTGATGGACTGGCCAAGCATGTCTCCAGACCTAAACCCTATTGAGCATCTGTGGGGCATCCTCAAACGGAAGGTGGAGGAGTGCAAGGTCTCCAACATCCAACAGCTCTGTGATGTCGTCATGGAGGAGGGGAAGAGGACTCCAGTGGCAACCTGTGAAGCTCTGCTGAACTCCATGTCCAAGAGGGTTAAGGCAGTGCTGGAAAATAATGGTGGCCACACAAAATATTGACACATTGGGCCCAATTTGCACATTTTCACTTAGGGGTGTACTCACTTTTGTTGACTGGGGTTTAGACATTTAGACATTGATGGCTGTATGTTGAGTTATTTTGAGAGGAAAGTAAATTTACACTGTTATACAAGCTGTACACTCACTACTTTACATTGTAGCAAAGTGTCATTTCTTCAGTGTTGTCACATGAAAAGATATAATAAAATATTTACCAAAATGTGAGGGGTGTACTCACTTTTGTGAGATACTGCGTATATGTATGTATATATCTATACAGTATATACTATATTACCAAAAGTATTGGGACACCTGCCTTTACACGCACATGAACTTTAATAGTATCCCAGTCTTAGTTCGTAGGGTTCAGTATTGAGTTGGCCCACCCTTTGCAGCTATGAAAGCTTTAACTCTTCTAAGAAGGCTGTCCACAAGGTTTAGGAGAGTGTCTATGGGAATGTTGGACCATTCTTCCACAAGGCCATTTGTGAGGTCAGGCACTGGTGTGGACGAGAAGGCCTGGCTCGCAGTCTCCACTCAAATTCATCCCAAAGGTGTTCTATCGGGTTGAGGTCATGACTCTGTGCAGGCCAGTCAAGTTCCTCCACCCCCAAACTCGCTCATTCATGTCTTTATGGACCTTGCCTTGTGCACTGGTCCAAATCATTTGATGGAGGGAAGGTGGATTATGGTGTGGGGTTGTTTTTCGGGGGTTGGGCTTGGCCCCTTAGTTCCAGTGAAGGGAACTCTTAAGATGTCAGCATACCGAGACATTTTGGACAATTTCATGCTCCCATTTTTTTGGAACAGTTTGGGGATGACCTCTTTCTGTTCCAACATGACTGTGCACCAGTGCACAAAGCAAGGTCCATAAAGACATCGATGAGTGAGTTTGGGGTGGAGGAATTTTACTGGCCTGCACAGGGTCCTGACCTCAACCCGATAGAACATCTTTAGAATGAATTAGAGCGGAGACTGCGAGCAAGGCCTTTTTGTCCAACATCAGTACCTGACCTCACAAATGCCCTTCCATTCTGGAAGAATGGTCAAACATTCCCATAGACACTCCTAAACCTTGTGGACAGCCTTCCCAGAAGAGTTCAAGCTGTTATAGCTGCAAAGGGTGGGCCAACTCCATATTGAACTCTACTGACTAAGACTGGGATGTGATTAAAGTTTTACTTTTGGTAATATAGTGTATGTATGTTTGCTTTTTTTTAAAACTCCACCCCCTTTAGTAAAAACTTGTGCCCACTATTGCATTACTTTTAGTACAGCCCTCGTATTTGTTTTGTGGACTGACCCTTTCAATAACCCTCTAAAAATGCAAACCATTGACCAACCCATCAACTCTTTTTACCAGGCAGGGAAGATGGAGGAATGCTCAAACAGTACCGAAATCGTGTTCCATATTTTAGCATTTTCCACCAATAAAACTGGACAATGTCTTGCCATCGTTGGAGTTCTATTGATGTATCTGACGACTGTCCTTGGAAACATGACCATTGCTGTATTGGTGTGTCTGGTTTCCCAGCTCCATACTCCAATGTATTTCTTCTTGAGTAATCTTGCTATTAGTGATGTTATATATGTTTCAGTTACTCTTCCAAAACTTCTTTCCATACTGCTAACCCATGACAACCGGATGTCTTTCTCTGCCTGTATGGCTCAGGTGTACTTCTTTTCCTTTTCCGCCGTGTGCGATATTTTTGTACTGACCTCCATGTCCTATGACCGATATGTGGCCATATGTAAACCATTACAATATTCTTTACTCATGAATAAGAATGTCTACATTTCAATGGCTCTGGGTTCTTGGCTGATCGCTGCTATTAACGCAACCATTGACGCATCAGTGACGTCTTTGTTATCCTTCTGCTTCACGCGAAACGTTGACCATTTCTTTTGTGAACGAAAAACATTGTACGTTATTACCTCTAGCGATGTTACAAGTGGGAACATGCTTATGGTATTTCAGGATATATTTTTGGCATCTACACCATTTTTGCTGATCATCATCTCCTATGTGTTCATTATCTCCACCATACTAAATATTAAGTCTTTGAAGGGCCAACGTAAAGCCTTTTCCAGCTGCACCTCCCACCTCATCGCGGTGATGTTGTTCTATGGCCCAATTATTATATTCTACGCAATACCAGAATCTGAACATTCTAAGGAACTGGGCAAGTTGTTGTGCTTGCTGTACGCGGCGGTGGTTCCAATGCTCAACCCGTTTGTCTACACTTTGAGGAACAAAGATATTTTAAGTGCTATAAGAAATGTAACAAAGGCACAAGGTTTGCTTATCATACAATTGTTTGTTAAAAAATAAATCATTATTTTTATTGGTACTACACGCATAGGAGTGCAAATGTCTCAAGCATTTTGAAAAATGGGAAGTGCGGCGCTAAACTAGTGAGGAATATCACTAAATGTAGAAGTGATATTCTAACATATAATAAAATAAATGCAATACACAGTGCATAATCAATTCAACCACAAACTATGATGTGGGTGCTTCCACTGAAGGGATCCACACAGTGTCAGCGCATGGATCAAAATAAACCACAAATGAAATAATGTGGTGTGGGTAGTTCCACTGAAGGAATCCACACACTATAAGTGCTATCGTGAAAAAACACAAGTGCATATGTACAATCCAAAAACAACTTATTTGTATTAGAGTCCGTAGGTGAAGAAAGAAATTAAAATGGAGTCTCTGTGTGTGTGGCGGGTGCACTCGTTTAGAAGTGAACTCAACACCACTAAAGCCCCGTACACACGGTCGGACTTTTGGCCAACAAACTTCATTTTGAGCAAGTTGGACCAACAATCCGACCGTGTGTACGCTCCATCGGACATACTTTTTTCGTTTGGTTTTGGATTTCAGCGGACAAAAGTTGGGTCTGCAAACGGACAAACTTTTGCCCAACAAAAGTCCGATGGAGCAAAGTCCGACCGTGTGTACAGAAAACCATCGGACTTTTGTCCGATGGACAAAACAAATAACGTTACAATCAACCAACAATAGCAGAAGTTGACCAAAGGGTGGCGGTAAAGAGCAGAAAAGAGCAGAAAAACCATGTGATGTTGGATAAAGTTTGGGGAAAGTTTGCAGAAAAGTCCTGTGGTGTGTATGCTATGGGTGTGCCTGGCCAACTCCGTTCGGACCAAAAACCACAGAAAAGTCTGATGGAAGTCTGACCGTGTGTACGGGGCTTTAGAGTAAAGTTAAACTAATAAGTGTAACAAGTCCAGACACCTCAGACCCATTTCAAAGATAGCTTCCCACGGAATGACCACATGTGAAGGACCATAAATGTTGTCTGATGAATTCCAATCAAAAAACACTTGAGATAATAGATAAGTGGGGTACTCTTACCACAAATGTTGGACTCAACTACCATACGACAGTGAGTCAGATAGGCTTGAGGTCTCACAGACCATGGATAATGGAACAGGATGCCGTGGATGTTTCGAACCGTCCAGGAAAGGGTGATCCCATACGCTGAAAGACTAGTAGAAACTCCTCCAGCACACGAGCTCCAAGGACAAAAAAGATGGGAAAAAAAAGGAGACACAGGGGAAGGCTCCCAATGCCCCTGTTGAAGATTATGAAGTCGAAACGCGTCAGTTTTGTCTTGCTGTACCCCACATTGCTTTTTAGACCTGTGATCCCTTTTATCATTTGTCAACTGCCTGTATGACAATTTTAAGAAAATAAACCTGATACGGTTTTATTGACCTGCACCATTGGGAGCTCGTGTGCTGGAGGAGTTTCTACTAGTCTTTCAGCGTATGGGATCACCCTTTCCTGGACGGTTCGAAACATCCACGGCATCCTGTTCCATTATCCATGGTCTGTGAGACCTCAAGCCTATCTAACTCGCTGTCGTATGGTAGTTGAGTCCAACATTTGTGGTAAGAGTACCCCACTTACAGTGGGGATCGAAAGTTTGGGCACCCCAGGTAAAAATTAGACATGTGCATTTCGTTTCGTTCCGAATCGAAATTCGGACAAATTTTTCATTATTCGGACATTCGAATGCATCCGAATTACCGAATTACAATACTAACGAATTTAACCGAATCTGAATTTTTTCGAATCGAAAAAACGCGGACGAAATTCGAATCAAATTCAAAATATTTTCTAATCGAATTCAAAATATTTTCGAATCGAATTCGAAATATTTTCGACTCGAATTCGAAAATAAATTTGAATCAAATTAGAAAAAATATAAATCGTTTTTTAAAAAAGAATACAATAAAATAGAATATAAAAATAAAAAACAATAGAATAGAAATAAAAGAATAGTAGAGAATAGAATTGAATAGAATGTAATAAAATACAATAGAATATGACCGTCTATATTTTTTTATTCTATTCTTTTCTATAGTTATTTTAACCACTTCTCTACTGTGCACGAAAACCCCCTTCCTGCCCAAGCCATTTTTCAGCTTTCAGCGCTGTCACACTTTGAATGACAATTGCGCGGTCGTGCGACGTGGCTCCCAAACGAAATTTGCGTCCTTTTTTTCCCAGAAATAGAGCTTTCTTTTGGTGGTATTTGATCACCTCTGCGGTTTTTATTTTTTGCGCTATAAACAAAAGAAGAGCGTCCAGTTTGGAAAAAAAACACAATTTTTTACTTTTTGCTATAATAAATACCCATTTTTTTTTTAAATAAAATTTTCCTCAGTTTAGGCCGATACGTATTCTTCTACATATTTTTGGTAAAAAAAAAAAAATCGCAATAAGCGCGTATTGATTGGTTTGCGCAAAAGTTATAGCGTCTACAAAATAGGGGATAGATTTATAGCATTTTTTTTTTTTTTATTAGTAATGGCGGCGATTTGTGATTTTTTTATTGTGACTGCGATATTGCGGCGGACACATCGGACACTTTTGACACATTTTTGGGACCATTTACATTTATACAGCGATCCCTGCTATAAAAATGCATTGATTACTGTATAAATGTGATTGGCAGGGAAGTGGTTAACCACTAGGGGGCGGGAAGGGGTTAAATATGTTCCCTCAAAGTGTTCTTACTGTGGGGGGAGGAGACTGACTGGGGGAGGTGACCGATGGTTGTCCCTATGTACAAGGGACACACCATCGGTCCCCTCTCCCTCACAGGACGTGGATCTCTGTGTTTACACACAGAGAACCACTTTCCTGCTCGTTTCCCGGGCAATCGCGGCCGCCGGGCATGCGCACCGGGGCCTTGTGAACGCGGGCGCCTCCTAGCTCGTTTTAAAGGGAGGACGTCATATGACGTCCTCCCAGAACGAGAGTATCCTCCGCCCGCCGTCTATTGACAGTGGGCGGGGGACAAGTGGATATTCTAATCTTTTCTATTCGAATTTGAATTCATTCTGTATGAATTTCGAATTTCAGAAGATAGTTATATGTATAAATATTTCGTATAGAATGAATTCGAATTCGAATAGAAAAGATTAGAATAGAAATAGAAAAAAGACTAGAAAAACAATAGAATAAAATATAATATATATATATATATATATATATATATATATATATATATATATTATATATATATTATATATATATATATATATTATATTTTATTATATTCTATTGTTTTTTCTATTCTAATCTTTTCTATTCGAATTTGAATTTATTCTATACTAAATTCGAATTTCGGAAGATGGTTATATATATATACATATATATACATACATAGAAATAAGCATTTTCCAAAATTCGAATTTCATATAGAATAAAATCGAATTTGAATAGAAAATATTCTAAAATAATATTCGCAAAATATTTTCGAATCCGGTTGAAATAGTTTCAAATGCGGTTGAAATAATTTCGAATCATGTTGAAATAATTTCGAATCCGGTAGAAATATTTTCGAATTCGATTGAAATATTTTCGAATGCGACCGATTTTCGAATTCGGTCGAAAATTAAACGAAATCCGAAAACGAATTTAACAAATTTAACGAATCGAACTAAACAAAATTAATTAATTAACGAATTAAAACGAAACAAAACTAAACAAATTTTTTCCTTTAGCACATGTCTAGTAAAAATGTGTATTAATGTGCTTAACGGAGCCAAGGAAAGATGGAAAAATCTCCAAATAGCATCAAATTACAGATTAGACATTCTTATAATATGTCAAAAAAAGTTAGATTTTATTTCCATCATTTACACTTTCAAAATTACAGAAAACAAAAAAATGGCGTCTGCAAAAGTTTAGGCACCCTGCAGAATTTATAGCATGCACTGCCCCCTTTGCAAAGCTGAGACCTGCCAGTGTCATGGATTGTTTTTTTTGACACTTGTTGATTTGTGGGTTCTAGCACAGTTTTATTTCATTTTTAGTCTCAAGCATTTTGCCTAAAGTATTTTGCCTTATCATTTTATTTCCTATGATCATCAGTTCCATCTAGTGGCCATAATGTTGTATTTTCCTGATGAAGTATTTCAGGAAAATATATCATTATGGTCGCTAGAAGAAGCTGATGATCAAAGATAATACAAATACTAGGCATAATATGGGGATTATTTGGGATGGCTGTCCCAATGCTCTCCCTCACCTTGTAAAATAACCTGTTCAGTTTAAAATAGATATGAAAGGCAAACCCATTTGTGTAAAGATATAAAAACGTTTTAAATACTTTCCCCCCCCCCTTTTTTTTTTATAAGTGGCCACATACCCTCTGTTCTCAGCTGCATAAGAAGTTCAAAACACTGGTGTAGGAGAAACAGCAGCACATTGGTCTTCCCAGTGAATGGCTGCACGGAGGGAGTGTCAAAATCTCCTGCTCTTGCGAATTGGATGTGGGAAAACCCACATCCAATTCGCAATGGTGTGAACCCAGCCTCAGTCTTCATTAACTGCATGCATGTTCTTAGTCAGTGGCTAAAGCTTGGTATACGCGATCAGATTTTATGCGGACAAAGCGTAGGACTTTTGTCCGAAGGGCGTTGGCCAGGAATTTGTCTTGCATACAAACGGCAAAGAATTGTCGGCCAACAAATATGAAACTACGTGGTTTTTCAGCTCTTTAGCGCCACCCTCTGGGCAACTTCTGCTAATGTTGTGCTATGGTTAGCATTGCTTCCGAGCATGCGTGTTTGTACTTTTGATTTTTTTCCAGAAGGACTTGTGTACACACGATCGGATAATCCGACAACACACATTTGTTGTCGGAAAATTTTAAAGCATGCTATCCAACATTTGTTGGCGGAAAATCCAACAACAATCGTCCGATGGAGCGTACAAACGGTTGGATTTTCCGACAACAGCCTGTCATCACACAATTCCCGTCGGAAAATCTGATCATGTGTACAGGCCTTTAGAAAGTATGGAGGTCAAATTAGCCAGGCTTGAGAAAATCTAAAAAGTAGGTCAGCAATGCAGTTCCCCCCCATATTTTATCTCATTGATGGATTATTTTATCCAGCTTTCCTTCCAAAACACATTACATTTGTTTATTTAGATACTGCTTGTTGATTTTTCTTGCATTTATTAAATATTCTTTACATTTATTGTAAAATGTACTACATATATTGTAAAATGTATTACATATATTGTAAAATAAAGAAAGAGAGAAAACGAGTTAAACATGTTTTAGTGCATATTTGGAACAAAAAAGAATAAATTTGCAAGGATTTACTTTGCTTTTGCTACAGGCTAAAAATGTTATCTATATTATATTTTAGGTTGTTCTCCCCCAGAGAAATCTATGGGCGTGCTTTCATAGATGTAAAGCCTGGTGCACACAATCAGATTTTCTGCAGACAAAGCGTAGGACTTTTGTCCGAAGGGCGTTGGCCGTGAACTTGTCTTGCATACAAAACGGCACACAATTGTTGGCCAACAAACACAAAACGACGTATTTTTTCAGCTCTTTAGCGCCACCCTTTGGGCAACTTCTGCTAATGTTGTGTTATGGTGGGCATTGCTTCTGAGAAGGGATGAGCTTTATGTTCGGCAGACATGGGAGCCGTCGAAAAATTAGTTTTGTTCTGTTCCGTTTCGTATTAAAAAAAAATCGTAATTCGTGTACGGAATTCAATTCAGATTCGTACGAAATACGAATTTCGTACGACGCGTATAACGAACGATTCGACCGGAACGAACGAATGATTCGACCGGAAATGTACTTCCCTCACCCAATTCCAGCAGCAATCTTCTCTATAATGTCGAATCTTTTCAATTTGGAGCCGAAATTTGTAAACAAAACTTTGTAAACGAAACTTCGTATTTCGTACAGAATTTGTATCCGTAAAAATTCGTAATTCGATTCGAAAGCCACGGAACACCCTTTAAAAGTCTATGGGAGAAATCAAAAATGCTAATTTTAAATGGTTAATATGCAGTACATGTATCAATGCAAAAAAAAGTTTTAAAACGTCAGTTTTTTCGGGAGCAGTGATTTTAATGATGCTTAAAGTGAAACAATAAAAGTGAAATATTCCTTTAAATTTCGTACCTGGGGGTGTCTATAGTATGCCTGTAAAGTAGCGCATGTTTCCCATGTTTATAACAGTCCCTGCACAAAATGTAATTTCTAAAGGAAAAAAAGTAATTTAAAACTACTCGCGGCTATAATGAATTGTCGGGTCCCGGCAATACAGATAGAAGTCATTGAAAAAACGGCAGGGGTTCCCTGAACCAAAATTAAGAAAAAAAAATGCGTGGGGGTTCCCCCCGAATTCCATTACCAGGCCCTTCAGGTCTGGTATGGATAATAAGGGGAACCCTGCGCCAATTAAAAAAAAATGGCGTAGGGGTCCCCCTCAAAATCCATACCAGACCCTTCAGGTCTGGTATGGATTTTGAGGGGAACCCGGCACCAAAAAAAAATGGCGTGGGGTTCCCCCCAAAAATCAATACCAGACCCTTATCCGAGCATGCAACCTGGCAGGCCACAGGAAAAGAGGGGGGACGAGAGAGCGCCCCCCCTCCTGAACTGTACCAAGCCACATGCCCTCAACATGGGGAGGATGTCCCCATGTTGATGGGGAGAAGGGCCTCATCCCCACAACCCTTGCCCAGTGGTTGTGGGGGTCTACAGGCGGGGGGCCTATCAGAATCTGGAAGCGTCCCTTAACAAAGGGGACCTGCAGATGCCCGCCCCCCCTATGTGAATTGGTAACGGGGTATATTGTACCCCTACCATTTCACCCAAAAAAGGGAGAAAAAAAGGGAAACAAAACACACACAGCTTGGGACAAGTCCTTTAATAAAAAATAATAAAAAAATAATAATCCAGCGCCGTAATCCTTCTACGAGTCCGACCTGCCGCTACGAACGATACCGCCTCCATAGGAGGCGCCCGGCCGAATGACGCAAGAGCTGTCTGACAGTTCTTTTATAACCGAGGGCGGCGCCACCCGTCATGTGCGTGGGTGACCCCGCCCGCCTCTGACGCAAGGGGAATTGCTAAGGTTACCCAGTGACGTGTATGGGTGACCCCGCCCCCTCTGACACATCATGGGAAACCCGCATTGCGTCAGAGGGGGCGGGGTCACTCGTACATGTCACTGGGTAACCCAGGCCTTTCCCCGTTGAGTCAGAGGGGGCGGGGTCTACCGCGTAAGTGACGGGTGGCCCCACCCTCAGCTATAAAAGAGCTGTCACAGCGAGAGAGCGTAATTCCGTGGGTGTCTCCCATGGAGGCAGGATCGAGTCGGCTTTTTTTTTTTATCCGTATTGCTCGAGAGAGGATTACATCGTTGGATTTTTTTTTTCTTTTTAATAAAGGACTTGTCCCAAGCTATCTACTGTGGTTTTTAAAATTTTTAACACATTTTTTTGTGAAATGGTAGGGGTACCCCGTTACCAATTCACATAGGGAGGGCCGGAATCTGGGGGTCCCCTTTGTTAAAGGGGGCTTCCAGATTCCGATAAGCCCCCCACCCGCAGACCCCCACAACCACCGGGCAAGGGTTGTGGGGATGAGGCCCTTGTCCCCATCAACATAGGGACATCCTCCCCATGTTGAGGGCATGTGGCTTGGTACAGTTCAGGAGGGGGGGGCGCTCTATCGTCCCCCCCTCTTTTTCTGCGGCCTGCCAGGTTGCGTGCTCAGATAAGGGTCTGGTATGGATTTTTGGGGGGAACCCCACGCCATTTTTTTTTATTTTAGTGCGGGGTTCCCCTTAAAATCTATACCAGACCTGGAGGGTCTGGTATGGATTTTGAGGGGGAACCCTATGCCATTTTTTTTAATTGGAGCAGGGTTCCCCTTAATATCCATACCAGACCTTAAGGGCCTGGTATGGAATTTGGGGGGACCCCCACGCAATTTTTTTTTTTCATTTTGGTTCGGGGTTCCCCTTTATATTCATACCAGACCCAAAGGGTAATTTTGCTGCAGGGACTGTTCTAAACACGGGAAAAATGTGCCACTTTACAGGCACACTATAGACACCCCCCCAGGTACGAAATTTAAAGGGATATTTCACTTTTTTTGTTTCACTTTAAGCATTATTAAAATCACTGCTCCTGAAAAAACTGCAGTTTTAAAAACTTTTTTTTTGCATTGATACATGTCCCATGGGGCAGGACCCGGGTCCCCAAACACTTTTTTATGACAATAACTTGCATATAAGCCTTTAAAATTAGCACTTTAGATTTTTCATGTTCGAGTCCCATAGACTTTAACGGTGTTCGGATGTTCGAACACATTTATTGCCTGTTCGCATGTTCTGATGCAAACCGAACTGGGGGGTGTTTGGCTCATCCCTAATCAGGATCAATGGTTTTTCCTCTGCCCAAATCCTGCGGATTAGACACAGAAAAAGCTGTAACAGAGGGAAGGCATAAATCAAGGAGAACTGGTCCCATGGAGACACCAGAACATCCACCTCAAAAGCAGAAACATACTTTTGGTATTTCAAATTATATTTCTGGCATCTTTGCCTGTTTTGCTTTTTTAAACTTCCTATTTTTTCATAATCTCTGCCATATTGAAAATCTAGTCCCGAAAGGGAAGACGGAAAGCTTTTTCCAGTTGCACCCCCCACCTCATCACAGTGATAATATTCTTTGAAAAACCAAACCAGAATCTAATTCTAAGGAACTGGTTGTTCTCATTGCTTTATATGGCTGTGGTTCCATTGATCAACCCCTTTGTCTACACGTTGAGGAATAAAGATATTTTAAAAGCTAATATAGAATTTTTGTGCCACGCTATCTCCCTAATTTTCTGCTTATAGCAGTGGTAAAATTAAAGTGCCAATAGTGCAATAGAGAAAAATCAAACAAATAACGTAACTAGAATAACGTATACAGAAAATACTGCAGTGGCATATCCTGTGATATGTGTCACACTACAAAATTCATATGAGCAATAACAGTAAGTATGAAAACAGAATTTAAACCTAAAAACACGCAGGTGAAAATTAGGAGAAAATGTAGCGCTAATAAACGAAAATCACTAAACTAATATAATAACATTCACTAGTGAAACTGTGATAATCAAATTGTACTCCACGTGACATGTGATAAAATTCAAAAACAATAGTCCATAAAGTGAAATAATGTTCCAAAGAAGAAAGAAATATTCCAAAAAGAGATGTGTAGTCTTCTTAATAGAGAATATCTTCCACCCCACCGTGCACGTATCAGCTCCCCTTTGAAAATACACTCACCAGCTGTAAATGCCTCCCACTCTCGTGTTCGGCTCAAAGGCTTGCTAGTTAACCACTAGAAGGTGAACGACCATCAGCTGAAAGCTTGTGTGTCAACACAGGATGTTCCATACATGTAAAAATAGAAAGGTGCTCCAATAGTGTAAAATAGTAACGACCAAATTTATTCAAATACACAACCACACTTCAAATATTACACTCACATGATGTGAAAATAAAACCAGCCTTAAATCAATCACAGCATCTTACACTTTTTTCTGCTTGCTGTGATTGATTTAAGGCTGGTTTTATTTTCACATCATGTGAGTGTAATATTTGAAGTGTGGTTGTGTATTTGAATAAATTTGGTCGTTACTATTTTACACTATTGGAGCACCTTTTTATTTTTACATGTATGGAACATCCTGTGTTGACACACAAGCTTTCAGCTGATGGTCGTTCACCTTCTAGTGGTTAACTAGCAAGCCTTTGAGCCGAACACGAGAGTGGGAGGCATTTACAGCTGGTGAGTGTATTTTCAAAGGGGAGCTGATACGTGCACGGTGGGGTGGAAGATATTCTCTATTAAGAAGACTACACATCTCTTTTTGGAATATTTCTTTCTTCTTTGGAACATTATTTCACTTTATGGACTATTGTTTTTGAATTTTATCACATGTCACGTGGAGTACAATTTGATTATCACAGTTTCACTAGTGAATGTTATTATATTAGTTTAGTGATTTTCGTTTATTAGCGCTACATTTTCTCCTAATTTTCACCTGCGTGTTTTTAGGTTTAAATTCTGTTTTCATATTTATCATTTTAAGTGGCAGCTTTAGTTAAATATATTTTTTCACATTTTTTTGTATTGGCGCAGTGGTGGTACAAGATATTAGGAGCGGTTGTATTTTGATACCTATTTTTATTGTCAATAACAGTAAGTACTTATAAAAATATATATATAATATATAGTGACACAAATGGGAAACATAAGGTGTAATAGTGCATACAAATTGTGACGTCCTGATCACATAGGATCAGTTCAACATATGTAGCGGGGTCCTAAATTTAGGGGAAGTGTTTGAGTGGTAGTTATGCTCAAACACCTCAATTGTCAGGAAGGTTTTCAACCATTTTGTCCGCAGGTGGAGTATCAGTGTACAGTTCCCTGTGGCCTATAGGTGGCGCTTCCATAGTGGGCCAGGGTTAAACCGCTGATACAGTGCTGTGCCTTGTGTGTCCCCTCTCGGCAGCCATAGAGTGGGCGTGGTCTACTTGCTGTGCATGTCGGGAGAGGATATAAAAGGGGCAGACGCTGCCTGTTTGGGGTTCTTGGTCGTGGTCGGGGGTCCTACTCCCAAGGAGTGGGTGTCCTCTGTCCGCCATGGGCACCTTTGGCCCAGGGCCGGTAGTCAGTGAATCAGTCCCAGGCACCTTTAGCCCTGGGGCTGCAACTAAAAGCCTTGGGCCCAGCACCTTTGGCTGGGGCCCACCAAGGATCGAGGAATCTCAGGGTGCCGCCTTGCGAGGGGACCCGTATCTTAGATGAGGAGGCCGGGGGAGGACCGTTCCGAGGGACTGGTGAGAAGTCACAGTGAAGGAAGGGGCCCGGTAACTCTCTGGAGGGATGTCTTCTCCTTAACAGAGGCCAAGCTTTGAAAACCAAGTTCACCAGGTCTGTGGCAGAGACCAAGATCACAAGTTTGTGCAGTGACTGTGTGTTTAGTTAAAGTACCATTCTGGCTGCTAGTCTAAGATGTCCAGATATTTTTAAATGAAATCCGGGGACATTTTTTTTTTATACTAGTAATGGTGGCAATAAGCGACTCTCTTCCTGTCGCCGCCGCCTTGCCCAGCCTGTCAAGTCTTACTCCCCGGCCCCGGCTACTACTGAGTGGAGAGCGGAAGAAGATCACTCTGCCAGGGAAGACAAGGAGATAGGCAGGTGGCTGGCTGGGACTTGAGCCAAGGCAGAAGAACATGCGAGCGGAGCTGAATGGGCCCCCGAAACTGAAGAAATATTCCCTCCGCTCCGACCAGCACACGATCATCAGAAAGGGGCACAGATATTGGAAAAAATACACCCCCTAAGCTAGTAGGAGCGGCAGAGAGGGGGTCTGTAATTCAGATTTTTTTTTTTTTTGTTCTGCACTGACTGTCTTTGAAATTGCCCCAGTCCCTGTTCAAATCAAATCCGGGGACAAAACCGTGGACAGACTTGGTCCAGGGACAGTGTCCTCAATCCGGGGACTGTCCCCTGAAACTGGGGATGTCTGGTCTCCCTATGCTAGTCCCTATCTAGGGAGACTATCCAAATGGGCTAAGTCTGCTTGAGAAGCCAAGCAGTGAAGTGTATTACGTTTGTATCTGGACCTCTACCACACCTAATGCTGTCCTGTTCTCCCTCCAACCTTTTCTGTCAGAGACTGTCTTTTAAGAGAAATAAACTCTACGTTGGAGTTACAGCTGGTGTGGACCTTGGAGTTATTGGGGGACATAGAGACTTGTCTTTATTGAGCATAGAGATGAGAACCATTCTCTGGAGAACCTGGCTGCGGAGACCTGTTTCATAACACCGCTCAACCTCTTCACACAGGAGGGTCCGAGCATGTGGCACGGTGTGCCCTCTCTTCCTGCGAGGAGCCAAAGGCAGGTAAAGGGGGGGGTCTGTGTGTTACACATATATAGCATAAAAGTCCTTATAAAACATATAGTTGTGACTTCATTGATAGATGTGATCATAAAAAAGTGTTGCGGTGTCCACACTCAGGTGTTATGTGGATTTAGCCACTTCCCATCCACCTATCGTATGTAAACGCCCTCGGACGGGAACAGTGATATCTCGGTCATCGCTGCAACAGTATATCGAGATTTTCTCTTGCCGGTGATTCTCTACAAAGAAAAAATAATCCTAGCTGTTAAAAAGCTGCTGGATTACTTTTACAATAGGCAGCAGGAGTTCCCTCCTGTCACGCCCTTTACCGGGCTCTCCCGTAAGGCAGTGGTGGAGTACAAAATCAGCAGGCTTGAGAGTAGTCAGGAATCCAGGCAGAAGATCAACACGATAATCAAGGTCACAAAGCAGTCACAACACCCAGGGAGGTAGTCCACAACAAACGGGCGCTGAGAGATAGCATCACTTCCTATTTATGGGCTGCTTTGATTGAAAATTGTCCACAGCTGGCAGCAGGTGAGGCCAGTGAGTCCAAGGTAATGCTTAATACTGAGAGGATTTAATCTATAAGTCCAGATATCCTCCATACCACAACAGGTAAGACTGCAGCTGTGGGACCAGGAAGATCCCGGCTCAAATACACCCAGGTACATGACAGGGTAACATCATCTTTTATTTTTTACCAAACAATTGGGTATTATTTATTGGGTATTATATGGTGTTTTTATGCATTAAAGTGCATTAAAATGTATTTTCTCCCAAAAAATTGCATTGTTGTGAACAAGCAAGGCTCTTTTCGTGTGAAACGCGTCAACTAAATACTTCTTGCAAGTTTGTCTGGTGTGACAATAAAGAAAACATTTTCATCAGCACCTTTTGAATTTCAGCGTGCAATCAATTTCTTTCTACCTTATTCTACTGATGGTGGTGAGCCGGGATTAGCACCTGGAATCAGGTGTGTCCTCCTTTTGTTGCCTGAGGCGGTGTGTGTGCTCTTGTCTGTATCCCAAAAATTTGCGTTTGAAGAACTGCTGAGAAAATATCGTGTGACATAAAAATATGCAACACCCACCATTTTATACTCTAGGGCCTTTGATTAAAAAGAAATGAATGATGTTTGAGGGTTCTAATTAATTTTCTAGCAAATAAATTATGTCTTTTAGAAGAGGAATGTCAGAATTGGCCTAGGCAGGATGGTAGTGCTGCCCATGGAATGTTGATCTTAAAGGGGTTGTAAAGGTTTGTTTTTTTTTCACCTTAATGCATCCTATGCATTAAGGTGAAAAAAAAAACTGTCAATGAGGGCCCCTCCAGCCCCCCCCCCCGTTTTACTTACCTGAGCCCGAATATGCTGTGCGCGTCCCCCGGCGTCCTCTTCTCCTCGGAGTCTGGCCGTCAATTGGCTAGATTTGCTAGATTAATAGCAGCGCAGCCATTGGCTCACGCTGTTGTCAATCACATGCAATGACACGGCGCGCTGGGGGGCGGGGCCGTGTGATACAGTCTGTATCACGGGAGCGTGCCTGCAAGCTAACCCCCTCGGGAGAGAGCTTCCCATGAAGGGGGTTAGCTGATGCGGGGAGGAGCCAAGAAAGCCGCCGAGGGACCCCAGAAGACCAGGATCGGCGCCAGTGTGTAAAACGAGCTGCACAGTGGAGGTAAGTATGACATGTTTGTTATTTTATTTTATTTTTTTAAACGGGAACCTTTAGTGTCCCTTTAAGGGGCAATACTAAGGTTTTTACTCTGCTGTGGATTCAGTGCACATGATTATGTGAGCTTATTTTAAGCTTTTAATAAAGAGATACATTTTGTATGGAAAGCATGTTGTGCACTGTGCCCGAGAGCACGGACTCTCTCCACTCTCTCTCCCCTCATAGGCTCAGACAGCAGCAGAAGCCATTGGCTCCCGCTGCTGTCAATCACAGCCAGTGAGGAGGGGGTGGGGGAAAAGGATGAGCCACGCTGTGTGTGTAAATGAACCACATAGAGCACAACTTCTTGGAGTCGAGCCTGCACGAGTGCCCTCATAGCAAGTGGCTTGCTATGGGGGCAATCGGCAGAGGGAAGGGGAGCCAGGAGTGCTGGCGGGGGACCCAAGAAGAGGAGGACAAAGGCCAATTGTAATGGCTAGACAACTGGGTCACTGAATTTCCCTTCCTAGGGGTAGATTTCCTCTCACTTTCTGTTGTCTTCCTCCGTTAGTAAGAAGGAGTCATTTGTAAGTCGGATGTTTGTAACTAGGGGACCACCTGTACTGTGTCCTGTGGTGACATAGAGAGGCACCAAACATCCAACACACCTGAAGGTGCTGTTGATTTTTCAATCATCAGAGCGCTTGAATTGAGCTCAGGTTGGACTTGACACCAGCCAGAAAGGTATTTAGAGACTTGTTTAAAATGAGGTGGTATTGTTTTTTCAGTTGATAGAGTTGCTTTAAGAGTTCATTTTAAGAGTAAGGTTTAGGAATAAGGTGAAGGTTGCATCTGTGGAATCAGATTAAGGTTTTGTAACTAAATGTTAGAGATTAGGTTAAGCATTAAGGTCAGGGTAGAGTGTTGGGGTGTGCTTTAGTGTAAGAAAACGTATACAACGGCTTTGGATTTTCCCTTGGCCTTGGCACCATTAATGATGGTCACCAGTACAAATCCAAGAGGAGACATAGAAAGCAATAAAAAGTTGTATGGGGTTCCAATCCTTCTGTACTGTATTCAAAATTGAAAATAAGATGTGGCTATTCATACAATTACATTTTTTGATTCTATGGACCTGTGTTTGAAGGCTCTATGGGTGCCGCTAAGATGAATCACATGCTTATCTTTCCTAAGAGCATACATATTTCCTATGATATTCAGCTTTATCTAGGGGCCATATTGAAGTATTGTCCGCATTCAAATATTCCAATTGCAGACTATAGCCTGAGAACATTACATTTTCCACATTTGCACAGAATTAATTTACGTGAGGTTTCGGCAGATAAACAGTGATACATTTTTTTTAATAAAAACACTCCAATGCCTTGTACACATGACCGGATTTTCCGATGGAAAAAGTCAGACGGGCTCTTTTCATAGGATATTCCGTCCGTGTGTATGCCCCATCTGACTTTTTCCTTCTGAAATTCCCACGGACTTAGATAGAGTACTTGTTCTCTTTTTTTCCGACGGACAAAAATTTCTATCGGAAAGTCCGTTCCTCTGTATGCAATTCCGACGGAATAAACACCACGCATGCTCAGAATCAAGCAGAAGAGCCGAACTGCCTATTGAACTTCATTAATCTCGGCTCGTCGTACGTGTTGTACGTCACCGCGTTTTTGACGGTCTGACTTTTGTGTGACCGTGTGTATGCAAGACAGCTTGAGCGGAATTCCATCAGAACTCCGTCGGACAATCCGTCAGACTTTATTCCGACGGACAGTCCAGTCATGTGTACAGGGCACGAGAGTCAAGTGAGAATGCACATGTATTTTGTAATTACACAATATTTGGTTAGCCCAAATCTCAGCTTCAACTCCCTGCTGCAGGTTTTAGACCTTAAAGTGGATGTAAACCCGAAATTTTTTATTTTTATTTTTTTGCTTTCACAATGTAGAGTATAAGATTTACTATCATTTATACCAGGTCTTGCCACAAAGAGTTAATCCAGCTCTGAGAAATCCTCTTTTATTGTTCAGTGAGATAAAACGGACAAACAGAGAAAAAAACTTTGTCCGTTCCGCCCCCTTGCTTTGAGTGACAGGTTATTTACATATCTCGTGCACTAGCTTTAGACAGGTATTATTTTTTAATTCCCACCCCCCACTCCTTTTCTGAAGTCATGTGGTTACTTTTCTGGATTTTGACTGAATGTTAGTGATCATAGCAGAAGGAATACACAGGAGAAAATGCATGTTGACAAGGGGAGTGTAGAGGTGGGCGGGGAGTCTACTGACATCACGACTCCACCCACCAAGCTCCAGACAAACAGATCCATCCACAGAATCTGCAGTTTTTCAGTTCTTATAACAGACAGAGGGGAGACATTTGACAGATAAGGATACATGCAGGAGGCCTCTATATCCTTATAGATCAGCACTATGGCAGTAGTTTAGAAAGGATGAGAGTGGCTTTACATCCACTTTAACAATGGAAAGTAAACTTTGCTTTATTTACTATAGCAGTAAATGGAATGGATGGGGAGAAATTAAAGTTACATTTCTTCATATCAAATGAAGGTCTACGATAACATTCATTAGGAAGTTTGTGCCTTGACCAAATGAAGAAATTTCATTATAACCATTTTTGAACATTTCAGTTTCCTGTACATTCTGACTTACTGCCTTGTTTTAATCTAGTTTGTTCGTAAAAGGGGCCCCACTTAGAACACCGACAAACAATAAAGTATTCATTTATTTTGCTTTCTGTATGTATCACCTTTAGTATTTGTTTTCTTTTTTTTTACTTCTCAATTTTCATAATTGTGTCAATTTTCTCTTTTTACTCTGGTGTTTCATTCTCAGACGCATTAATTAGTTCAGTGCTTAGCAGTCCCGCTGAGGTGACATCTTTGAGTGTTTCCCTAGGCTTCTCATTATTTCATAACCAGATAATTGCTGTGAATAAACATTTAGGGACATGTTTTTAGGTAAATGTGAAGTTCTTGTTAAATAAAAATAAATAAATAATAATATACATAAATATATGCAAAATTATATATGTATAGTACATAAAAAATAATGATAATAATAATATATGTAATATTTGGTGTGTATAATCAATGTGTGTGTGTATCTATCTATCTAGATAGATAGATAGATATAAAAAAATAATAATAATAATAACAACATTTATAAATTATTATTATGTTTATATATAAATGTATTATTTTGTGCAATAATATTAATATTATTAATAATAATAATAATAAATACACACAAAATACTATATTTATACAAGTTTACATTAAAAAAAATAAATAATAATAACCGTTTTTTCTAAAGGAGATCCAAACCGCCATTTTGACTCTTCAGTCTTGTAAAACTTCCGGCCCAGATGTAGAATTTTACTAAAATGATATTTCTCCTAGATTACATGTCACCTTACTTGCCTCCCTAAAGCGGAGGTAAACTCATCTATTTAAGACCCCTTTCACACTGGGGCAGTTTGAGTTGCACAGATTTTCTTCCCCTACTTTAAAATCTCACCCTCCCAGCACAAACCCCCCCCCCCCCCGAAAATCCCCCATCCTACCACAAATCTTCTTCTCCCATCCCCCCTCCATACACACATGATTCGTTTAAAAAATCCCCAAAATATAATATGTTTTCTGAAAGCAGAGATCCTAGAGAATAAAATAGTGGTAGTTTTTAGACATGTACAATTAGTTTTTCAAAAAAATTCAACAAATTTGTTAATATGGAAATATTCGAATTAACAAAAAACAATTTAACAAATTCTTCCGAAAACAAAAATTTTAAAATGAGAAAATTTGAAATTTCGGAAATCGGAAAATCGGAAATCTGAAATTGGAATAATCGGAAATTGGAAAATCTGAAAATTCTAAATTACGAAAATAAAAATGAAAATGAGAAAATCTGAAATAATAACTATCTAATAATAACTATTACTAACTATTAAATTATAGGTTTTTGAATTTCCTTTTGAATTGGCTGTTAGTGAACGTAACGAATACGAATTTATCTGAAGTTACAAATTATCCAAAATATTGAATGCGCAATCTAAGTGAATGGAACGTAACAAATTAATAATAATTAATAATAATAATAATAAAAAAAAAAACGTATTATTGTTTATTGTTATTAACTTGTTACGTTCCATTTGTTTGAATCCGGCATTCATTATTTCGGATAATTCATAACTTCAGATAAATTTGTATTTGTTATATACAACAGGCAAATTTGAAAATAAATTCCAATACCCATAATTTACTAGATAAACGGAAGAAAAATTGTGCATAGAAAAATAGGTGAGCGGCCAACATCCCACTAAACACAAAGTGAATCACCAAATATTAAAATAATAGTGTAGCGCTCAAAAAATATGGAAATAAATAAAACATTTAACCACATCCCTACCCAGCCATAGTCAAATAACGTCCACAGAAGGGATCTCCCATCCTGGGTGGGCGTCATATGACGTCCTCGACTTTGTGGGGGGATATCTGAAAGATGCCTGCAGCTAGAGGCATCATTCAGATATCCTTCTCTTCTGCCAGCGATTCTGCGCACCATAAGAATGATCATAGCGGCCGTTTCGCCGCTTGATCATTCTTATAGGCGGCAAGAGGGGACACCCCCCCTCCCGCCGCCATCTGGTGCTTCTCCGGGCTCTCCCGTGCCATCGGGGGCCCGAAGAATGAATTGTCCGGCGCCGGATAGGAAGCATAGAGATGACTGGTGACCAGATGGTCACCAGTCATCTCTATGGCCGTCGGAGGCCCGGGCGCGATGTGATGATGTCACGCCTGGGTCCTCAGAAGTAAACAAAGCCGCCATTGCGGCTAGTAAGCATGAGATCAGTGACATTTTTTTCACGATCTCATGCTTTCCAGCCTGGAGAAGAGATGTGGGGTCTTATTGACCCCCCCCCGCATCTCTCCATAAAGAGGACCTGTCACACACCATTCCTATTACAAAGGATGTTTAGATTCCTTGTAATAGGAATAAAAGTGATAAAAAAAATGTAAAAAAAGTGTTAAAATAAAAAATAAAGTAAAATAAAAAAAAATAATACTATTTTTTTTTTTAAATGCCCCTGTCCCTGGTAGCTCGCGATCAGAAGCGAGTGCACACGTAAGTCCCGCCCACGTATGTAAACGCCGTTCAAACCACATATGTGAGGTATCGCCGCGTGCGTTAGAGCGCGTGCAACAATTCTAGCACTAGACCTCCTTTGTAACTCTAACCTGGTAACCTGTAAAAAAAAATTAAAACCTTGCCTATTGAGATTTTTAAGTACCGAAGTTTGGCGCCATTCCATGAGTGTGCGCAATTTTAAAGCGTGACATGTTAGGTATCTATTTACTCGGCGTAACATAAGCTTTCATATTTTGCAAAAAAATTGGGCTAACTTTACTGTTTTTGTTATTTTTTAATTCATAAAAACATTTTTTTTCCCAAAAAAAGGAGTATGAAAAATTATTGCGCAAATACCGTGCAAGAAAAAAAGTTGCAATGACCGTCACCGTCACCTAGGGTGTCTGCTAAAAAAAACATCTATAATGTTTGGGGGTTCTGAGTAATTTTCTAGCAAAAGAATGATGATTTGTACATGTAGGAGAGAAGTGCCAGAATAGGCCCGGTATTGAGGTGGTAAAAAAAGCCCGGGGTTGAAGTGGTTAAATAAACCACTGTGACAATTGGTATAAAAATAATGACATAGCATATCAGTCCATCCTGATTAATTATACCATGACGGTGTGAATAAACATCAACAGAAATGTAGAGTCTAGGGTGAAAAAAGTGCTTGAAAAAAATGCTGCATCTAAACTAATGGAACATAATTAATTAATAATAATTATGTAAAAAACTTTGTATTATTATTTATTGTTATTAATGTGTTACCTTCCATTTGTTTAGATTAATTATTTTGGATAATTCATAACTTCATTTATATTTTTATTCGTTACATTCACTAACAGCCAAATTTGAAAGAAAATTCAAATACCTATAATTTAATAGTTATTAATATAGTTATTATTAGTATAGTAAAGTTATTATTAGTTACGGTAGTTATTATTTAGAATTTTTGGGTTTTAAAATTTTCGGATTTCCATTCTCATATCTGAATTTTCGTTCTTTCGAATTTTCATTCTTATTTTGGGATGTTCAAAATTTTTGGATTTTAAAATTTTCAAATGTCTCAATTTCCGAGCTTTCAAATTTTCATATTTATTCAAAATAATGAATTTTAATCATAAAAACTGACCTGAAAAACGAATGAAACAAAAACGAAACACATTTTTCAGCAGTGAACATGTCTAGTACTGTAGTTTTTAACATTTGATGTCACATGAAATTAGTGCAAAAGTTTTTTTTTTTTTTTTTACAATCAAAGAGTTTTATTAAAGTTTGTTACAGATAACAAGTAAAAAATCAGGCATATAAAATACAGAATTGAACATTCAGGGCTCAGTAATATGCAGAGTAAATAGGCATAGGCATAACAAAATATAAAGCCCTGATGATAGTAATGGGGTAACCTAAAACAAACATAAATTGAACATATATTTGAGTAAATGTAATGGTGGGGGAATGGAAAAGGTAAAAAGAATGGGCAAGAGGGAGGGAGGGAAGGGGTGGGCGGGGGGTGGGAGAAGTGGAATGATTGAAGCATGGCAGTATAGGTAGAAGGGAAACAACAACCTTCCGTCACATGTATACATTCTCTATGATAGGGCTTATGCAGTAAGTGATTGGAATTCAGAGGAGTATGAGAATAAGACCCAAGGTTGCCAGATTTCGGCAAAATTGGTGTTACTCTCCCTCTTCATAGCTACAATTTCTTCCATTTTGTGTATATGGTGTATTCTATCCAACCAGTCCCTAATTTTTGGCACCTGTTTGGTCTTCCAGTGAAGGGGTATGAGTGTTTTCGCTGCAAGGAGGAGATGTCTAGTGAGGGATTTCTTATATTTGCTTATGGTGAAATTGTTAACGTTAATCAGGCAGGCTGCTGCTGTAAGATTGAGACTGGTTTCAGTTATGAATTGGACCCATTTCCTGACCTCATCCCAGTACTCTAGAATTTTTGGACATTCCCACCATATATGGAGGAAGGAACCAATAGCGTGATCACAACGCCAGCATGTATTTGAGGCTGTGGTGGACCATCTCCCAGACCTCTGGGGTGTAATGTACCATTGGGTAAGAATTTTATAAGAGATCTCCTGATATTTAGCGCTTAAGGAGCATTTGTGTGTCATAATACATGCCTTCTCCCATTGTTGTGTCGATATCGTAATTTTGAGGTCGTTTTCCCATTTAGCCTTATGTTTCGAGTCGTCTGTGTGCTGAGCCTGGGTTAACCAGGTGTAGGCTAGAGAAGTGGTATGAGCTACTGAGGATCTCTTGAAGCAAAGTTTCTCAAATGGGGACATTGGCCTACAGTACGATGACCTAAATTTGCTGTTAATCAGGAAATCTCTTAGTTGCATGTAAAACCAGAGGCCCGGGAACGGCCCTCCCCATTCTGCCTGCATTGTATCCAAAGATTTGACTTTTGAGTCTGATAGGCATTGGGAGGTTGTGCATGTGTGTATTTCTTTCAGGCGTTGGCCCGGAATAAAATCGGGATTGTTAGTAACTGGGGTCAGAGGCCCAGGTATGGAGGCAATGTTGTATCTGCCTGCAATTTTGTGCCAGACCTGAAGGGTGTTTGCTACTAAAGGATGTGTCTGAGTTTTGTCTGTTTTGGAGTGTTGTGTCCAAGGGTAGAAAAGTAGGTTGTTTGGAGTTAAGCTTTGTTCCAGTTGGATCCAGTCTTTATCCTGACCGTGGCAGTGCCAATCTAGTATCCTAGTAATGTGGGTGGCTTGGTGGTATTTTTTAAAGTCAGGCAAACCAATTCCTCCCCTATGTTTGGGGCGTGTCAGCAAATCAAAATTAATTCTTGGTTTCTTGTCTGCCCATAGGAAGCATCTCTGGGCTCTGAGGAGGCTTGTGAAAAAAGCCTCTGGGATTTTAATGGGAAGTGCATTGAAGAGGTAGAGCAGTCTTGGGAGAACCGTCATTTTTAAAATTGAAGCTCTGCCAAACCATGAGAAGGTCTTGGAGGACCATTTTCGGAGTTCTCTAGTCAGTGAGTTGAGTAGTGGCTTGTAGTTGTATTGGTAAAGAGAGTCTAAATTGTTAGTCAGGTGTATTCCTAGGTACTTCAATGTGTCTCGTTCCCATCTATAATTGTAGTTGTCCTTCATTAATTTTAGTTGATCAGGAGGAAGGTTAATATTCAGGGCTTCAGATTTGGATTGATTAATCTTAAAATTGGATATAAATCCAAACGTCTCAAAAATTATTTTTAAGTTAGGGATGGATATGTGCGGTTGTGATAGAAAAAATAATAAATCATCCGCATAGGCGGCTACTTTGTATTCTCTTTTCCCTATCTTAAAGCCTGAGACATCCTCTGCTAGGTTTATTTTCCTTATCAGAGGCTCCAGAGAGATGATGAAGAGAAGGGGGGAAAGGGGGCATCCCTGTCGTGTACCATTGTGGATCTTAATGGATTCAGAAAAGGTATTGTTGACCTTGACCTTTGCACTCGGATTTCGATAGAGGGCTGTGATCCAAGAAAGCATATTTTCATTTAAGCCAATATGGGAGCATGTGGCCATCATATAGTCCCAGGAGACCCTATCGAAAGCCTTCTCAGCATCAGTAGAAAGCAACAATCCCTTTGTTCTAGAGTGTCGGGAGAAGTGTATTAAGTTTAGTGCTTTGGTGATATTATCTCGTGCTTCTCTGCCCGGCATGAATCCTACTTGTTCTGGTCCTATAATTTTTGACAGTAGGGGTTTCAGTCTGTTAGCTAGTATTTTGGCCAAGAGTTTCAGATCTATATTCAATAGGGAGATGGGTCTATAGTTTGCACATTCCGTCTGGTCTTTGTCCGGTTTGGGTATTACTGCAATGTGTGCCATAAGGAAGGATTCTGAGTTATGGTCAGTCTTAGCTAGATAGTTAAATGTGGACCTAAGGGGCTTTATAAGTAAATGTGTGTAGGTTTTGTAGTACTGTGAAGTAAAACCGTCTGGTCCTGGGCTTTTCCCTGTTTTAAGGCCTTTGATTGCCTCTAAAATTTCTTCGGTATCAATGGGTTCTTCTAATTTCGCTGCGTCTTCCTGAGTGAGCGTGGGAAGTTGGCTATCCTTAAGGAAATCAGATATCGTTTCTTGTTTTGTGGTTGTCAAATGTGGTGGCTTATGTTGTTCTGGGAGGTCGTAAAGTTTTGAGTAATACTTCTGAAAAAGGTCAGCTATTTCAGTAGTCTTATGTCTAGGGGTACCATCTTTATCCCTTATGGCATGTATGTGTCCTGCCATGGTGGTATCTTTTAATGCTTTGGCTAGTAGTTTGCCACTTTTATCTCCGTGTTCGAAATAGATACTTTTTTTGAAAAAGAGGGCCTTTCTAATTTTGAGGTCAAGTACAGATTTGAGGGCGGCCCTACAGCGCGTCAGTTCTTCTTCTACCTTGATGGAGAGTGATTGTTTGTGTTGTGATTCCAATGTAGCTATTTGCGAGGACAAATTGACTATTTCTTTCTCCTTCTCTTTCTTTTTCCTGGCGCCCCATCTCATAAATTCTCCCCTTATCACACTTTTGTGAGCTTCCCAGTTATTTAGGGGATTAGTATCTGCGTCTACATTGCTTTTAAAGTATTCATTAATCGCTCCATGAATGTCGTCTTTTATGGTCTGATCAGTCAAGAGTGACGCATTGAGTCTCCAACTAAAAGTGGTGCGCTTCGGAGGGTCAAAAGTCAGTGAGATGGTTGTGGGTGCGTGGTCGGATAGGGAGATTATACCTATCTCAGCCCTTTGTAGGGTGCACAAATCCCTTTGTGAGATCAGGATCAAGTCAATTCGTGAGTATCGTTTATGTGGGGAGGAAAAAAAGGTATAGTCCCTCCCAGTGGTGTGTATAGATCTCCAAGTATCTACCAAAGATAGGGATCTTAAAAGTGATTTGATTCGCTTGAGGATTCTATATGTTACAGCTGTGTGTCCCATGGAGGTGTCTTTGAGGGGAGAGAGGGGAATATTGAAATCTCCTCCCAAGATGATACACCCCTCTGCAAACCATTTTAGCTCGTCTATTATCTTATGACAGAATGTGATGTGGGCGGCATTTGGGAAGTAAACATTGGCGAGTGTAACAGGTGAGCCTGCCCAAACGCCTTTGAGGAAGAGGAAGCGGCCCTCTGGGTCTGAAAGGAGTTGTTTGACTTCAAAGGGGGAATCCTTGTTAATCAATATAGAAACTCCTTTTGTTTTGGCTAGAGGGTTTGTGGCATGGTACATTTTTGTAAACATGTTATCAGTGAATGTAGGGACATGTTTGCTCTTGAAGTGTGTTTCTTGTAAGAAGACTACGGACGGATGGACTTTTTTAAGTTCTTTTAACAGTTTGGATCTCTTCTCAGGGATGTTGAGGCCATTGACATTGTGGGATATCAGGGTCGGGGATTTTCCTAGATGGGTATAAGCCATGATCTAATTTGTGTATTTACGTATCGTATGATTGAGATTCCGGTACGGTTTGCCTTATAGTCGAGGGGTTTGTGGTTAGGGCAATATCTTGTCATTAGGTGGGTTATGGGTAGGTTAAGGAAGGGAGTAGGGGTAGTGAGAGTGAAAGGGGGGTGAACAAATAGGGGAGGTTGAGTGAATGCTCACGTTACACCTGATAGGTGGGGAGCAAGTAAGTTGTCTTTAAAACGAGACAACGATGTCAACTCTGAGGGATATAAGGGAGGCGCAGCGGCACAAATTTGGCAGTGGAATGATGTTTACCAAAAATGTATCACTAGAATGTGTTGCGTGTGAGGTTATCTCTCATATAGAATGAGAGCAGAACTGGGAGACCTGGGGGGAAGTGAGCATCATAGAATTGTAATATAAACTTAAACCGATAACTTTAACAACGTAACAGCAGTCAAGGGAGGAGAGAGGCAAAAAGACCCGAAAAAAAAAAAAAAAACAAAAAAAAAAAAAAAAAAACACCCTCTCGAAAGGGGGTCTAAGGAGGAGAGTCCTCACAAATCTACCAGATTTTCTGGAATAATTCTTGTCTGACGTGAAATGCATAGTGAGATTCTGTAGGCATTAGCAGCATATGGAAGCCCCTTCCCCTCACCCCACACCGTGCGTGTAACCTAGTGCACCATGTGGGACATACAGCTAAGAGGTCAGACACACCCCAATAAGTGCTTGTGTGGGTTGGCACAGAGCATAGAGCAATAGTCACATATACAAGACCCTCATTACCAAAAATCGGTGATCTCCGATAAATGGTTACATTTTGACAAGTTACAATTAGACCGGCTGGAGAAAAAGTCTGTCTCCCTCAGTACATACCGGTACATGTGAGGACATTCAAAATCCAGTTGCCAGAGCAGATGCATTTTTGTTCTCTCTCGTTTGTCTAGGGAGCGCACTCTCATTGCATCATTAATGCGGTTAGTTTGTATACTCACAGATCCGGTTGCTGTAAAGGGTAGATGAGGGTATGCACTTCATATTCGTCTGATGTCGGTCTGTCACTCGTCCTGCCTCCAAGTGGAGAGATTATGCAAGTTAAACCTTATCAAAAGCAGTATAGTTAGTCGCTCATGAGATCTTATTCCTAAGTCTTCAAACACTATGGATACCATGGGCTTAGATTGTAACACTTATGTAAGGCGTTTAGGGTCAAGAGATCTGGTATCCCCCCTACGGTGTTCGTGGAAGAAGGAGTTATTTTGTTAGACCTTGAGGGTAGGTTCAATAAGGCATGTTCATGAGCGTATCATCTGTGCTCAACTGTCCTACTTTTAATCCGAGAGGGGTGTGCGGATATCTCCTGGGAAACAAACCAGGTTATATTTTACTAGGGTAAAAGGGGTATCTTAAAATAAAATAACACCTAAACAGACTAAATTCCCGTGCAGAAGTTTCAATCTAAAGTTTCCTGCTGCGAGAACATAAAAGTAAAAAAAAAAAAAATTGAAATAAAATAAACTCTTGGGGGGGACATCCCCCTCTCTCTTTGTTCTCCTCCCTTGCGTCAGTGAGTTCTGTAAAAGTTAATATTAGATTGTTTACCTGGGTCTTGGGTTTCTAGTTCCTTTGAAGGAAGAGGGAGAGTCGGAGTTGCTCCTGTTGGCATTTCTGCGGTAGGGTCCTTGTTGGGAAGGAGGACGGGTGGGTGTTGAACCAGATCCAGATTGGTAATTGTTGATTTCCGGCGGCAGCAAGAATTCCGCGTACCAATCAGGGGGATCTATTGGAGCTATTTGTAGATTTTCGCAGAATTTTTTTAAATCTTCAGGAATTTTGAGCAAGTATTGTTTGCCCATATGAGAGGCTTGTAGTGCAAATGGAAATTTCCATCTATAGATTATGCCTTTTTCTCTAAGGACTTCCAGCAGCGGTCTCAGTGCTCTTCTGTTCTTTAGGGTAATTGGTGACAGGTCTTGGAACAATTGCACTGTGGTCTCATTAAATAGGATTTGGTCATTGGATCTTGCTTTCTGGAGAACGTCTTCTTTCAGACCAAAGTTGGGTAGGCAACATATGATATCCCTGGGTGGGTTTCCATCTGGTGCCCTAGGTCGGAGAGCCCTGTGAGCCCTGTCAAATTCTATGGGAGATTGTTCAGGTCTATCTAGAAGCTTGTTGAAGATGGAAGTCAGCACCGGTTTGACTTGGTCTGGTAGAACAGTCTCAGGAACACCTCTGATTCTTATATTATGTCTCCTTCCTCTATTATCCAAGTCTTCCAAATGTCTATGCATTTCAATCAAGTGTTGAGAGTGGGAGGTAGTGATGTCATCCAGTCTGACCAGTGCCCTGTCTCTCCTTTTTCCCGCTCGTTCCGTTACAGCCATTTGTTCGGAGAGCCTAAGCAGCTCCGTTTTAATGTCCGTAATGGCGGAGGTGAATGATCTTTTAATATCCGCAGCTATATCTGTCATGATAGCGTAGGTCAGAGGTCTGTCACCTTCATCGTGGCCCGCTGCCGAGTCCTCAGATGGCGGTAAGGAAACTTCGTCGTCTTCTAATTCTTCCTCCATATTTTGCTTGTGAGGTGTCGTCATTTTGGAGTTTCTCCTTCCCCCGCTATATCTGTATTTGTTCAGGTTTGTTGAAGTTATCCTTCTTTTGGGGGTAGTCAGAGAGCGGAGAACGTGGTCATGTGTTCCCTTTCTGATTTGTGTGGTCATATTCACTATGCGTACGGTTAATTTTCAGACCCAGGTCTCACAGCAGCTCAGTTTTCACTCACACATCTGCCATCGGTGCTGTGCGCCAAGCCACTATCCCTAAATCCTAGGTGAGGATAGTAGGAAGCAGAACAGTCTTGTGAGAATATAATCACAATAGGAGGGGTAGGTGTGATTAGTGCATTAGTTGCGGTGAGGGAGGGACTTCTCTTGCGTCAAGTGGTAAAGTGGGAAAGACCGGTTGCAATTCAGTATAGCAGGATTTTATTACAGCAGTCTGTGTGTCTCTGTTTGATTGCACCTGCAGTATAGTGGCTTATTGGTAGGGGGCAGGCATGCCTGAGTCTCTACTACTGTTAGGCCCAGGGTGTAGCAAGATGGCCGCCGTTCAGGATCACAGGGACATGGCTATCATATAACTGGCCAGTCACTTTGATCTGAATGTCAGGTCGCCTCACCTGTGGTTTGGATGTAGTGATCCCTCCACTTTTCAGAGAAGTTCCAAGCCGTTTGGTAGCAGGGAGGGTGTCCTCGTCTGATCTTGGGTGCAGCAAGATGGCCGCCAGACACTGCAGTCTATCTCCGGTCCTAGTTAGGTAACCCACCTTCTGCCTGCCTTCAGTTTTGATGTGGGATAAGGTGGTCGTCCGGGCCGCGCTCCGGATGTGTCGCTGGGTGATCTGTGGCGTTAATTACCGGAGCGGGGTGGTTCAGAGGCAGTCACGGGTCCCAAGATGGCGGCGGCGCGGCGCTGGATGGATTTGGCCGCAGGTCTGAGGACCGGCCTACAGACCTCTCTAGTCCAGTTATCCTGCCGTGGGGTCAGGCAATCTTCCGTGCTGCGATCCGGAGGTGTCGCCGTTTGGTCCGCAGGATTACCCGGTCAGGATGGATCCAGTGCAGGTACAGGCCCCAAGATGGCGGAGGCGCGGCACTGGTCAGGTTCAGCCACAGGCCTGAGGGCCGGCCTAACTATCCTCCAGACCCCTCAGACCCCGGTATCTGTGTCTTTTTGCTTTGCAACAACAGGGTTTAACCCCGTACTGTTTCTATTTTCTCCTGTGTCGCCGGATGGCAATAGATTAGGGCTCAGGCTGCGGAGCTCAACCAGAACACGTCCTTCTCCCCGCAAAAGTTTATGAAACACAAATTTCAGTAAGAAATACACTAGTGTTAATTTTAGGTCACAGAAACACAATAACTTACCCAATTTATTGGTTCAATATAAAAGATGAGGTTGGCCCAAGTAAATAAATAATGTATTTTCCATAGGCAATACTTTAAAGCCTCGTACACGCGGCCGAGAATCTCGTCAGGAAAAAACCTGTCGTTTTTCCTGATGAGATTCTTGACAAGAATCTTGTCCCGGCCAAGTGTACACACACTCTATTCAAAAGAACCGCTGTTCTTTTGAATGGAACGAACGCGGTGACGTCATCGACTACGACGAGCGTGCGCTCGTCACATTCGATGCCGCCGCCGCCGCTATCTTGCTACACCCTACCTACCCTACCGCGCATGGGTCAAAGTCATTTCCACGGCGACAGGTAAGTGTACACACGCTCCGGTTTCTCGTCGGGAAACAGGCCGACGAGAATCTCGACGAGAAAATAGAGAGCAGGTTCTCTATTTTTCTTGTTGAGATTCTGGCCAGTTTTCTTGACGAGAAACCTGAAAGCCTCGTACACGCGGCCGGTATTCTCGGCAATAAAGCTCTCCCGGCAGTTTTCTTGTCGTTTTTTGACGAGAAAACCGGCCGTGTGTACGAGGCTTAAGGCTCAGTTCACACTGCCGTGACTTGGGATCCGACTTGTGAGACTCCAAGTCGTGTGACATGTGAAATCCCATTTTAGTCAATGAGAGCTGTCTTAATTAGTACTACTGAAGTCACTCCAATTTTAGAAAAGGTTCCTGTACTACTTCAAGGCGACTTCTATCCGACTTGTGCCCATAGACTTTAATGGAAGTCGCCTCCAAGTCAGATCCTCATCATAATTGAGGTGATTTGGATTCAACATTACAGGAAGATTACACAGGCATTCCCTGAAGGTGCTTCAAAGTTGTGCCAAGTCACGCCTATGTCACGCTTAAGTCGTGCCAAAGTCTCACCAATTCACGTCTGACAAAGTTTCACTGTAAGTCGTGCCACTTTTAGGTCACGGCAGTGTGAACCGAGCCTTGAAGCCCCTACAGGTCATCAGTCTAGAGTTTGCGCTCCATTAGCTTCTTTCCTTGCCATACTAACTGGGGAAAGTGACACCAGGACCTGAAAGCAACATATTACACATCGCTTCTGGGTCATTGGCTAGCAGGGAATATCATTGAATGGATGTTCAGTAATTTCCCTCCACTTTGCCCAGTGGCACCTGCCATACTGGTCCTACATCCACTGATGGGAGCACAGAGCCTGATAAAAACATGGCATGGACGCGCGTGCGGTGGAGCTGTATGAAAGTAATCTGGCAGAAGCACAGCCACCAGATCACTTCCGTCCGACATCCAACAGTCAACTTGTCAGATTTGCACTCACGTCTGATGGCTGCAGCTTCCAGGAGTGTGGGTAAACCCCCTGTCGCCAATGACGTTAGGCATACGGTTAAAGAATGACTAATCTCAAAAACAAAAATGCAACATATTGCAGCTTACATTTCTTAGATAGGCTGACCACAAAATAAAGCAAAAGCCCTCAACTTCGTATAAGCAGGATTTGAAGAACTCCCCAGGGAAATCCAACTCGGGCATTTGTTCAGTCCTAATCATTTGTCTAAAGTACTGCATAAAGAAACATAAAAAAATTACTAGACAATGCAATCCAAAGAGTGCATCTTTGGATCTTTTCAGTATCTTTTCAGTTCCCTGTTGTGTCTTCTAAATGGAAGAGTCCACCTGGAGAGTAGGGGATGCCTTCTATAGTCAATGATAACAAAGGGGGGTGATATCAACCTGTTGAAATAGTTGGGACACATAGACTGGAAAAGCTATTACAAATACATTTAGGATAAGAAGTGCCAAAAACGGAATTGCTCCACGTAGTCAAATCTAAGGCTGCAGGTTACAGTCCCTTGCAAAAGTATTCACCCCCCTTGGCATTTTTGGTATTTTGTTGCCTCACAACCTGGAATTAACATGGATTGTTTGAGGATTTGCATCATTTCATTTACAGAACATGCCCACAAATTTGAAGATGTTTTTTTTTTTTTTTATTGTGAAGCAAACAAAAATAGGACAAAATAACCGAAAAAGTCAATGTGCATACCTATTCACCTCCCTAAAGTTAATACTCTGTAGAGCCACCTTTTGTGGCTATCACAGCTCCAAGTCACTTTGGATAAGTCTCTATGAGCTTGCCGCATCGTACCACTGGGATTTTTGCCCATTCCTCCTTGCAAAACTGCTCCAGTTCCTTCAAGTTGGATGGTTTGCGCTTGTGAACAGTAATCTTTAAGTCTGGCCACAGATTTTCAATTGGATTGAGGTCTGGGCTTTGACTAGGCCAATCCTAACCCATTTCCCCTTAAACCACTCAAGTGTTGCTTTAGCAGTGTGTTTGGGGTCATTGTCAGTGGCGGAATTATCAGGGTCGCTGCAGTCGCACTTGCGACTGGGCCCTGTAGTTCTGCCAATTCAGGGGGGCCCGCCGCCCGCCCGTTTGCCAGTGTGAGGTGCCCACCCGTCCACGCTGGCTGCTGTTGTGAGGGCGGCATGTGTCGGTTTGTTCCGCCGCGGGGAGGGGGGCTTTCGCTCGCTGAGGGGAGAGAGAGAAGGCAGAGGCAGCGCTGAGACTGAGGACCGCCCCCGCCTATCCAGAGACAGAGAGAATGTAGGGAGGCAGGGCGGACACTGCTGGCACCAAGTAAGAGAAGACGGGGGAGGAGCTGCAGGAGGTCGTGGCCGCTTTGTAGGGAGTAGATACAGTGACACGTGGAGCGGAGGGAGCCGAGAGAGATACGGAGCAATGCAGGGGAAACAGAGTGGAAACTGACAGCAAGTAAGTGTCTCTTATCCTGGCACCCAGCGCTGCCAATGAACCCAGTACCCACCACCACCACCGCTGATTCCATCCCACCACAGCCACTCATCCCTTCCCCCCAGCACTGACACTCATCCCCCCAGCACTGACACTCATTCCATCCCCCCCCACCAGCACAGCCACTCATCCCTACCCCTCCCCACTACTGACACTCATCCCCCCACCACTGACACTCATCCCACCCCCCCAACACTGACACTCATCCCACCCCCCAGCACTGACACTCATCCCATTCCCCCCAGCACTGCCACTCATCCCCTTCCCCCCAGCACTGCCACTCATCCCACCCCCCCAGCAATTCCACTCATCCCCCGTCCAGGAATCCCACTCATCCCATCCCCCCAACACTGTCACTCATCCCATCCCCCCAGCAGGGGTGTATGTACAGGAGTTGCTTGGGTCACGATTGCATGCTCCAGAGTTCCCATGCAGCCCCCTGTACACCTGGATAGGAGGGGTGGCATATAGAGGAACTAATCCCCTTCATATGAAGGGAAACGGTTCCTCTATATGCCCCCCCCCCCTCCCGCTATCCACCACCTGCTGCCCATAGCTCTTGTGTACTCTTTGGCCCCCCTCATCCCCCACAGTGCTGTCGGGTTCCCGCCTCTCCTCTCCTTCCCGGCTGCTGCGGGGGATGCTTTCTGGATGGAGAGTGGGGAAGGGACCAGTAAATGTGTAATTTACTGTAATTTACCAGCTCCTCCCTTGTCTTAATGAATAGAGTCAGTGATCCGCAGGGATCACTGACCCAGTTCATTTATAACTGAGGCATAGAAAACCGTGTTTACTATGCTTTAGCTTGTGAATAAACAGGAAGCTCTGTATGGAGCTATTTCTGTCCATTCATTCTGTGCAGCTGGGGCTGCAGAGATGGAGATTGTGGGCTGTGTCCTCAATCTCATTTCTCTGTTTCAAAGATGAAACATCAGAGGTCTGTTTAGACCCCTGATATCTCACCCACAGTTCATATTCTCATCGCACACATTCCTGCAATGAGCTCTTAAGGTATTGGATGCTGTAGCGACCGCCAGCTGGAGTTCCGGAGCCATGTAGGACCGCTTTGTCAGGCATGTCTTATCACATGCCTGACAAAGGGGTCCTGCGTGGCTCCGAAAAGTTGCAATACATTGTTTTGTGATGTGAGCTTTCTTGAATAAAAACGTTTGGACGAAATTGACGATCCTTGGTGTGCTGGCGAATATCCACATATGATATCTCACCCACCCCCCACCCCCAACCGGCTCCTAAAAAAAAAATCTGAAAAAATAAATAAATAAAGTGGTAGCAAATAAAATAACTAAAATAAAAAAATACTGACACCAGTGTCGGTACTACCAGGGTCCCAAAGGTCGCACTTGCGACCACGCTCTGGTTTTCTGCCACCATGGATGCGCCCCGGCTGGTGGTCAGGGGGGCCCTTTACGGTCTCTTGCACCCGGGCCCTGAAGGTTCTAGTTACGCCTCTGGTCATCGTCCTGCTAGAAGGTGAACCTCAGTCCTAGCCTCAAATCACACACAGAGTGGTACAGGTTTTGCTCAAGAATATCCCTGTATTTAGCACCATCCATCTTTCCCTCAACTCTGACCAGTTTCCCAGTCCCGACTGCTGAAAAACATCCCCACAGCATGATGCTGCCACCACCATGTTTCACAGTGGGGATGGTGTTCTTTGGGTGATGTGATGTGTTGGGTTTGCGCCAGACATAGCATTTTCTTTGATGGCCAAAAAGTTAAATTTTAGTCTCATCAGACCAGAGCACCTTCCTCCGTACATTTTGGGAGTCCCCCACATGCCTTTTCGCAAACTCAAAACGTGCCATTTTGTTTTTTGCTGAAAGTAATGGCTTTCTTCTGGCCACTCTGCCATAAAGCCCAACTCTATGGAGCGTACGGCTTATTGTCGTCCTACAGATACTCCAGTCTCTGCTGTGGAACTCTGTAGCTCCTCCAGGGTTACCTTAGGTCTCTGTACTGCCTCTCTGATTAATGCCCTCCTTGCCCGGTCCGTGAGTTTTGGTGTAAGAAATACACCTAGGGAACACATTTAACCCCTTGATCGCCCCCTAGTGTTAACTCCTTCCCTAACAGTGACATTTACACAGTAATCAGTGCATTTTTATAGCTCTGATCGCTGTATAAATGTCAATGGTCCCAAAAATGTGTCAAAAGTGTCTCTGATCTGTCCGCCGCAATGTCGCAGCACTGCTAAAAATCACTGATCGTCGCCATTACTAGTAAAAAAATAATAATAATAAAAATGCCATAAATCTATTCCCTACTTTGTAGATGCTATAAACTTTTGTGTAAACCAATCATACTACGCTTACCGTATATACTCGAGTATAAGCCGAGATTTTCAGCACATTTTTTTGTGCTGAAAATGCTCCACTCGGCTTATACGTCTGTGTCCATCTTCACATTTGTGCACCTGATTCCGGCCAGCCGTAGGTCCCCTGGACCCCAAACTTAGCAAACATGTAGCCCCACTCTTCCTCTACAAGTGTGCAAAGTTTGTTGTCCAGAGGACCTACGGCCGGGGAGCACCGATTTTTCAAAGCCGGGCACCCCTTCTATAGACTCCCATGTTAAACGATAATTTCTCTGGTGATTTTGGGGACCCGGTACTGGCCGACCCTAGGTCCTCTGGACCCCAAACGTGGCACACACACATGTAGCCCGACTCTTCATCAATAATTGTGCAAAGTTTGTTGTCCAGGGGACCTACGGCCCGGGAGCACTGATTTTTCAAAGCCGGGCACCCCTTCCATAGACTCCCATGTTAAACGTCAGTCTAGTCACACAGCGCCTGAGATCAGGTAGGGAGATTGGGCACAGTGAGGCATAGGCACAGTGACAGTGAGGCATGGGCACAGTGAGGCATGGGCACAGTGAGGCATGAGCACAGTGAGGCATGGCCACAGTAAGGCACAGTGAGGCATGGACACAGTGAGGCAAAGTGAGGCACAGTGAGGCATGCCCATGGACACCCTAGGCTTATACTTGAGTCAATACGTTTTCCCAGTTTTTTGTGGTAAAATTAGGTGCCTCGGCTTATATTCGGGTCGGCTTATACTCGAGTATATACGGTATTGCGATTTTTTTTTTTACCAAAAATATGTACATAAATACATATCAGCCTAAACTGATGAAGAAATTTTTTATTTTTATTTTTTATATTTATTATAGCAAAAAGTATAAAATATATATATTTTTTTAAATGGTCGCTTTTTTTTGTTTATAGGGCAAAATATAAAAACCACAGCGGTGATCAAATACCACCAAAAGAAAGCTCTATTTGTTGGACGACTGCACAATTGTCAGTTAAATCGACCCAGTGCCGTTTCACAAAAAATGGCCTGGTCATTAAGGGGGCAAATCCTTCCGGGGCTGAAGTGGTTAAAGCTTAACTCTCCTCTCCTAGAACATCTATCCCTCTCACCCTCAAACCAAATATCCATGCCTTCCTTAAGAAAGACCCCCTACAAGAAAAAAATCTTTCTCCTTAAAAAGTAAAACTTCCACCTTCTTGTAGGCAACTGCCCCAACAAATATCTGTTCCCATCTTCAACAGAAATCCCTGTGACCTGTACAACTTACCAAACCTCAGAAACAGCACAACAGAGAGCTGGGGGAAGTCCTCCCTTCCAGTCTTCCGGCTGGTCATATGACATGTTAGAGCCAAAGTAAAGCCTAGGAGAGCTTTTACCTATTCAAAGCTGCAGCTGCAGTAGTTGAGATCTGCAGGCTGTGGTGAACTCTGAAAAAAAGGCTTTGCAGCTTCAGTACCTGGGGTATAGCAAGAGATGAGGGGCTCTGAGGAAGAGGCAAGTCCTCGAAATGCGTCAACCTGCTGTACTGCTAAACTTTACCTGCTGTATGATACATTTTATCATGGATCTTAAAGTTGCTGTCTATTTATGAAAAACTGTGACACTTGTGTCCAGCTGTGAGTATGTTACTTATAGTTTTTACCTATTAAAGACTTACATTGAGGATAACGCATTAGGCCTGGGCGCCCTCTGTTTGTTTTTATTATTTCAAGAAATGATGGTTTCCTCAGGTTTCCTACCCTAGCGACACCCATGCATTAAAGCGGAGCTTCCCCCGACTCTCGGGTGCTGCCGACGCCATCTTCGGTAAGGGAATCAGGCCTTGCGGCTTTACTTCCTAGTTCCCTACTGCGCATGCGCGAGTCATGCTGCATATCCCACTGGTCCCTGCTGTCTTCTGGGACCTGAGTGTCTACCAGAAGACAGCGAGGGGGGAGAGTAGGCGTCGGACGCAGCGTAGGTCACCACGGTGATCTATGCCCAGAAGTGGTAGCAAATAGACTTGTGCACAACGGAAAAATTCGTTCCGTTTCGGTTCGTTTCTTTCCGGTCCTGTTGATTCGTAATCATTCGTAATTTTGCTAGACGGGATTTTTCGTGTTCGGACTCATTCGTATTTTTGCAAGCGACATTTTTCGTTGAATTTTTTGTTGCTTTATAATTCGTACTTTCGGTAGAGTACGTTGTTTTTCGTTGATTCTGGACACAACTCCTACTTTCGTAACTTTTTTTGGGTTCGTACTTTCGGTAGAGTACGTTGTTTTTCGTTGATTCTGGACACAACTCCTACTTTCGTAACTTTTTTTGGGTTCGTTGATTCGTAATTTTCCGTGTCTCTCTCACAACGACGCTGCCTATTATGCCTAATGTGCTTCGAATGGATTTGTACTTTTCTAAATACATTGCGGTTATTTGTAACGATTCGAAATCTCGTATTTTACTTTCGTTTTTTACATGCGGCTATAGCCTCTGCCCCTGTACACCATTTTGAGAGGGTTCAGCACGGTGAGGGAGAAGCAGAGAGCAGAGCAGAGTGTTATTGTGCTTCGAATGGATTCGAAATCTCGTATTTTACTTTCGTTTTTTACATGCGGCTATAACCTCCGCCCCTGTACACCATTTTGAGAGGGAGTTCAGCACGGTGTGGGAGAAGCAGAGAGCAGAGCAGAGTGAGTGTTATTGTGCTTCGTATGGATTCGTACATTCGTAACTTTTTCATAACGAATTATGCCGAAGACATTCGGGCATTCGCTATTTGCGGTATAATTTATTTCGGATTCGGTCTTATTCGTAATTGCTTTGTTCGGAAATTCGAATGCTTCCGAATGTCCGAAAGTTGCTAAATTCGGACGAATTTCAATTCGTTACGAAACGAATTGCACAAGCCTAGTAGCAAATTCCTTGATTACACAGGTATCTGCTCCCTCCTCCCCCCTGAAAGGTGACAAATGTGACACCAGAGGGGGGGAGGATTCCAAAAAGCGAAAGTTCCATTTTTGGGTGGAACTCCGCTTTAAGCAATTCAGTCCAAAGCAGTTGTTGTGAAGTGCATTTTTAGAATATGCTTATAATATATTTTTCCACGGATGGCCTTTAAAATTGCCTGATAGTTGTCTCCAAGTTGCATGGAAGCACATAGCATATGTGTGAACATGTCCAACAGACAGTAATGGGATTCCTCGGATCTTGACTTGTCACCCCACGACTAAAGCTTGTTTAATCGCACAGGTGTGAATATGGAATACAGTGGAACCTCGGATCACGAGCATAATCCGCTCCAGGAGAATGCTCGTAATCCAAAGTACTCGCATATCAAAGCGAGTTTCCCCATTGAAGCCAATGGAAACGAAAATAATTTGTTCCGCATTGACTTCAATAGCATGCAATACCGCATGCGGCCAGAGGCGGGGGCACCTGGAGAGCCTCGGAAATGGCCGAAAAGGCCCGAGGACACCTCGGCTGACATTGGCAAACCTCGGAAAGACTTTGTTCCCGAGATTTGCCGGAGGTCAGCTGAGCTGTCCTCGGGCCTTTCCGTGCATTTCCGATCGGCGCCGTTCGAAAATGCTCGGCTCCAGCGCCCCCCACCTCAGGCCAAACGCGGTACTGCACACCGCTTTGGCCTGAAGCTTGCTCATTTTGCAAGACAACACTCGCAAACCGAGTTATGATTTTTAAAAATACAGTGCTCGTATTGTGAAACGCTCGTTAACCGCGTTACTCGCAATCCGAGGTTCCACTCTAATGTAAAAACAGCAAACCGAACAAAACCAGACTTTAGAGCAGGGGTGTCCAACCTATTGACCTTCCTGGGTCACATTGTAAGAAGAGAAATTGTCTTCGGCTGCACATAAAATACACCAACAAGGATAGCTGATGAGCAGAAGTTGGGCAGATCACAAGGTAGCGATCACTGATATAGATAATGTACCTATCTGAGGAAGAAAATATATATTTATTATAAAAGTAAAAGAGGGCAACATAAAACTAGAACGATATTTCACATTGTTTTTGATAAACTAATGCATCAATATCTGGTTTGATGGATGGAGTAGCAACTCTCAATGAATTCTCAAGGTGCTCATTGGATATTTTAGTTCTAGCTTGAAAATAGTTGCTCACAAATTTAGGTGCTGCCGAAAACTGATGACATGAGTAAGGCGTGATTGTGAAGAGTGGGAGATTTTTCTTTGGGAAGATAGAACTTATAAAAGTCCAGTGAAGAGACACTGTCAAACATTTCTTGGGTCGTAAATGTGTTCGCTAAGTGTAAACGCATTTTTACAAAAAATTCCCCAAAAATCAAAATTTTTAAGTGAGTTTAGATTTTATGTTGGGCTGCATTCATAGCCTTCTTGGGCTGCATGTGGCGGAAGTGACGTTTTGACGTCGCTTCCGCCCTGCAATGATATGGAGACAGGTGGGGGCCATCTTCCCCTCACTCGTCTCTATGTCAGCCCAGGGACAGGACCCGATCTCCTCCACCACTGCCGCAGACTCGGGTAAGCGACGGAGGGGAACGGAGAGCGGCAGGAGGGGGGGGGGGCCCTCTCCCGCCGATGATAAAAGTGATCTTGCGGCGAATCCACTGCAGAGACCACTTTTATCTGAAAGCGTACCGCCCGCTCTTGTGGAGGATACCAGGGTTATGGTAGCTAGCTGCTACCATAACAACGGTACTCCTCTTCAAAGTAGCGACGTATAACGACGGCGGGCGGTCCGTAAGTGGTTAAAGTGGTTGTAATTCCTTAGGCCCCTTTCACACTGAGGCTGGGAGGTGCGCTGGCGGTATAGCGGCGCTATTCTTAGCGCCACTATACCGTTGGATTTGCCGCGATATTCGACTGCTAGCGGTGCAGTTTTAACGGTTAAAGGGTTAAAACCGCCCGCAAACCGCTGCTACAGCAGCGGTTTGCGGGCGTTATAGCCGCGGTGTCCCATTGATTTCAATGGGAAGGAGCGATAAAGGAGCTTTATACACACCGCTCCTTCACCGCTCCAAAGATGCTGCTTGCAGGAGATTTTATTTCCTACAGCCAGCGCATCGCCTCAGTGTGAAAGCCCTTGGGAATGCCCTTGGGAATGCTGGGGCAGGATTATTTCAGGCGTTATTTATGCTCTATTTTTAGCGCTAAAACACCTGAAATACGCCTCAGTGTGAAAGGGGCCTAATATATACCCAGTCAAGTGACTGGCCTTGGGTGATACACAGAGATGAAACAATTCCTCCTACACAAGTTGTACCTGTTTATCTGCAGCCTTCTCTCCCCTACATTTGTTCAAAGTCCAGAATTTACAGCTTGTCTGAGAGTTTAGAGAATAAAAAAAGAGAGTGGAGAGCTGAAATTACACTATGCAGAGCTCAGTGAGGAGAGTTCTGAGAGCTGGTTAGAGGAAAGGGACACCCCTCCTCCCTCCACACAGCGCACAGAGCTGAAGCTGTCAATCTGCTGAAGGTCCCTCCCCTGTCACCATTTTTCTCTTGGTGTCAGGAAAAATTGTCAGAAGTGACTCATGCTGATAGCAGAAGAATGAAAAAAGCAGACAGAAAGGACACTTAGGGGTTGATTTACTAATGGCAAATAGACTGTGCACTGTGCAAAGTGCAGTTGCACTCTGAAAATGCAGTTGCTCCAGAGCTTAGTAAATGAGCAGAAGCTCTGCTGACTTCCATCATCCAATCATGTGCAAGCGAGAATTCTGGATTTTTTTTATTCCTTGCCCAAGATAGCATACTTTTTGCAAAGTGAAGCCTTATCTCATTTACTGAGCTCTAGAGCAACTGCACTTTGCAAGGGGGACCCGGGTCCTGCCCCAGGGGACATGTATCAATGCAAAAAAAAGTTAAAAAAATAGAAGTTTTTACGGGAGCGGTGATTTTAATAATGCTTAAAATGAAAAAATAAAAGTGAAATTTTCCTTTAAATTTCGTACCTGGGGGGTGTGTATGATATGCATGTAAAGTGGCGCATGTTTCCCGTGCTTAGAACTGTCCCTGCACAAAATGTCATTTTTGAAGGAAAAAAAGTAATTTAAAACTGACTCGCAGCTATTAATGAATTGTCGGCTCCCTGCAATACATAGAAAAGTCATTGATAAAAAAAAAAAAAAAAAGCATGGGGGTCCCCCAGAATTCAATTACCAGGCCCTTCAGGTCTGGTATGGATATTAAGGGGAACCCCGCCGCAAAAAAAAAAAAATGGCGTGCGGTTCCCCCTAAATATCCATACCAGGCCCTTCAGATCTGGCATGGATTTTAAGGGGAACTCCACCCCAAATTAAAAACAAAATGGCGTGGAGTCCCCCCAAAAATCCATACCAGACCCCTTATCCGAGCACGCAACCTGGCAGGCCGCAAGAAAAGAGGGGGGGACGAGAGAGCGGCCCCCCTCCCTCCTGAACTGTACCAGGCCACATGCCCTCAACATGGGAAGGATGTCCCCATGTTGATGGGGACAAGGGCCTCATCCCCACAACCCTTGCCCGGTGGTTGTGGGGGTCTGCGGGCGGGGGGCTTATCGGAATCTGGAAGACCCCTTTAACAAAGGGGACCCCCAGATCCCGCCCCCCCTATGTGAATTGGTAAGGGGTACATTGTACCCCTACCATTTCACGAAGAAAGTATAAAAAAATGTAAATAATAACACACAAACACCTTGGAAAAGTCCTTTATTTAAAAAAAAAAAAACATTCCAGCGATGAAATCCAGTGTCCCGCGGCGATCCCGATGTCCAGTGCTGTCCGTCATTGGTTGAGCCTGAGCGGACCTGATGGGGAACTTCCTCCGCTGTGTTTAAAATGTATAGACCCGCCCCTTCTAAAGTTCCCCATCAGGTCCGGTAAGCGTACCAGATGCGGAACGTGAGAAGGGGCGGGTCTATACATGTATTACACAGTGAAGGAAGTTCCCCATCAGGTCCGCTCTACGAGGGCGAACAGGCGAACAGGCAATGTTCGAGTCAAACTCGAAGCTCATCCCTAGTGCACACTGAAATTTTTTGTTTTCGGAATTTCATCTTCGTCTGAATTTTTTTTTTTATTTAGTTACTCCCGAAATTATTTTTTATTTATTTTGTTTCGTTAAAAAATGCATTTGTCCGAAAATTGGAATTAAGGTCGAATCTGTCAATTGAAGGCTTATGGTGTCTGTCGAATGTTCTAAGAAGATTCGACGAAGCAGCTAAACGGTAAGACGTCGCAATCGTACATTTCCGGTCGAATGCTCCGCCCACAAGCTATAGTAGAATTCTAATGTTGTATGGACACTAGTAATAATTATATTTATTAATTATTATTACTAGTCAACCAACATTAGAATTCTTCTATAGCCTATGGGCGGAGCATTTGAACATAAATGTCCGCTCGTGGCGATCGTATGTTTTTAGCTGCTTCGTCAAATCTTCATGTCTCTATAATGTCAAATCTTTTCTCTCTATTGCGACTAATAGAGTTAGGTTAGGCACATTCGACCACAGGTTCAATAGACACAGATTGCTATTGTCACCGTCATGTCAAATCTTCTATCTATATCGAACTGTTGTCGCAACAAAGCGAAAATAAAGCTTTTTTTATGTCAGATCTTTCGGATATCGGATTCTGCGTGTTCGTTATCGTTTGTTAAAACGAACGCGAAAATCCCTGAAATTCGGACAAAAATGCATTTGGACAAAAACGAATGCACATGTCTATTTGCCTTTAATAAATCAACCCCCAAGTGCTCTGGATTGAGAAAAGTACACACTATAGAGGAATATGCTTTGTTTATATTTAATGCCTGAGGTTTACAACCACTATAAATGAAGAAAAACAAAAACTTGATTAACAGATGTGAATATGAATTTAGTTTGTATTTCTATTGCTTTAATTTTTTAAATATGTTAGTGTAGCGCCCTGCTCCTATTGGGTAGGCGCTAGTGGTAAATTTAGTTGTCTGAGCTGTAGTTTAGCTCAGAATAATTTTGGTAATTACTGGTTTCTGTTCCAGTCCAGCTGGGTTGCGCGGTTTTCCACTTGACAGTGGGTGTCGCTGTCACCACAGGTCAAGGTTGGAAATGCAGCGGTCTGGATGTATTGGGTACCTCTTGCCCAGAAACAGCTCAGTGGGATTGGTCTCCCCGCTGTGCATTCTGGGAGAGGGTACTTAAGGGACAGACACCGTCTTCCGTGGAACTCTCTGACCTGATGGCCCTCATGGCCTAAGGTGTGCCGTGGCAGTTTTTTGCCTTGGGGCCCGCTGGCCAGAGGCCTCGTTACTGGAAGTAGGCCCGGGAGTTCTGGGGCCTACTAGTCAGGGGTGGTCCTTGCTGTCTTGCCTGCGGGAGAAAGCGGAGCAATTCAAGAAACCAGGGGAGGACTCTTCCCAGGAGAGGACCGAGCAAAAAGGCTGGTGCCTCGGGAAGAGCCTGGAGACGCAATTGGAGGACGCATCCCTACATATCTACCTCACAGTATTGCCGGATCGGCTGAAAGAAACTGGTACTGTGTGACTGTACTTAGACTATTTCTATTCTTCAAGTCTGTGGCAGAGACTATTTCTATTCTTCAAGTCTGTGGCAGAGACTTTTGGTCGAGCACTGCACCGACTGCTAGGTCAGTGAGGGAGACCTATCCGGTGGTTGCTATATCCAGCGTGGAAAACTGTTTGTCCTCTGGATTAGGAAGTACCGGTGATCCGCAAGCAAGGTACCTGAATCTCCCCTAACCCTCCATCCCCCTAAATGACATTGTGTTCAATAAAACGAAAAGAAAAGAGACTATGTGTTGGTGCTGACATCTGTGAGAAACTCTTCAATGGAACCCCTATGACGGATACGGTGGAACAGACAGGTAACGGCAAGGCCCAAAAATATAACCAGGAGCTCCTACGGGGGTAGTGCTTCACATGGGGGCTCGAGTCCGGGATTTGCTGTTACCGGTTGCAACTTAAGTGGACTGTTCACCGGGAGCCGGTGCTACAAAGAGGGCTCTGGACTGTGTTATTTCTTGAAAAAGGGGTTAATTTGCGGATCACTTCTTAGCCGCGTGGGCTGTGGGCGGAGCCAAGAAAGTTAAAAAAACAGCAAACTACGTGACTAAAGAGACTAGTGGGAGGAGTTTCCGCCAGTTTGCTGCATGAGACGCCACATGTGTGTCCAACAATCAACGGAGAGTCGCAATACCGCCATGTCCCTAGTTCCAGTGATGCAGTCTGCTATGGGGCCCAGGATGACTCCTGTGGGTACCGCTACAAGTGCCATGCTGCTGGGAACTATGCTGATGGACACTGGCATTCGGTTGAAATCACATGGGCGGTTCGTACTTTATGTGATTGGAGATGTGGAAGCCTTGGGTATGCTGTGCAACAGGTGCGAAGGACTGGCTGTAAACCCCCGTCCATTTGTTCAGTGCCTACATTGCGGGTAGTACCTGTTTGCCATAGAGCAACCCACCATGCCACCCCGTGCCTACCGGATGGACTGGGCTACGGGCATCGCTACAGAGGAGGCCGCTGCCTTTGCTTCTGCGGCTAGACCTGCGCTTGCCATATCTACTACAACAGTTATTCCAGAGGGAGATGGCATTGTTACTGCCATTGAGAAGTCAGCAGTGGACGTCGCTACTGCTGTTACCTCTACTGCTGTTACCTCTACTACTGTTACCTCCGCTGCATTTGGTCCCGCTGCACCTGTCCAAAAGAAGGTGGGATACATGAAAGCCTCCCATGGCTGTGGTCGAGGCCTACCCCAAAGACTACCCGAACCAGATCCAGAGGAAAGTCTGATTCCTGAGAAGTCCACGACAGGAACGAGTGAGAGATCTGGGGATCAGTGCACATAGGGGGACTGTTTGTAGATATATGCCCGCGGAGGAATTCCGGGACTCTGAGATAGACTCTCTGTCGGACATCTCCGGAGACAATGATTTGTTCGAGACCATGTCTCAGGAGATGTTATGGGCCAATGGAGATAATCCTGCTTCGGCCTTCACTTTTTCTGAATGGGCAGCTATGGACTCGGGGGAAGACATCACCCAGTGTGGAACCCCAAGTTGCTACTAGGGAAATCCTGGCTAGAAGTATCAGTTCGTTTGGGTCAGGAAAACTGTCTGTAAATACTCTGGTGCAAAAGTCCCCGGCTTCGTGTATACCTTCTGGACTTGGAAGCACCAGATCTTTGCCGAGACTTGCCCGGCTACAAGGAGTACTCAACAAAAGGGTAGCCAAGGAGTACAGTCTAGAAATTCCCTATGTCCCCCGGGAGATCATGCAGGAAATTGAGTCCAACAGAGAAAAATGGTACGGTGAGGCTGTTTGGGACTATTTGTCCGTACCTAAACCTTTTAGGAAAACAGGCTATTCGGCTACTATGGACGATCGCTTTAATGGGTGCCTGCTACACTGGAGTTATGGCCGGCACATCCATGCTGACAAGGTGGTCATCTGCAGACCAGGAAAGGACAACGTTGTGTATTTCATCATAACTTTGGACGAGCAGGGGAAACCACTGACTCTGCCTGACCCCCGATTTTACTGGTTATCGCTTACAGTGACTGTTCTGTTTTTTTCCATTGAAAAAAAAAGAGAGGAAAAGATTTTTCTCTATTCTGAAGGACTGTGGAGTACAAAGCTAGGTAGTGTTAGGTTACCGGTAACTTCAAAGTCAAGATTCCTCTACCTGCTCCTGTACTTGCATTCAAGGACTTTGGTTATGTTATTCTTCTGCCACTAGGTGGTAGAAATTTGCCCAGCAAAACTGGACTCTCTCTTTACACTTAGCTACCCACACAGAGAGAATATAATATATATGGGGAAAAGAAAGGCAAATTTTTCAGGAAGTGAGTCTTTGCTTCCTATTGTACAGCAATGTTTGGATTGTTGCCTGTGTGTTTTGTTTTTCAGGTACCCTGGATCTTCTGCCAGACTTCTGGAGAGTGGGTGGTTTAGACAGATAGTGAGGGGTGGTAATGCATGTTGATGTGAAATTATTGTGTATGTTTTAAAAAATATATATATATCTGTAATTTCCTTTTCTTACCCTTCCCTTCCCCATCCAAGTTTTCATGGGATTCAGGTATCGACTCTCAGGGTTTAGAGTCATTTTCTAAAGACGATGAGGACATCGTCTGTTGCGATGGGGGAAGTGTGTAGCGCCCTGCTCCTATTGAGTCCAGCTGGGTTGCGCGGTTTTCCACTTGACAGTGGGTGTCGCTGTCACCCCAGGTCAAGGTTGGAAATGCAGCGGGGTACCTCTTGCCCAGTAACAGCTCAGTGTGATTGGTCTCCCCGCTGTGCATTCTGGGAGAGGGTACTTAAGGGACAGACACTGTCTTCCGGGGAGCTCTCTGACCTGATGGCCCTCATGGCCTAAGGTGTGCCGGGGCAGTTTCTTGCCTCGGGACCGGCTGTCCCGAGGCCTCGTTACTGGACGTAGGCCCGGGAGTTCTGGGGCCTACTAGTCAGGGGTGGTCCTTGCTGTCTTGCCTGCGGGAAGAAGCCGAGCAATTCAAGAAACCAGGGGAGGACTCTTGCCAGGAGAGGACCGAGCAAAAAGGCTGGTGCCTCGGGAAGAGCCTGGAGACTCAATTGGAGGACACATCCCTACATATCTACCTCAAAGTATTGCCGGATCGGCTGAAAGAAACTGGTACTGTGTGACTGTACTTAGACTATTTCTATTCTTCAAGTCTGTGGCAGAGACTATTTCTATTATTCAAGTCTGTGGCAGAGACTATTTCTATTATTCAAGTCTGTGGCAGAGACTTTTGGCCGAGCACCGCACCGGCTGCTAGGTCAGTGAGAGAGGCCTATCCGGTGGTTGCTATATCCAGCGTGGAAAAATGTTTGTCCTCTGGATTAGGAAGTACCCATGATCCACAAGCAAGGTACCTGAATCTCCCCTAACCCTCCATCCCTCTAAATGACATTGTGTTTAATAAAACCATTGGAAAAGAGACTATGTGTTGGTGCTGACATCTGTGAGAAACTCTTCAATGGAACCCCTATGACGGATACGGTGGAACAGACAGGTAACGGCAAGACCCAAAAATATAACCAGCAGCTCCTACGGGGGTAGTGCTACATTAGTATGTAATTTTTATGTAGTAACAACTTATTTTTTTTCTTTATTGTTAAATCCTCATGTGCATTCATTAATTTCAACAATTTCTATTCTGTATCTCAATCCCACTGAGGTTACATCAATGTCCTCCCTCAGGCCTCAGAACCTCTTTATAGATTTCCCAACGACAGATACTTGGGACGCGCAAAGGGAGTTAAACGCTGTCAGATAAAATTTTCTGCTGGTATATGTAATACAATATGGATAGACTTAGCCCTATTAGATAAAGCTTGTATGTAAAGCAGATTTCATTTAGAGATATACCTGTATTTAAAATGTAGGATTTAAGTTCAGGATTTAGCAATGAGCATGTGAGAATGTAATCATTAATGTGACATAGGGAGAGCATCAATGGGAGCCGATCTTACTGCATCCTCACTGCATTTCCATCCGATACACAAAGACTGACATAAGCCTAAGGCATGGTCAAATTTCGAAATAATTTCTCTTTTGAAAATCAGAATTTTCGTGCATTTTGTGATCCGATGGTGCCACCATTGATTTCAAAATTCGGCCAACCTAGCCTTCAATTTCACCTCCTGTTGCTACAGAAAATAATTTTTGTGGCTCAAAATCTTCTTTTCTTTTGCAGAAAATTTATTTTCTTGCACACGTGCATTTCTTTTTCAATAACTGGTACATTTCTTGCACGATTCTCCCATCATTGAAAATCGTTTGTTTTTCAAAAGATTTCCAACATGCCCGATTACTCAAATTCGATGGCCGCACGAAAATCAGCCGTTGCTGCAGCCCACTAATGGTGCAAAATACGAATGAAAATTCTTAGAAATTCGACCCATGTATGGCCTGCCTAAGGTAACATTTTTAATGGATAATAGAAGTGTTTAAGTGTACCTGTGCCCAGATCATGCACACTAAAGGAGTTGCATATTTTGAACAAGCTGTTAAAGCACTTTACATAGTTACATAGTTAGTCAGGTTGAAAAAAAGACACAAGTCCATCCAGTTCAACCATAAAAATAAATACGGTAAATACCGTATTTTTCGCACCATAAGACGCACTTTTACCCCCCCAAAAAATAGGGAAAAGTGTCCCTGCGTCTTATGGAGCGAATACTGAGCAGGCTCCGCCCCCCCCCCAATCGCCGCCGCCGTGTCAGAGTACAGACACTCGGCTTCTCTGTGGAGGAGAGATGACAGGATGTGAGGCATATCCTTGCTGGGGCATACCAAGGGGGAGCGGGGGGAGACGGTCTGCCCCAGGTGCCAAAACATGGGGGTTGTCAGTGTTGTTGCTATAATGGTGCACTCCGCACCCAGGTAAGTTGACACCCGCCAGATGTGACCCCATCCTGCAAACGACAAGAGCCCTGGATGGCTTTTTTTTTTTCAGCTGGAACACCCCCGGCGCCTTGGTCTGGTCCAGTCTCACTTCCTGCCTCTCTCGACTTGCCGCTGCTGCTGCTGCAAATGATGTCCTCAGTCCTCCTTCCTAGCTGCTGCCCGGGTGTATCTGATGCTGAGAGCCAGCCAGAGGGGGTTGTGGATTGTAATGGCAGTGTCCTCCACTGCCTGAGGTGAGTGCTAAGGGGGTGGGAGGTGTGGGATGGTATCCAATGTTCATCATTTGAGCTGTTGTTATATGAGAGGCTGAGGGGGTGTTTGTGTCTGCCCTGCCACCCTGAGCTGATCTGGGAAGGGGGGGGGGTTGCTGTGTGTCCACCACCACCCAGGTATAGTGTAGCTGAGCTTATTTGATAGGGGGGCTGATATTGATGTGTGTCCACCACCCACCTATAGTAGTAATATAATATTAAATATTTTAGTACATCATTTGGTTCAGAATATTTTTTTTCTTGTTTTTCTCCTGTAAAACCTGGGTGCGTCTTATGGTCAGGTGCGTCTTATGGAGCGAAAAATACGGTACATAAAAAATAATATCACACAATCCCATATACACAATCCTATACCCACAGTTGATCCAGAAGAACAAGGGATCATTCACCTCTCTCTAGTATTGTGGAGAATTATATTGTAAAAGAATCACAACACGTGTCGAAATCTTAGCGTTTTTCTATGAGAGCAGATCTTGGCACCCAGCAACACCATAAATCAGGGTTTCTCAAGCAGGATTCTATGGAACCCTAGAGTTCCTCCAGAGGTTGCTAGGGGTTTCTTGATCAATGAGCAATATCTACCTCTCAGGTAGTGATGAGCCGAACACCCCCGGATTCGGTTCGCACCAGAACCCGCGAATGGACCGAAAGTTCGCACGAACATTAGAACCCTATTAAATACAATGGATACGAACGTTCGGATTCTAAAGTGCTAATTATAACGACTATTATCCATGTTATTGTCCGAAACAGAGTTTGGGAACCCGGGTTCTGCACCAGGGGACATGTATCAATGCAAAAAGAAGTTTTAAAAACGGACGTTTTCCGGGAGCAGTCATTTTAATGATGCATAAAGTGAAAAAAAAAAGTCAAATATTCCTTTAAATATTGTACCTGGGGGGTGTCTAAAGTATGCCTGTGAAGTGCCACGTGTTTCCCGTGTTTAGAACTGTCCCTGCACAAAATAACATTTCTAAAGGAAAAAAAGCCATTTAAAACTGCTTGCGGCTTTAATGCAATGTCTGGTCCCGGTAATATGGATGAAAATCTTTAGGAAAAATGGCATAGCTACCCCATCAACCCCCCCCCCCACCCCAGCCCATTACCAGCCCCTTTGGGTCTTGTATGGATATTAAGGGGAACAACGCACACAAAATAAAAAAGGACCTATATACTCTGAACAGCCGTATACAGGCGGTGCATACAAGACAGGGACTGTAGGTTTGTTCTTATGTAGAATCTGTTTGTAATTTTGAACAGCTGCATTGTTTAAGTGTAGCTCCATGCCAAATTCCTTTTTTTTAGCTTTTTGTAAAACATAGGGAACGGTTATCACCCCTGTCACATTTTTTTTGCTGTCTGTGCCCCTGTTCAGAACATTTCACCTCACTTTGCGTCCCAATGACAACTCTTTTTGAAATGTGGTGTTTTTATTGAAACAAGGATTGGTGATAAAGCATCAGTAGAGAGCAGACACCTTTCTCCCATATTAATTCTTACAGGAGAGAATTTTCCTTCTAAGGGGTAGATTTCCTCTCACTTCCTGTTGTCTTCTTCCGTTTGCAAGTAGTAGTAGTTTGTAAGTTGGATGTTTGAAAGTAGGGACCTGCCGTATATACTCTGCAGAAATTGGCCCCTTAGGTGTTGGTGTTGGCACAACACTGAAAGCACTCACAGTTATTCTTGGTGGGTGCTGGAACGCCCTGCTGTCAACTATTATATCAGGAATTGTAATAACATATAATTGTTGATCAGTGGTAGTAAAAATTGGGCCTTTGATGGTGGTGCTGGTGCCACAACACTGTAAGGCCTGACAGTTACTCTTGGTGGGCGCAGCAATAGGCCCTGCTGTGAATTATTAGATCAATAATTATAATTGCATGCCCCTGTTGAATAGGGGCTGAAAAATTGGGCCTTTGGTGGTGGTGGGGGTGGTGGTGGTGATGGTGGTGCTGGTGCCACAACACTGTAAGGCCTGACAGTTACTCTTGGTGGGCGCAGCAATGGGCCCTGCTGTGAATTATTCGAACAATAATTATAATTGCATGCCCCTGTTGAAGAGGGGCTGAAAAATTGGGCCTTTGGTGGTGGTGGTGGTGGTGATGGTGGTGCTGGTGCCACAACACTGTAAGGCCTGACAGTTACTCTTGGTGGGCGCAGCAATGGGTCCTGCTGTGAATTATTCGATCAATAATTATAATTGCATGCCCCTGTTGAAGAGGGGCTGAAAAATTGGGCCTTTGGTGGTGGTGGTGGTGGTGATGGTGGTGCTGGTGCCACAACACTGTAAGGCCTGACAGTTACTCTTGGTGGGCGCAGCAATGGGCCCTGCTGTGAATTATTCGAACAATAATTATAATTGCATGCCCCTGTTGAACAGGGGCTGAAAAATTGGGCCTTTGGTGGTGGTGGTGGTGGTGATGGTGGTGCTGGTGCCACAACACTGTAAGGCCTGACAGTTACTCTTGGTGGGCGCAGCAATGGGCCCTGCTGTGATTTATTAGATCAATAATTATAATTGCATGCCCCTGTTGAACAGGGGCTGAAAAATTGGGCCTTAGGCACTGGTGGCACAACACTGCAACCCCTCACAGATACTGTACTTGGAGCACAGCAATGAGGCCTGTTGCAAAGTATTGCATCAAAAATTTTAATTACACGCCCCTGTTAAACAGGGGCTGAAAAATTGGGCCTTAGCCACTGGTGGCGTCACCCATAAACCAAAATGATCTTCAAAGCTATCATCATTAATCGTATCATTGAGGAGGAGGAGGAGGATAGCCAGTCAACATAACAGCACAGGCACTCAGCATCAGCATCAGTCTTGAAGGGATGTGACATTTTAAAATCAATTAGTCTGTTATATCAGCATCTGGTGTGTGGTAGCTGGTGGTGATCCAAGACTGGTTCATCTTGATGAAAGTCAGTCGATCAACCGAGTCAGTGGACAGGTGCACCCTGTGATCCGTGACAAATCCTCCAGCAGCACTGAATGTGCGTTCTGAAAGAACGTTGGATGCAGGACAGGCCAGTAGCTCAATTGCATACTGTGCAAGCTCTGGCCAGTGATCCATCCTCAAGACCCAGTAAGCCAGAGGATTTTCGGTGGGGAAGGTGTCCAAGTCTGACCTTGCCCCTAGGTATTCCTGGACCATATATATCAGACGCTGGCGATGGTTGCTGGAACCGATCATACTTTGGGGCTGCGGACTAAAGAATTGTCTGAACGCATCGGTCAGACGGCCACCTTCCCCACCGCTCCTTCTTTGCCTGCCTGAAGCCTCAGCAACTTGTTGTCCAGGACCAGGAGTTTGTAACCTCCCAGTCTCTGGGAACGCGTTGCACAGACCTTTCTGCAAGGCCTCCCGGAGTTGTCTCATCCTCTGCTCCCTCTGCGACGGTACGATAAGGTCCGCAACCTTACCCTTGTACCGTGGATCAAGGAGAGTGGCCAGCCAGTAATGGTCCCTCTCCTTGATCCGAAGAATACGAGGATCCTTCCGCAGACTTTGCAGGATCAGGGAGGCCATACAGCGTAGGTTAGCTGAGGCATTCAGTCCGGAGTCCTCTGGGTCACTAAGGATGACATGATCCGCAGCCACCTCCTCCCAGCCACGTACAAGTCCACTGGTTTCTTGGGACTGTAAATCATCCCTAAAAGACTGCTGCTGATGATGCTGAGTGCCAGGCTCCACCTCCATGCTGACACAATCCTCCTCCTCCTCCTCCTCCTCTTCTTCCTGTGCGATGGGTAGGACAGAAGGAACACTGTCTGGGTAAAGGGGGCCTTGAGAGGCAAGGAAGTCCTCCTCTTCCTGCCTCTGTTCTGCCTCAAGTGCCCTGTCCATTATTCCACGCAGCGTGTGCTCCAACAGGTGGACAAGAGGTACAGTGTCACTGATGCATGCACTGTCACTGCTCACCATCCTCGTGGCCTCCTCAAATGGTGCCAGGACAGTGCATGCATCCCTGATCATGCCCCACTGGCGTGGTGAAAAAAACCCGAGCTCCCCTGACCCTGTCCTGGTGCCGTAGTCGCACAGGTACTCATTGATGGCCCTCTGCTGCGTGTGCAGCTGCTGCAGCATGGCCAACGTTGAGTTCCACCTGGTGGGCATGTCACATATAAGGCGGTTCTTGGGCAGGTTCAACTCCTTTTGCAGCTCAGCCAGGCGAGCACTGGCATTATAAGATCTGCGGAAATGCACACAGACTTTCCTGGCCTGCCTCAGGACATCCTGTAAGCCCGGGTACCTGCCCAAGAACCGCTGCACCACCAGGTTAAGGACGTGAGCCATACAGGACACATGGGTCAGTTGTCCCTGTTGGAGGGCGGAGAGGAGGTTGGTGCCATTGTCGCAAACCACCATTCCTGGCTTAAGCTGGCGTGGCGTCAACCACCTCTCGGCCTGCCCCTGCAGAGCAGACAGGACCTCTGCCCCAGTGTGGCTCCTGTCCCCCAAACACACCAGTGCAAGCACGGCATGGCATCTTTTTGCCTGCGTACTTGCGTAGCCCCTTGAACGCCTACGGAGCACCGCTGGTTCCGAGGACAAACCACAGGAAGAGGCCATGGAGGAAGAAGAAGAGGAGGGGGTGAAGGAGAGAGGTGTGTCACAACCAGTAGTAGCATTTTGGAGGCGTGGCGGTGGAACAACCTCCAACACTACTGCACCTTGTCCTGCATCCTTCCCAGCTGCCAAAAGAGTGACCCAATGGGCCATGAAAGAAAGGTAACGTCCCTGTCCATGCCTGCTGGACCATGAGTCAGTGGTAATATGCACCTTACCGCTGACCGCCCTGTCCAGCGAGGCCAAGACATTGCCTTCCACATGCCTGTAGAGAGCCGGAATCGCCTTCCGTGCGAAAAAGTGGCGTTTGGGAACCTGCCACTGAGGAACCGCACATTGCACAAACTCACGGAAGGGGGCCGAGTCTACCAACTGAAAAGGCAGCAGTTGAAGCGCTAGCAATTTAGCCAAGCTAGCATTCAACCGCTGGGCATGTGGATGGCTGGGAGTGAACTTCTTTCGACGGTCCAGCAGCTGGGGCAGGGAAATTTGCCTGCTAGAATCGGACGTTGGTGTACTGCTAGCAGAGTACCCGCAAGTACTTGCCTGTGACACACCTAATTCTACACCTTCATTCCTCTCAGAGCAGGTTTCAGAGAGGAGTGAAGGTATAGTGGGGTTGGAGATCCCAGCTGATGTGGTGCAAGAAGAGGTCAGCTTTGTTCTTTGGTGTGGGTCTTTAAGGTAGGCTTGCCAACGAGCTGCATGGCAGGTCAACATATGTCTGATCAAGCATGTGGTGCCCAAGCGGCTGATGTTTTGGCCACGCAATATACGCTTGAGACATATGTTGCAAACAGCAGCTGTGCGATCTGATGCACTCGCCTCAAAAAAGGCCCACACCAAAGAACTTTTTGAATGACGGGCAGAGGCAGCGCCCTGCACAGGCGGAGCTCTGCGGTGTGATTCCGTCGGTGTGCTGCCCATACGCTGGCCACTCAAGGGCATCCTGCCTCGTTGGAGATGTGCCTCCTCCTCATCCTCCTCCTCCTCCTCCTCTCTCCTATTAGGCACCCACGTGGAGTCAGTGACCTCATCATCCCCTCCCTCCTCATCACTGGAGCCAATCTGGCAGTATGCTGCAGCTGCTGGAGCATGACTGCCAGATTGGTGTCCTTCTTGAGCATCCCCTCTCTCTGCTCTCACGCTGCTGCCTTCCTGTAGCTGGGTATCATCATCAGATCCTTCGAAACGCTGGGCATCCTCCTGGAGCATGTACCCAACACTGTGCTCAAACAGTTCGGGGGACTCCTCAGGAGGAGGACATGGTGGGTCTAGGGAAGGATTGACTAATGAAGATAATGATACCAGAGAAGAGGATGCTTTGGCAGCTATTTTGCCAGTACCCTGAGCCTGGGTGAGAGAGGATGAGGAGGATGAGGTGGGCTTGGTCATCCACTCTACCAAGTCTTCGGCATGATGTGGCTCAACATGTCCAGCTGCCGAAAAGAAGGACAAGCGTGTCCCATGGCCATGTGCTGATGACAATGCACCGCGTCCACGACCAGCACTGTTGCCCCCAGACACAGAGCCTGCTTGCCCTCTTTTTTTGCCTCCTGACTGTCTGCCTCTCCTTGTTTGCCTTCCAGACATTTTAATGGATGGCCTGCAGGGAGATGGGAAAAAGAGCAATAAGGGCTACCTTCAGGTGTATACTGTGCAGGAGGCTTAGCAACAATGACACTGACACTGTCTCCTGCCTATCCTTCTCTGTCCCTAAACACAAGGATTGAAAATATGGTTCAGCTCTGTCCCTCCCTACAAACAAGATTTAGCACAGAATAGCACACTGATAGTTTCCACGAGTGTCCTTCTCTGTCCCTAAACTCAAGGATTTGAAATATGGAACAGCAAAATTGGTTTAGAACAGAATAGCACACTGTCAGTTTCACTCACTGTACCTCTCTGTCCCTAAACTCAAGGATTGAAAATATGGTTCAGCAAAATTGGTTTAGAACAGAATAGCACACTGACACTTTCCCTCACTGTCCTACTCTGTCCCTCCCTACAAACAAGATTTAGCACAGAATAGCACACTGATAATTTCCACGAGTGTCCTTCTCTGTCCCTAAACTCAAGGATTGAAAATATGGAACAGCAAAATTGGTTTAGAACAGAATAGCACACTGACACTTTCCCTCACTGTCCTACTCTGTCCCTCCCTACAAACAAGATTTAGCACAGAATAGCACACTGACACTTTCCCTCACTGTACCTCTCTGTCCCTAAACTCAAGGATTGAAAATATGGTTCAGCAAGATTGGTTTAGAACAGAATAGCACACTGACACTTTCCCTCACTGTACCTCTCTGTCCCTACAAACAAGGATTAGCACAGAATAGCACACTGACACTTTCCCTCACTGTACCTCTCTGTCCCTACAAACAAGGTTTAGCACAGAATAACACACTGTCACTGACACTCTCCCTACCTATCCTTATTTGTCCCTAAACACAAGGAATCCAGGATTAGTAAAGGAAAAAAAATGACACTGTCCCTGCCTATGCTTCTCTTTCCCTGCTCCGGAACACACTACACAAGGCCGCCGCGCTGGCGGCCTTTTATAGTGTGGGGCGTGTACTAAACCCCCTCAGCAATAATTGGCCACAGGCATCCTGCCTGTGGCCAATCATTGCTCTCCTCGCTGCCGGCGCTGTATTTGGCCAAGCATGCGGGGTCACAGTGCATGCTTGGCCAATCACAGCGCCTGGATGACACTGCGATGGCGTAGTGCATTGTGGGCCGTTCGCGTCACTCGATTTTGGCGCGAGCGGCCCAAATCGTTCGATCTTCGTCGAATGATCGAACAGCCGATGTTCGAGTCGAACGTATGTTCGACTCGAACACGAAGCTCATCCCTACTCTCAGGTAAGTTTCCACTGACACCTTTGGTCTTTTTAGCTATCTATAAGCGAGTAATTCTGTCCACAATTGTAAGGAGCATTCTTCCCACTGACCATCACACTAATGTATCATGAGTTGTAGATACAGTGGAACCTCGGATTGCGAGTAACGCGGTTAACGAGCGTTTCGCAATACGAGCACTGTTTTAAAAAAAATCCTGACTCGGTTTGCGAGTGTTGTCTCGCAAAACGAGCAGGATTCAAGCCAAAGCGGTGTGCAGTACCACGTTTGGCCTGAGGTGGGGGGGGGCGCCGGAGCCGAGAAAAGACATTCGGAGCCGATCGGAGCTGTTTGGAGCCGATCTGAAATGCTTGGAAAACCTTGTAAATACTCTGTTCCCGAACCTTTCCAAGGTTTTCCGAGTTCAGCCGAGCTGTCCTCGGGCCTTTCCGGGTGTTTGCGAGGCTCGCCGGCACCCCCACCTCTGGCCACATGCGGTATTGCATGCCATTGAAGTCAATGTGGAGCAAATTATTTTAGTTTCCATTGACTTCTATGGGGAAACTTGCTTTGATATGTGAGTACTTTGGATTACAAGCATTCTCCTGGAACGGATTATGCTCGTAATCAGAGATTCCACTGTATAGTCATTTCTTTTTAGTAGGGGTTCCTTGAGACTGGAAAGTTATTTTCAGGGTTCCTCTGTGTTGAAAAGGTTGAGAAAGGCTGACATAGATGTTTCAATAATAAAAGGTAATACTGCGCTAATGTGAACAGATGAAAATATCGTGCTTATTAGCAGCTAGGCTGCGACATAAAAAATATGTGAAACCATATCAAGTAAATAGGAATTAGAAAATGTCGCGCACAGACATGTGAAAAGAGTAAAACACTGATGAGAGTTCCTCTAAAAAAGTGAAAAATATATATGAGTGAAGGTGAATAAATTAATATGTATATAAACACCAAAAAATAAATAAGCAAAACAGGGACTCAACCCCTACTCAGAATACTAAAATAGTGATCAACTTAATATGTGATATTAAAATGAAACATATAAGGCACAATACTGTTGTCAAGTATTACTGCAATAGTGCTCTAAATATTGAAAAGACAGAAGAGGGAATAGTCTATTCCTTGATAGTTCAAATGAGGTCCAATATAGCAAACAGTTCCAATGCGACAAACAGTTGCTTCAGATGAAAAAAACAGGGGGTTGTGAGGAGATGTTTGGAAAAGGATAGAGCCCAAGATGAATCCACAGAAAGCATAGGAGAACTGCTTCCACCACGGTGTGTAGGGAATCAAGATGGGTACCTTACCACAAAAGGTGGACCTCCACTGTGGCAAGGTCAGAAGAGCCTGCAGAGCCTGCAGATATCACCCTCTGCGGGGTATTGGTACTGATCCTGGGGGTGTCACGACTCCGGAGTCATTATATTCCCTCTGCCTCTCGTTGTACTGTTTCCTCCACTGGTGGCTTCCTGCAGTGTGCTCTGCCTCCTGATTCTCCCAGCACGCGGACATAGATGTTTGTAAGTTGTTAGAAACCAGCTAAATGCTGGCTTTAGAGTCTTTGTTGTAATCTTTCAGAATTAATAACTTAATATTAAAGGGGTTGTTTTTAAAAAAAAATAAAAACAAACATGTCATACTTACCTCCACTGTGCAGTTCATTTTTGCACAGAGTAACCCCGATCACCCTTTTCTGGGGTCCCCCAGTGGTGCTGGTAGCTCCTCACTGCATCGGGTGTCCACATTGGAGAAGTGTTTTACATGTATTCACACAGAAAGAAGAACTCGGCCCCGCCCCCCGGCGCCCACTTTAATTGGATTTGAGTGACAGCAGCGGGAGCCAATGGCTGCACTGCTATCAATCTATCCAATCAGGACACAAGACATAAGCTAGATCTGGTGTGCTCGTTGCCGGCCGGAGAAAGACAGCGTTCAAGGTAAGTAAAACAGGGGGGCTGGGGGACAGTACTACTGAAGGTTTTTTAAAAAAAAATGTTTAAAAAAACATGAGCCCTTTAACAGCAGCTAGAGAGGTCAGGGTGGCTTATTTTTCTTCTTAAGAACATGGAAATTGTTTAAAGTGATTGTAAAGTCTTGTTTTTTTTTCCTGCAAAATAATTTAAAAAAAGATACTTACCTGGATTTGCACAGAGCAGCCCATATCTTACTCTTCTCGGGTCCCTCTTTGCTGCTCCTGGCCCCTCCCTCCGGTTCAGTGCCCCAACAGCAAGCAGCTTGCTATGGGGGCACCCAAGCCGAGTCACAGCTCCAGGTGTCCATTCAGACACAAGCCCTGACCTGGCCCCGCCCCCTATCTCCCCTGATTGGCTAGCTGACTTTGATTGACAGCAGCTGGAGCCAATAGCGCCACTGCTGTGTCTCAGCCAATCAGGAAGGAGAATCTCGGATGGCTGAGACACTCATGGACATTTCTGGACTGAGAAGGACCTCAGGTAACTGTAGGGCAGTGGTTCTCAACTCCTGTCCTCCTTGGGGAGATGCAGACTGGAATACTGCAATCACTGAGCAGCAAATTATATTACCTGTGATGTATTTCAGTTATCTTGAAAACCTGGCCTGTTAGTGGGTCCTGAGGACAGGGTTGAAAACCACTGGTGTAAGGGGAGCTGAGGGTGGCTGCTGCACACAGAAGGCTTTTTTTTTATTGCATAGAATGCATAAGGATAAAAAACCTTCTGACTTTACAGCCACTTTAACTGCTTGTCCACTGCCCACCGTCAAATGACGGCGGGCAGAAGACCCTATTGTTCTGGGCGGACGTCATATGACGTCGCGCTTTCCGAAGCCACAAGGGGGCGCGCGCGCCGCGGACCCGATGCGCATGCCCGGCGGTCGCGATGGCCGCGAGGCCCGCGCGATTGCCCAGTAACTGAGCAGGACCGTGGATCTCTGTGTGTAATGCCCTGTCAGGGAGAGGAGACCGATGGTGTGTCCCTTGTTCATAGGGACAACCATCGGTCACCTCCCCCAGTCAGTCCCCTCCCCCCACAGTAAGAATCACTCCCAGGCAACAGATTTAACCCCTTCCTCGCCCCCTAGTGTTAACCCCTTCCCTGCCACATTTATACAGTAATCAATGCATTTTTATAGCAGGGATCGCTGTATAAATGTGAATGGTCCCAAAAATGTGTCAATAGTGTCCGAGGTGTCGCAGTCATGCTAAAAATCGCAGATCGCCGCCATTACTAGTAAAGATTTTTTTTATTAGAAAAATGATATAAATCCATGCCCTATTTTGTAGCTGCTATAACTTTCGCGCAAACCAATCAATATACGCTTATTGGGGTTTTTTTTACCAAAAATATGTAGAAGAATACGTATCGGCCTAAACTGAGGAAAAATTTTGTTTAAAAAAAAAAATGGATATCTATTATAGCAAAAAGTAAAAAATATTGTGTTTTTTTCAAACTTGTCCCTCTTCTTTTGTTTATAGCACAATAAATAAAAACCGCAGAGGTGATCAAATACCACCAAAGGAAAGCTCTATTTGTGGGAAAAAAATGGTAAAAATTTAATTTGGGTACAGTGTTGCATGATCGCGCAATTGTCATTCAAAATGTGACAGCGCTAAAAGCTGAAAAATGGCCTGGGCAGGAAGGGGGTGAAAGTGCCCTGTAGGTAAGTGGTTAATGTCCATAGCCTGGGAACGGGTACATTATAAGTTTACTAAGAAATAGTTGTGATTCTCATATAACAAAAAGCCTAAGCATATGATCATGTGATTTCAATAGCAACGAGCATCTGAGAATTTTATTATTGAACTGAGAGAGGAACAGCAATGGGAGCTGATTAGCCCGCCAAATTTTATAAGGTTTTCAATCAAAAGCCTCGTACACACGGTACGATTGTTGGCCGGGGATTGTCTGTTGACAGACTGTTGTCTTAAAATCTGACTGTTAGTACGCTCCTTTTGACAATTGTTGTCCAACTTTTATCCAACAAATGTTGAATGACAGGCTAGTAAATTTTCGGCGGACAACGGCTCCACGTCTGATTTTCTTATGGTCAGTACACAAGTCCGTCACACAAAAGTCAAAAGTACAAACACGCATGCTCGGAATCAATGCTCACCAAACACAAAATTAGCAGAAGGGGCCCAAAGGGTGGCGATCAAGAGCTGAAATTCCTCGTAGTACGTCACTACGTTCGTGTTTGTGGCACGACAATTTGTGTAACGTTAGCATGCAGGTCAAGATCCAGGCACACGCCCTTTTGATGAAAATCAGACGCTCAGTTGGCCAACAATGGTACCGTGTGTACGAAGCTTTACAGTGGAACTTGCTTACAAACGGGAGAATAGCGATGAGGTTCTGATATGCAGCTACCATGGGTTTCTTGTAAGTTCTCTTAGTTCAAAATTTGCAGTACTGGCAGACTAATGTTTAGATTTGCCCATTCATTTCTTTTAAGCCATGATTCACTGGCTTTTAACAGTAGCCAAAAGGCTTAGGATAGGGTGACCAGACATCCCCGGTTTCAGGGGACAGTCCCCAGATTGAGGACACTGTCCCCGGACCAAGTCTGTCCCCAGTTTTGTCCCCGGATTAGATTTGAACAGGGACTGGGGCAATTTCAAAGACAGTCAGTGCAGAATAAAAAAAAAAAAATATTCAGAATTACACACCCCCCGGTCCGCCGCACCTACTAGCTTAGGGGTTTGTATTTTTTTACATTATCTGTGCCCCTTTCTGATGATCATGTGCTGGTCGGAGCGGAGGGAATATTTCTTCAGTTTCGGGTGCCCATTCAGCTCCACTCGCATGTTCTTCTGCCTTGGCTCAAGTCCCGGCCAGCCGCCTGCCTGTTTATCTCCTTGCCTTCCCAGGCGGAGTGATCTTCCTCCGCTCCCCACCCAGTAGTAGCCGGGGCCCGGAGAGTAAGACTTGACAGGCTGTGAAGTGGGCGGCGGCGGGCAGAGAGAGTCGCTGATTGCCGCCATTACTAGTTTTAAAAAAAAATATGTCCCCGGATTTCATTTTAAAAATCTGGTCACCTTAGCTTAGGAGGGGCAGCTAAGGGCTATTGGATAAGCCAGCCCCCTCACTATAAAAAGGGCTTCTCAGAGCAGCCAAATGCCCTGTACACACAAACAGAATTTCCGCCAGCAAAAGTCCGATGTGAGCTTTTCATTGGAAATTCCGACCGTGTGTATGCTCCATCTGACTTTTGCTGGAGGAAATCCCGCCAGCAAAAGTTTGAGAGCAGGTTCTCAATTATTCAGACGGAAAAAATTCCGATCGGAAAATCCATTCGTCTGTATGCAATTCAGACGGGAAAAAAAAACATGTATGCTCGGAAACAATTCGATGCATGCTCAGAAGCATTGAACTTCTTTTTCTCGCCTTGTCGTAGTGTTGTACGTCACCGTGTTCTTAACACTCGAAAGTTCAGAGAACTTTTGTGTGACCGTGTGTATGCAAGCCAATCTTAAGCGGAATTCTGACGGAAAAACCATCCAACTTTTTTCCAACGGAGATTCCGCTCGTGTGTACAGGGCAATAGAGTCAATATATTGAAGATACAGCCTACTTAAATCTAATCAACATCTCAATAGTCAAATTTGAAATGAGTTGTTTTAGACTAGCACAAGTATTAGGGGATCCCCTCATGTGTTTTTTTTTTCCTTCTCTTCCCTCGCCCCAGGCCTCCTCTACGTCTCCCTCTCTCTCCTCTCCCCCCCCCTTTTCCTTCTTCCCCCCTTTCCCATCCCCTGGTACCCCCATCCTCTCCTTCCTCCTCTTTTCCGATTTATGGATTGTCTAAAAACTATTAGACAAAGAACAGAGGGGTATATGCTGGATATATGCTATATAGATGAGTAGACTTCCCAGGATATTTATTAACAATGCTATGAATGGGTTTTTAATTAGGGTTTAAACTGAGACCAAACAAGTGTTGTATGTTTATGTATGCAATTTTAATATATTTGTATTGAAATGTAAGTAATGTTATGTTGAAAAAAAAACAATAAAGAAAGATTAAATATATATATATTGAAGCTACTGTAGGCAATGGAAATGGTTACTGTAACCCTTATAAAATATTTACAAAAATGTCAGGGGTGTACTCACTTTTGTGAGATACTGTACATATATATATGATTTAAATTATATAGATAAAGCCATCTGTTTGTAATCATATGTAAATGGTTATTTCAATCTGTGATATACAGTATAGCTGCTTGTGGGTTATTGGGTAATAGGTATTCGTTGATTAATATTTCAGTTGAGTATGATCTGTGTTGATGTAAATATATTGTGCTGTGCTTAGGGTTACAAAACATAGTGTAGCGGGGTGTACAATTTAGGGGAGTGTCTGAGTGGTAGTTGGGCTCAGACACACTATTGTTGGGGTTAAGGGACCATTTGTGTGCCATGGAGTTGGTATTGGTGTGTAGTTCCCTGGGACCTACAGGTGGCGCTGTCGCCCTGGGTCGGGGTTGAACCGCAATACACGGTTGCGCCTTTTCTTGTCCCCTTTCGGCAGCAGTACGGCGGGGCGGGGAACCTGCTGTGCCTGTCAGGAGAGGGTATAAAAAGGGGCGGCCATCTTCCATGAGGGTCGTCTTCGTCCACGCCCAGGTACCTTCGGCCTGGGTGTGTGTGGTTCTTCGTCCACGCCCGGGCACCTTCAGCCTGGGTGTGTGGGGTCGTCTATCTCCGGGTGCCCTAGGCCCGGAGGCCGAGTTCCTATTCTATCCCAGACACCTTCAGTCTGGGGTGAGGTACTAATTTGGAGGCTGGGTTCCGCTGGGGATCGAGGACTTCCAGGGTGCCGCCTTGCGAGGGGACACAGATCTGGGATGAGGAGGCCAGGGAGGTTACCTGTACTGAAGACCCAGCGCAGAGTCGTGGTGACGGTGAGGACCTCTGGTAACTCTCCGGAGGGATGTCTTCTCCTCTACACGGGCCAAGTACTCTCTAAAAGGAAGTTCTCAAAAAGGTCAGTGGCAGTGGCCTAATAGGGTCATGCCCTATTCACCCAGTCAGTGGCAGTGACCGGTTCTCCAAGTCAGTGGCAGTGACCGGTTCTCCAAGTCAGTGGCAGTGACCGGTTCTCCAAGTCAGTGGCAGTGACTTTCTAGTCACCTGGTCTGTGGCAGAGACCAACCTCACGGTCTGTGGCAGAGATCATGCACCATAACTGTTTGTGAAATCTAAACAGTAAGAGAACCTGATTCAAGTTTGTGCCTGGACCTCCTCCCACCTAAGCTGTCCTGTGTCTTGTCCCAACCTGTCTGCTTTCAAAGAGGCATATTTATTATCCGTGTGAAATAAATATAGTAGTTGGACTTTCAGTTGGTGTGGACAGTTATATTCCTGGGGAAACATAAGGACTTGCATCTATCTAAGGTAGAGGTGAGAATCATCCTCGGGAGGATTCAACTCCAGCCGCAGGCAGGCCCGAAAAGTAACACCGCTCAACCTCCTTACTCAGGAGGGTACGGGCTTGTGGTGCGGCGTGCCTCTCCCCTCCCTGCGAGGAGCCGAAAACACATACAAAAGGGCAGGTAGGGGGAGAGGTGAGGACGCTACAATAGCAAAAACTGTACTCTACCCAAAAAAGTACTACTGTGCATAAATGGTAAGTAAACCTAGTGATTCAGAATTCTAATGCGCTTAAACCTTATATCAACATATACGCATGATTAATTATAAATAAATTTGTGTTCAAACTCAATCAAATATTAAGTGCTAGTGCGAATAACAAAAGATAAATGTGTATATATATAGATATATATATATATATATATATAGATATATATCTATATATAAATATATAAAGGTCCCAATTTCTATATCCTTATAGTAAATGCTCGTAGTCCCTAATGAAGATTGGTAATCTTGGTGCTGGCAACTGATACGGGTTTACTAGAGTAACATTCATAGCGCGGAGCTGATATTTGGATTTTGATTAGGGTTGAGCGGACCTAAACTATAAAGTTTGGGTCCGTACCGAACTTTTGGGTTTTTGGGTCCCGGACCCAAACCCGAACAATTGACTGTATGTTCGGGTTCGGGTCCTGTGTTCGGCGATGTAATGGCGCATTTTTAAAAGCTGCAGGGCAGCCAATCAACTTTCGTTTCGGAATTTTCTGTATATTGTTTCCGTATGTGTACAGTATGCCTGTAAAGTGGCACTTGTTTCCCGTGCTTAGAACTGTCCCTGCACAAAGTGTCATTTCTGAAGGAAAAAAAGTCATTTAAAACTCACTTGCGGCTATTAATGAATTTTCGGCTCCCGGCAATACATAGAAAAGTCATTGATAAAAAAAAAATTAAAAAAATGCGTGGGGGTTCCCCCAAATTAAATTACCAGGCCCTTCAGGTCTGGTATGGATATTAAGGGGAACCCTGCCGCAAATTTAAAAAAAATGCGTGCGGTTCCCCCCAAATATCCATACCAGGCCCTTCAGGTCTGGTATGGATTTTAAGGGGAACTCCACCCCAAAAAAAAAAAAATGGCCTGGAGTTCCCCCAAAAATCCAGACCAGACCCTTTATCCGAGCACGCAACCTGGCAGGCCGCAGGAAAAGAGGGGGGGGACGAGAGAGCACCCCCCCTCCTGAACCGTACCAGGCCACATGCCCTCAACATGGGGAGGATGTCCCCATGTTGATGGGGACAAGGGCCTCATCCCCACAACCCTTGCCCGGTGGTTGTGGGGGTCTGCGGGCGGGGGGCTTATCGGAATCTGGAAGACCCCTTTAACAAAGGGGACCCCAAGATCCGGCCCCCCTCCTATGTAAATTGGTAATGGGGTACATTGTACCCCTACCATTTCACAAAGAAAGTGTAAAAAATTGTAAAAAAAATACACAGACACCGTTGGAAAAGTCCTTTATTAAAAAAAAAAAAAAAAACATTCCAGCGATGAAATCCAGTGTCCCGCGGCGATCCGATGTCCAGCGCTGTCCACACGAAATGTCATTGGCTGAGCCTGAGCGGACCTGATGGGGAACTTCCTCCGCAGTGTAATAAATGAATAGACCCGCCCCTTCTAAAGTTCCCCATCAGGTCCGCTCAGCCAATGATGTAGGTGTAAGGCTGAGGACCTGATGCAGAACGTGAGAAGGGGCGGGTCTATTCATTTATTATACTGCGGAGGAAGTTCCCATCAGGTCTGCTCATCCAATGACGTAGGCGGCGTCTGACATACGAGGGAGCGGACCTAATGGGGAACTTCCTCCACAGTTTAATACATGAATAGACCCGCCCCTTCTCACGCCCGCCCTCCTGTACTTGGCCCAGGCCCCCGTTAGTTCAAAAGGGGAGCCTGGGCACCTGCCGAGCAGTTATTGCCAACTCTTGTGGCTCCCCCTGCAGCTCTGCCGGCTTCTCCTCCTTTTCCTTTTTCCAGATGCACTTCCGGGTTCCACCCCCCTGCTCTCTGTGCCTTCTTGTGTGCCCCCTCCCCTGCAGCGTTTCCAGCTCCCATCCTCTCCTCTCCCGCCAGCAGCTGCTGAGGGCACACAGTGGGATGTTTCTGGATGGAGAATGGGGGGTGCGGTAAATATGTCCTATTTACCAGCCCCTTCCTTTCCTGAATGAATACAGTGAGTGATTGGCAGCAATCACTCACTGTGTCCATTCATCACTGAAGCATAGTAAATTTACTATGCTTCAGTTTGTGAATGAACAGGGAGCCTCAGAGCACTTCCCATTCATTCACTGTTCAGTGCAGCTGAGGCTGCAGATAAAGGGACTGAGGAATCTCTGTCCTTAGTCTCTTTCTGTCTTAAATATTTTTACCAAAGCCCCCCAACAGGGCTGCTAAAAGAATGTAAAAAAAAAGGAGCCTGTCAGGTAGGCTGTATGGTGCCCTGTGATTTCTAACAGCAGCCCTGATTCTAAATATAATTGAAACCAGTTTATTCAAATATTGTTTCAGATTAAATTGCTGAATTTCTCCCCATAGGCAAGATGGAGAAATGCTCAAACGGGACAGAAACTATTTTCCACATTTTAGCATTTTCAACTTCTGAAACGGGACAATGTCTCCTTCTCACTGCCATTCTACTGATGTATCTGATGACTGTTCTTGGAAACATGACCATTGCGACCCTGGTGTGTCTGGTTCCTAAGCTCCATACTCCAATGTATTTCTTTTTGAGTAATCTTGCTGTTGTAGATGTTATGTATGTCTCTGTTACAATGCCAAAACTGATCTCTATACTCATGACACAGGACAACCGGATGTCTTTCTCGGCCTGTATGACTCAGGTGTACTTTTTCTCATTGTCGGCTGCTGGAGACATTTATGTGTTGACCTCCATGTCCTATGACCGATACGTAGCAATCTGTAAGCCATTACAATATTCCTTACTCATGAGTAAAGGTGTATGCATTGCATTGGCTTTGGGTTCCTGGCTTTTATCTGGTATTAATGCGATAATTAATGTGTTAATTACATCTCTGTTATCCTTCTGTTCCACACAAAATGTTAACCATTTCTTTTGTGAGCAGAGAACATTGTATGCCGTTACCTCTAGCGATACTACAAGCAGAGACATACTTCTGGTGTTTCAGAACATGTATGTGACAGCTTTACCTTTTTTGTTTATTATAACCTCCTATGTGTTCATCATCTCCGCCATACTGAATATCCAATCCTCAGAGGGGAGACGCAAAGCTTTTTCTAGCTGCTCCTCCCACCTCACCACAGTGATCATATTCTTCGTTCCAATCATTATATTGTACACCAAACCAGAATCTGACCATTCCAAAGAGATGGACAATTTGTTTTCAATTCTGTATACGGCGGTGGTTCCAATGCTCAACCCATTTGTCTACACTTTGAGGAACAAAGATATTTTAGAAGCCATGACTAAGCTAGCAAGGACAACAATCTCATTTTTTAAGGAATAATTATTATACAAAATATAACATCTAGAATTGAATAATGTGTAATGAAAAATTACCCAGAACATTGGAAGACAGACAACTGAACTTCAAAAAGTCTGGTCCTTTTGGATCCAATATATACAAAATCCAACAAACATACTGTAATACATAGCCCTATGCCTGGGTCAGGAACTATAGCTGACAGCCCCACTGCACAGGATTATCTTTTATCTGCCCAGAGTTGGGTTTTTAGGCAAGCAGGGCTACTGGTACTTGGTTGCCACCAGGTCTTAGTTACACAATGCTATAGTTCTTAGCCATACAGCACTGGGACTGTGTCAGAAACCATCAATCAGACCGAGAAGTACAGTTAAATCACACTTGTTTAACCACTTCAACACCGGGCTTTTTTTACCACCTCAATACTGGGCCAATTCTGGCACTCCTCTCCTACATGTACAAATCATCATTATTTTGCTAGAAAATTACTCAGAACCCCCAAACATTATATAGGTTTTTTTAGCAGACACCCTAGGGAATAAAATGACGGTCATTGCAACTTTTTTCTTGCACGGTATTTGCGCAATAATTTTTCAAACGCCTTTTTTTGGGAAAAAAATGGTTTCATGAATTAAAAAATAACAAAACAGTAAAGTTAGCCCAATTTTTTTGTAAAATATGAAAGATGATGTTACGCCGAGTAAATAGATACCTAACATTTCACGCTTTAAAATTACGGACACTCATGGAATGGCGCCAAACTTCGGTACTTAAAAATCTCCATAGGCGACGCTTTGAAAATTTTTACAGGTTACCAGGTTAGAGTTACAGAGGAAGTCTAGTGCTAGACTTGTTGCACGAGCTCTAACGCACGCGGCAATATCTCACATATGTGGTTTGAACAGTGTTTACATATGTGGGCGGGACTTATGTGTGCGTTCGCTTCTGATCACAAGCTACCGGGGACAGGGGCGTTTTAAATATTTTTTTTATTATTTCTTTTTTTATTTTACTTTAAATTTTTTTTATTTTTTACACTTTTTTTTTTATTTATTTTTTTGATCACTTTTATTCCTATTACAAGGAATGTAAACATCCCTTGTAATAGGAATGGTGTGGAATGGCTGACAGCGTGAGGAGAAAAAAATAGCCAATCACCGACTTCTGTGAAAGGGACATCGGTCCCGAAGCAGAAGAGGCGCAGCCACCTCAACTGTGCCCATCAGTGCCACCTGCCAGTGCCTACCAGTGCTACCTATCAATGCCCACCAGTGCCACCTATCAATACCCACCAGTTGTGCCAATCAGTGCCTCATCAGTGCCACCTAGCAGTGCTGCCTATCAGTGTCACCTACCAGTGCCCATCACTGCCACCCATCAGTGCCAGCTATCAGTGCCAGCTATCATTTCCACCTATCAGTGCCACCTTTCAGTGCCCTTCAGTGGCACCTATCAATGCCCTTCAGTGCCACCTATCAATGACCAGCAGTGCCACCTCTCAGTGCTCATCAGTGCCACCTTATCAGTGCCCATCTGTGCAGCCTATCGGTGCCCATCAGTACCACATATTAATGTCCATCAGTGCAGCCTCATCAGTGTACATCAATGAAGGAGAAAAATTACCTGTTTGCAAATTTTTATAATAAAATATAAAACTGTTTTCAACATTTTCGGTCTTTTTTAATTTTTTTAACAAAAAATAAAAAATACTGTGGTGATCAAATACCACCATAAAAAGCTCTATTTATGGGGAAAAAATGATAAAAATTTCATTTGGGTACAGTGTTGCATGACAGCGCAATTGTCATTCAAAAAGTGACAGCGCTAAAAGCTGAAAATTGGTCTGGGCAGGAAGGGGGTTTAAGTGCCCAGTAAGAAAGTGGTTAATAATTCTTAAAATGAAACAATAAAAATGAAATATTTCTTTAAATATCGTGCCTGGGGGTCCCCTTAGTCTGCCTGTAAAGTAGCGCATCATTCCAATGTTTATTACCGTACCGCAGCAAAATGACATTTCTAAAGGAAAAAATGTCATTTAAAATTGCTTGCGGCTGTAATGTATTGCCGTCTCCCGGCAATATACACTGATTAAAATTATAAATGCAACACTTTTGTGTTTGCCCCTATTTATCATGAGCTGAACTCAAAGATCTATGACTTTTTCTATGTACACAAAAGGATTATTTCTCTCAAATATTGATCACAAATCTGTCTAAATCTGTGTTAGTGAGCACTTCTCCTTTGCCAAGATAATCCATCCACCTCACAAGTGTGGCATATCCAGATGCAGATTAGACAGCATGATTATTGCATAGGTGTGCCTTAGGCTGGCCACAATAAAAGGCCACTCTAAATTGTGCAGTTTTATCACACAGCACAAAGCCACAGATGTCGCAAGTTTTGAGGGAGCGTGCATTTGGAATGCTGACTGCAGGAATGTCCACCAGAGCTGTTGCCCTTGATTTGAATGTTCATTTCTCTATCATAAGCCGTCTCCAAAGGCGTTTCAGAGAATTTGGCAGGACATCCAACTGGCCTCACAAACGCAGACCACATGTAAGCACACCAGCCCAGGACCTCCACATCCAGCATTTTCACCTCCAAGATCGTCTGAGACCAGCCACACGGACAGCTGCTGCAACAATCGGTTTGCATAACCAAAGAATTTCTGCACAAACTGTCAGAAACCATCTCAGGGAAGCTCATCTGCATGCTCGTGGTCCTCATTGGGGTCTCCACCTGACTACAGTTCGTCATCGTAACCGATTTGAGTGGGCAAATGCTCACATTCCATTGGCGTCTGGCACTTTGGAGGGGTGTTCTCTTCACGGTAGAGTCCAGTTTTTCACTGTACAGGGCAAATGGCAGACAGCGTGTATGGCGTCATGTGGGTGAACGGTTTGCTGATGTTAACTTTGTGGATCGAGTGGCCCATGGTGGCGGTGGGGTTATGGTATGGGCAGGCGTATGCTATGGACAATGAACACAGGTGTATTTTATTGATGGCATTTTAAATGCACAGAGTTACCGTGACGAGATCCTGAGACCCATTGTTGTGCCATTCATCCATGACCATCACCTCATGTTGCAGCATGATAATGCACGGCCCCATGTTGCAAGGATCTGTACACAATTCCTGGAAGCTGAAAACATTCCAGTTCTTGTATGGCCAGCATACTCACCGGACATGTCACCCATTGAGCATGTTTGGGATTCTTTGGCTTGGCGTATACGACAGCATGTTCCAGTTCCTACCAATATCCAGCAACTTCGCACAGCCATTGAAGAGGAATGAACCAACATTCCACAGGCCACAATCAACAACCTGATCAACTCTATGTGAAGGAGATGTGCTGCACTGCGTGAGGAAAATGGTGGTCACACCAGATAACGACTGGTTTTCAGACCCCCCTGACCCCCCCCCCCCCCAATACAATAAAACTGCACAATTTAGAGTGGCCTTTTATTGTGGCCAGCCTAAGGCACACCTGTGCAATAATCATGCTGTCTAATCAGAATATTGATATGCCACACCTGTGAGGTGGATGGATTATCTTGGCAAAGGAGAAGTGCTCACTAACCCAGATTTAGACAGATTTGTGATCAATATTTAAGAGAAATAGGCCTTTTGTGTACATAGAAAAAGTCGTAGATCTTTGAGTTCAGCTCATGATAAATAGGAGCAAACACAAAAGTGTTGCGTTTATAATTTTTCTCAGTGTATGTTGTCATTTCCTGGGTAAAATATTTATACAGCTGTTTTCTTTTTCTGTATTCTTTTCTTTTTTTCTTGCATCTTATTCAAAATGTGTTTTGCTTATCTAGTGCTGACTTAGCACATTCTGGCTTTTGATGGCTGATTTGTCTATGTTATGTTATCGTCACTTTGTGTCTGATATGTAATACAGTGAAAATTCAATAAAATAAGTATTTAAAAAAAACAATGCTATCATGTTTTAAAAGGGCACTGGGAACTCGAGTGGCCAAGTGCTTGGTATTAGCTGTGTATATTGTTTTAAAAGGAGGATGGTTTACCCTTCATAAATTCTATGACCTCAAAGGAATTCTTCATTGTTTGTATTTAGATATGTAGCTGTGGGCAATCAAAGATTCGCTGGTTGTGGTCCGGGGCTATACTTAGGTAGCCCAAAACAAAAATATATATTTTTTTTACTCTGTGAAGCATTGATACAAGACTGATGGCACTGGTGGTGAGCTTAAAGTGTCACTAAACTCACAAAAACTATCAATAATCATTAGTATTACATGCTGTTCATACTCACTCAGTCACTATGAGATTTGTTTTCTGTATTCCACAAAAAAAAACAAGTCCCTAACTCAGCTAGGAATTCTGAAGCTGTGGTGACAGCTCTGCACATGCTCAGTTTTCTGTGAGTTTCTATGCTGAACATTTACTCCCTATCACATCTGAGCAGCCCATGTGACTATAGCGTCACACATGTGGGCGTATACACAGTGGTAAAGGACAGCCCACTCCCTCCCTCCTCCTCCATGCCCACTAACCAGCTAAACACAAAGGGGGCGGAATATTGCATGTAGATTAAAGAAGGCTTCATCTCCCTCTTACACAGCTTAGAGCACTGAAATTATTCTCTCTGGAGAAGAGACGCTTGAGAGGGGATATGATTTCAATTTACAAATACCGTACTGGTGACCGCACAATAGGGATAAAACTTTTTTGCAGAAGGGAGTTTAACAAAACACGTGGCCACTCATTAAAATGAGAAGAAAAGAGGTTTAACCTTAAACTACTGTAGTGGGGTCTTAAAAGTTAGTGGGATACACCTGGGCGTAGAGAGACCCAGGTGTGTAATTATGTCAGGGATTAGACCCCTTTTTCTTATTCGTGGAGGATTGGGTGGTGTAATATTCTCTTTGACCAGTGGGTGTCAGTGTACCTACTGGCTCGAGGTAGAATCACTACCACAGTGCTACCCTTCTTTGTCCCTTCCTGGAGATGGTACGGCTGGGGCGGGGAACCCGCCGTGGTGTCGATGGGAGGAGATAAAAGGGGGAGACGCCCTCGCCACGAGGTCTTTTGGGGAGGATCATCTCTTCACGCACCCAGGCACCTTAGGCCTGGGTGCGGGCGGTTCAAGGTTCCGGCCTAGGCGCCCAAGGCCTGGCCGGAACGAAGATGGAGTCCATCCCGGGCACCTTCAGCCTGGGGTGAGGTACTATTGAGGAGGCCTGGGACCCGGTGACTCCGACTGGGTCCCGCGAGGGTGAAGTTGCTCCAGGGCGCCCCTTGCGAGGGGACCCGCATCTGAGGTGAGGAGGCTGGGGGGGGTCACCCGTCCGAAGACCCGGTGTAGCGTCAACCCGGTGACGGATGGGCCTTTAGTAACTCCCTTGGAGGACATCTTCCCCTGATATGGGCTACAGCGCAGCGGAGGAGCTTTCATCAAGATTCCTGCAACCCCTGGTCATAGCACAGGGAGTGTAGGGACTAGGAACCTGTACAGTGCCTCGACCTGTTCCCCCATCGTATCATGCCGTTGCATTGACTGTATGTGGAGATACGCAATAAACCTGAGTTTGGACTTTGATGGGTGTATGGACTCTGTTGATGGGAACAAAGGGAGATTCTGGCACGGAAGGACTGACCCTCGTAACCAGCACACATTTGGCCCGAGGAAAAGATTGGTACTGGCCTTCACCTCACCCACATCTATGGGGAGGACATGGGCCATAGCGCACCTCACTCTGTCGCTCGACATACCCCTAGCTAAAGAGGTCGGGGTGAGGCCGCTACACGTGGGGGCTCGTCGGTCCGGGATGAAATGTGTGTTGACCCTGAGGTTTGGAACGGCTGTGTTTGAACTTTGCTGCCCGGAGGAGGTCCGAGCAGGTCGGCCATGTGATTGGCCAAAGTGCATCCCTGTGCTCGAAGTCGTGGAAATTTCCCTGAAAAACCGGGAGAGGCCCATGCAGAAAGAGCGGGAAGAGGGAGGAGTCCAGCCGTGTGACGAACTACATGTGGGGACTTTTGCTGCACTGCGCCACGAGGTACCCCATGACTGCGCAATTCGTGGGAGGAGACTGAAGGAAGCCCGCGAAAACGTGCAAGTCGTGGGAGGAGTCTGGCCACGTGTGGAGATACACGTGGAGACTCCGACGCGAGGTCAGCGCGTGATGGAGCAGAAAGTGGTCGGAGCGAACTCAGGCTCCCCGTGGATGCCGGTACCTTATTGTCAAAGGAATTTCGGACCGACTCTCGTTACAAGTCAAGATGTTTTATTGCATATGCAGAGAAAATGGTTAAAGTATATTTGCGGCTTCAGAGATCCATTTTCTGCCTGTCATAGATTCACATTCTGCTTTTATAACCCTTAAACCTTCCCCTTTCCTGCTCGTAACGTCCTGACCATGTATAATTTCAACCTTTATTCTGACGTTAGCAGGAAAGAGGGAAATATCCTTTTTCAGCCTACACCTTATGACAGGATATTTCATACAATGGATACATAAATTATCTCATACAATGGAAACATAAATTATTTCATGGTTCACAGCCCATGTTTGGCAGGTGTAAGCAAATTACAGTTTTACTATAAGTCAGCACATTTTTTGCACAAATAGAATATGGTCATATGACTTATTCCAGTAATTAGGACTATTAGAGCTATTCAGCATATTTATGTATAATAGAGTTATAAAACAAACATTTTAACTTTAGAAGATTAATATGCATCTTGATAGTTGACAGATAAAGTATAATTTTAAATTTATCTAACACTTATCCTTTCAAGATGACTGCATTTGCTGCACCCATTACAGACACGGGGATAAGGCTCAGGCCCCGAGGACAGTTGGCTCTGTATTCATGCAGAGACACGGAGGCCCTCGGTGTGATCTGTCCCGGATGCTCGGGACTGGTGGTCCAACTAAAGCCATTCGGGCGATGCGAAGCATGCAAGGAGTTTCTTTTTGAGGTTGAACCACACACGGAAAGGCCCCGGGCCCTACGCCTCATCTGCATCACAGGAACCGCCACTCCGGAGGGAGAGATCAAAGCCTTTGCGGAGTTTCCCGTGCGCGCTGACCAGGGCGAAGTGACTGCCCAACCAGAGACTGAGAGAGAAAAATCCGAGGACACTGCTTCGGTCACTACAGACTCCCTGCTCCCACCTCCGAAGAGGAAAGTCGGCCTGGTACAGGCATCCTATGGTCGTGGTCGAGCTTCACCCCGCCGCTTGCCTGGCCTGGATGGCGCCGGTAGAGAAGAGAGTCCCGGACATCCCAGTTCTTCAGAAGGTCCAGGTGAGCCAGGGGCTGGGACTGTGGTGTTGGTTGGAGGTGTCGGGGGTCCACAGTTGGTGGAGCCCGCAAGGGAGGGTAGCCTTCCGTCTACTAGAGACTACCTTCCCGCTGAGATGTATGACACCTCCGACTTAGAGTCATTGTCAGACTGTGGGGATGACGGAGAGATAGACGAACTCTTTCACCGGAAGGGCTGGGACAGACGCCCACTACCTGTGCTGAGTAAACCGCAGGATTCCCCCATGTCCATAGAAGACAGTACGCTCCGGGTGAAGGCCCCGGAGTTCTTGAGGAAATCTAGTCCTCCGACCAACTTCCCGCATTCAACTACATCATCCGCTCTGATGTTGGGGATGCAGCGTGCTTCGTTGCGGGCACCAAAGACAAAGAAACCCGAGATGGTGAAGGTACCTCGGCACCCGGAGGCCATCGTACAGCCAGGAGAAGGTGAGCGAGATGTGATGCCACCTCTAGCCAGGTTGCAGAGACTTTTCTCCCAGAGAGTCGCCCGTGAATATGGGTGGGAGTACCCCTACTTGCCTCGGGACCTATTGTATGAAGTCGAGGTCCTGCGACCAAGGTGGTATGACGAGTTTGTATGGGAAAAACTTAAAGTACCCCATGCCAGGCGATACCTGTCATGTTCGCCGCCTGTGTCTAAAAAGTTCAAGGACTGCAGAGCTGATTGGAGACTTGGGCGCCATATTCATGCCGATAAGGTGCTCATCTGCCGGAAAGAAGGAGAGGATGTCGAGTATTCGGTGGAAGTGTTTGACGGGCACCTGAAGCCCCTGTTTCTGCCGGATCCAAGGTTCTATTTATAGGAGAAGTGAGCTCCTATCTTGTTGCTGTTGAAACTTTCTGGAAGAGACATTCCCAGACGCCTAGAACTGTGCCCTACTTTTGTTTTGATTTGGGCTTTTCTTTTACTCACTGGAGATTTGGGAGCTGTTGTTTTTTTTCTCCCTTTTCTTCATGTGCCAAAGGCAGAGACTTTTGGGGTAGAGTTAGAGTAGGAAAGCAGGAAGAATGAAGATCTCACCAAGTGTCATTACTGCAGCGCTGTCACCAGGTGGCAGTGTTGTGCAACGAATGTTTGAAAATGTTACACATGCATTACTTACTTATTGGAGTGAGTGGGTCTCTCGGCTGACGGACCCACTCATGCCAAGTTAACACAGAGTGTTAGGATGTGTTTTTTTTGTTGTTTGTTTCCCTTCTGCAGGAGATTCGTCGGTCAAGACTACTGAGTATGGGGTGGTTCTTAGACAGTGACGGGAGGGATTGCATATGTGTACATGACAGATGTTTTATACAAAAGTTTTAATGTTTTATAGTTCCCTTTTCTGTTGAGCAGGTCTTGGCACATACAGTATCCAAAATTTGAGGGATAGCCTCTGGGGCCCACTTCATGTCACCACTCCTTGGGAGACATGGGTGTGCACCTGACGCTGGGGACCAGCGTCAAATCACCAGGGGGAGTGTGTAGCGGGGTCTTAAAAGTTAGTGGAATACACCTGGGGGTAGAGAGACCCAGGTGTGTAATTATGTCAGGGATTAGACCCCTTTTTCTTATTCGTGGAGGATTGGGTGGTGTAATATTCTCTTTGACCAGTGGGTGTCAGTGTACCTACTGGCTCGAGGTAGAATCACTACCACAGTGCTACCCTTCTTTGTCCCTTCCTGGAGATGGTACGGCTGGGGCGGGGAACCCGCCGTGGTGTCGATGGGAGGAGATAAAAGGGGGAGACGCCCTCGCCACGAGGTCTTTTGGGGAGGATCATCTCTTCACGCACCCAGGCACCTTAGGCCTGGGTGCGGGCGGTTCAAGGTTCCGGCCTAGGCGCCCAAGGCCTGGCCGGAACGAAGATGGAGTCCATCCCGGGCACCTTCAGCCTGGGGTGAGGTACTATTGAGGAGGCCTGGGACCCGGTGACTCCGACTGGGTCCCGCGAGGGTGAAGTTGCTCCAGGGCGCCCCTTGCGAGGGGACCCGCATCTGAGGTGAGGAGGCTGGGGGGGGTCACCCGTCCGAAGACCCGGTGTAGCGTCAACCCGGTGACGGATGGGCCTTCAGTAACTCCCTTGGAGGACATCTTCCCCTGATATGGGCTACAGCGCAGTGGAGGAGCTTTCATCAAGATTCCTGCAACCCCTGGTCATAGCACAGGGAGTGTAGGGACTAGGAACCTGTACAGTGCCTCGACCTGTTCCCCCATCGTATCATGCCGTTGCATTGACTGTATGTGGAGATACGCAATAAACCTGAGTTTGGACTTTGATGGGTGTATGGACTCTGTTGATGGGAACAAAGGGAGATTCTGGCACGGAAGGACTGACCCTCGTAACCAGCACACATTTGGCCCGAGGAAAAGATTGGTACTGGCCTTCACCTCACCCACATCTATGGGGAGGACATGGGCCGTAGCGCACCTCACTCTGTCGCTCGACATACCCCTAGCTAAAGAGGTCGGGGTGAGGCCGCTACACTACGTAGAGGGTTCTTTACTGTAAGAGCAGCAAGGATGTGGAATTCCCTTCCACAGGCGGTGGTCTCAGCGTGGAGATAAGCACCTGAACGACCACAAAATACAGGGATATACAATGTAATACTGACATATAATCACATACATAGGTTGGACTTGTGTCTTTTTTCAACCTCACTTACTATGTAACTATGTAACAGCTAACTGAACAAAACCAGACTTAATAGGCTTTCTTAGGATCTTGACTGAGGCTGTTTGAGAAAGAAATAACTTGACAATACAAGCAGCTAGTGGGGTGAGGTATGGCTTGTTTTAAAGCTCTTTTTTGGTAATAGTTTATATTCCATAGTCTGGGCACAGGTGCACTTTAAGTTTACAGTGAAAAATGGGGGGGAGGGAGGGGGGAGAGGGAGAGGGAGAGGGAGGAAGAGGAGGAGAGAGGGGGAAGGAGGGAGAGAGAGGGAGAGGGAGGGGAGAGAGGGGAGAGAGGGAGAGAGAGGGGGAGGGAGGGGGAGAGAGGGGGAGAGGGAGATCTCTAGCCCCGTTCCTGTCTGCAGCCCCTCCTGTGTACTGGGGAGCAGTGGGGGGGACTGGACAGCACAGTGGGGGGGAGAGCATAGGGGGAGCTGGGGAGCAGTGGGGGGGGGGTACTGGACAGCACAGTGGGGGAGCCAGGGAGCACGGGGGGAGAAGAGAGCTCTGGGGGGCTGGAGAGCACTGTTGGGAGCACGGGGGTCAGAGAGCACTGGGGGGGGAGAGTATGGGGGAGACAGGGAGAACCAGAGAGCACTGTGGGGGGATATCATTGTGGGGGAGCCAGGGAGCACAGAGCACTGGGGGGGAGGTGGAGAGCAGTGGGGGGACGACGACTGGACAGCAAAGTGGGAAGTGGAGAGCATGGGGGAGCTGGGAGCAGTGGGGGGGGGGGAACTGGATAGCACACTGAGGGGAAGAGCATGGGGGGAGCTGGGGAGCAGTGGGGGGGGACTGGACAGCACAGTGGCGGGGAGCTGGGGAGCAGTGGGGGGGGGGCTGGACAGCACAGTGGGGGGGAGAGCATGGGGGAGCTGGGGAGCAGGGCTGGACAGCACAGTGGGGGGGAGAGCATGGGGGAGCTGGGGAGCAGTGGGGGGGGACTGGACAGCACAGTGGGGGGAGCATGGGGGGAGCTGGGGAGCAGTGGGGGGGCTGGACAGAACAGTGGGGGGGAGCTGGGGAGCAGTGGGGGGACTGAACAGCACAGTGGGGGGAGAGCATGGGGGGAGCTGGGGAGGTACTGGACAGCACAGTGGGGAAGCCAGGGAGCACGGGGCCAGAGAGCACTGGGGGGGAACCAGGAAACAGAGGGGGTATGCGGGAGGAACCAGGGAGCACGGCGGCAGTAAAAGAATTTGGATAGGAGAAGCTCCGATGTATGGATCCCATCCCAGCGCCTGCTGCAGCCTGGCCGACCGCCCAGAGAGAACGTGAGTACCTGGCTAGCCGCCCGCGCCGCCCCCCTGTGTGCCTGGATAGGAGGAGCAGCGGGCCAGGGACAGCTGCACATGGAGGAATTGATCTTTCCATATTCTTTCTGCAGCCAATGTACGCCCGTAGAAGAAGCGGTCATTCAGTGGCTGCAGGAGGAATATGGAAAGATCAATTTCTCCATGTGCAGCTGTCCCCGGCCCGCCGCTCCTCCTAACCAGGCACACAGGAGGGTGGCGCGGCCGTGTACTCACGTTCTCTCTGGGCGGTTCGGTTGGCCAGACTGAAGCAGACGCTAGGATGGGATCCATACACCGGAGCTCCTCCTTCACCTTCACAGAAAGTCAAAAGGGCAGGGATATTTTCCGCTGTCTGGCCCGACTGAGTCCTGACCCGAATAGGCAGCCGGCCAGACGCGGAGGGAGATGCCAGGTGAGCAGCGCAGGCTGAAGGAGCAGCTCGGCTGCTTTGTGTGCCCTATGGCTGCCCGCATGGCTTTTACAGATGGCACCTGGAGCCTGCCTGTTGGTCCGTCCAGTGATGAGCAGAGGCAAATTAGGCGGCCGCGAGGCCCCTGTGAGTGCGAGGCCTTAGGCGGCTGCCTCATTTGCCTAATTAGAGAGCCGCCTCTGTGGCCAAGACCATACAGCGGTTTCACAGGAGAGGTTCAACTCAGAACAGGCCTCACCATGGTCGACCAAAGAAGTTGAGTACACATGCTCAGCGTCATATCCAGAGGTTGTCTTTGGAAAATAGACGTATGAGTGCTGCCAGAATTGCTGCAGAGGTTGAAGGGGTGGGGGAACAGCCTGTCAGTGCTCAGACCAAACCCTGCACACTGCATTAAATTGTCCTGCATGGCTGTCGTCCCAGAAGGAAGCCTCTTCTAATGATGATACACAAGAAAGCCTGCAAACAGTTTGCTGAAGACAAGCAGACTAAGGACATGGATTACTGGAACCATGTCCTGTGGTCTGAAGAGACCAAGATAAACTTATTTGGTTCAGATGGTGTCAAGCGTGTGTGGAAGCAACCAGGTGAGGCGTACAAAGACAAGTGTGTCTTGCCTACAGTCAAGCATGGTGGTGGGAGTGTCATTGTCTGGGGGTGCATGAGTGCTGCCGGCATTGGGCAGATCATTGAGGGAACCATGAATGCCAACATGTACTGTGACATACTAAAGCAGAGCTTGATCCCCTCCCTTCAGAGACTGGGCCACAGGGCAGTATTCCAACATAACAACCCCAAACACACCTCCTAGACGACCACTGCCTTGCTAAAGAAGCTGAGGGTAAAGGTGATGGACTGGCCACGCATGTCTTCAGACCTAAACCCTATTGAGCATCTGTGGGGCATCCTCAAATGGAAGGTGGAGGAGTGCAAGATCTCTAACATCTACCAGCTCCGTGATGTCGTCATGGAGGAGGGGAAGAGGACTCCAGTGGCAACCTGTGAAGCTCTGGTGAACTCCATGCCCAAGAGGGTTAAGGCAGTGCTGGAAAATAATGGTGGCCACACAAAATATTGACACTTTGGGCCCATTTTGGACATTTTTGTTGCTAGCTGTTTAGACATTAATAGCTGTGTGTTGAGTTATTTTGAGGGGACAGAAAATTTACACTGTTATACAAGCTGTACACTCACTACTTTACATTGTAGCAAAGTGTCATTTCTTCAGTGCTGTCATGTGAAAAGATATAATAAAATATTTATAAAAATGTAAGGGGTGTACTCACTTTTGTGAGATACTGTATATTGTACATGCACAGCAGTTACTGCCCTCACTGAGCTTACAATCTAAGGTCCCTTACTAACACTCATTCATATACATTCTAGGGCCAATTATTTTAGACTGGAGCCAATTATCCTACCAGCACGTCTTTGGCGTGTGGGAAGAAACTGGAGTACTTGGAGGAAACCCATGCAGGTGCAGTGAGAACATGCAGACTCCAGGCAGGTAGTGCCGTGGTTGGGGTTCAAACCAATAGCCCTAGTTCTGCTAGGTAGAAGTGCTAACTACTCAGCCACTGTGCTGCCCAATGTGTAGCAACATTTCAAATTCTGGATATGTGTCTGTTGTATTAAAAAGTATCCTGTTCTTCTTCTTTTGTATTATATACCTGGTGACTGTTGTTAGTCACTTATGTAAAGTCCATCCAAATCAAATGGTCTATTTAACACCACCCTCTCCACAGACTAACAATGTTGCTGTCCAAGGGTGGCTATGTTGCTCCTCTATAGGTACAGTCAGGGCTTTTTTTCAGCGGGAACGCGGGGGAACGCAGTTCCGGCACCTCCAGCACTGAATGTATGTAATGGTAAGAGGTGCTGAGGAATGCTGGAAGGTCTATTGTTGCTAGCTGCGGGGGATCTATTTTTGCTGGGGTGCTCTATTATTGCTGGTGGGGGGTCTATTGTTGCCGGAGTGGTCTATTGTTGGTGGCAAGGTCTGTTGTTGCTTGTGGAGTATCTATTGTCGCTGGGGGGTCAATTGTTGCTGGGGGGGTCTATTCATTTTGGCTAATGGTGGGCCTATTAATGCTGGCAGCAGAGGTCTATTGTTGCTGGGATCAGGGTTGCCAACTTTCAGTAAATTTACGAACAGTTTGTAAAATCTGTACTTTTTGCATCTGTCCTTGAATGTCCATTACGGACATGTAGGTTGCATGTCCGTAACTGACATTCATGGACAGATGCAACAATTAACGATTTTACAAACTGTTTGTAAATTTACTGAAAGTTGGCAACCCTGGCTGGGATGGATCTGTTGTTGCTGGGGGTGGTGATATTTTGTTTTGCGGATCTATTGATGATGGGGAGAGTCTATTGTTGATGGGGGGTCTATTGATAATGGGTGGACCTATTGTTGATGGGGAGGGGTCTATTTTTGATGGGGAGGTCTATTATTGCAAGGGATATATTTTATTGTTTTTTTTTTTAGCTATCATTAACACATTTCATACAAAATTACTTAGCATCACAAAATGATACATGGTTCTGTATTCTCTAAGAGGGGCGGTACTGGGCAGTGAGTAGGGGGCGGAGACAAGGGGTGACTTGAAAGGGAGAGTACCTGCACCTATTCCTCGAGAAAAAAAGCCCTGGGTACAGTGGAGGAGTGACTGTCGCCACCTTAAAACAGGAGGTGTTCTACTGGCCGATCACCACATGAAAATAAAGGAATAATAGCTTTTAGCTTGAAAATTCAAATATTGCAGCCACCACATCCAATATATACAGCTACAATATATACAATTTTAGTTTTTTTGGGTTAATTTACACTACCAATTTAAATTAACAAGTTAAATTAGATTTACCAAAAAAGTATTCAGTAAAAATAGTTACTAAAAAGTATTACTACAAACTTTCTGCGTTACTTTATAGTTTAATCCTCAAATGCATTCATTAATTTTTATTCTTTATCATAATCCCATTGAGGTGACAATTATATTCTCCCTTAGGCCTTAGATCCTCTATTTATATCTCATCATCACATAGATAATTGTAATCTGTTGATTAAGTAAAATGCCGTCAGGTAAACTTTGCTGTCCCTATCACAATAAAAAGCTTCTAGCTGAAACCCTTTATAGAAAATAAATATACGAGGGCTGTAGGGAAGATAATGCAAAAGTAACCATAACTTATTTATTGACTTACATAGGTCCTTCAGATTTCACATGTTGGTAGAGTAACTCTTCCTCTATAGTAACTCTTCCTCTATAGTAACGCTTCCTCTATAGTAACTCTTCCCTTTTCATTGCAGGTAAATAATAGATTCCAAGCAGAAGCAACGTGCCGTCATTGAGTTCTTGATGAAGGAAGGGCGTAGGCTGTCCGACATCCAGAGAAGGCTACAGAGATGACACCATTGACAAGAGCAATGTGCACAGATGGATGAAGAAGTTTAACCACTTCCATACCGGGCCGTTGTAAATTGACGCCGGCAGGAACCCTCTCTCCCTCCGGGTGGGCATCATATGACGTCCTTGGCTTTGTGGGGGGATATCTGAATGATGCCTGCAGCTAGAGGCATCATTCAGATATCCTTGTCTTCTGCCGGCTATTCTGCGCACCATAAGAATGATCATAGCGGCAGTTCCACCGCTGGATCGTTCTTATAGGCGGCGGGAGGGGATGCCCCCCCCTCCCGCCGCCATCCGGTGCTTCTCCGGGCTCTCCCGTGCCATCGGGGGCCCGGAGAAAGAATCGTCCGGCGCCGGTGGTCACGTGACGAGCATAGAGATGACTGGTGACCAGATGGTCACCAGTCATCTCTATGACCGTCGGAGGCCTGGGTGCGATGTGATGACGTCATGCCCGGGTTCCGAAAAGGTAAACAAAGCCGCGATTGCGGCTGAAAGCATGAGATCAGTGATTTATTTTTCCCGATCTCATGCTTTCCAGCCTGGAGGAGAGATGTGGGGTCTTATTGACCCCGCATCTCTCCATAAAGAGGACCTGTCACACACCATTCCTATTACAAGGGATGTTTACATTCCTTGTAATAGGAATAAAAGTGATCAATTTTTTTTTTTTTTAAAAGGGTAAAAATAAAAAAAATTAAGAAAAATAAAAAAATAAATAATCATTTTTTTTTTAAAACGCCCCTGTCCCCAATAGCTCGCGCTCAGAAGCGAACGTTCAGGTAAGTCCCGCGCACATATGTAAACGCAGTTCAAACCACATATGTGAGGTATCGCCGCGTGCGTTAGAGCGCGTGCAACAATTCTAGCACTAGACCTCCTCTGTAACTCTAACCTGGTAACCTGTAAAAAATTTCAAAGTGTCGCCTATGGAGAGTACTGAAGTTTGGCACCATTCCATGAGTGTGCATAATTTTAAAGCGTGACATGTTAGGTATCTATTTACTTGGCGTAACATAATCTTTCATATTTTACAAAAACATTGGGCTAACTTTACTGTTTTGTTATTTTTTCATTCATGAAACCATTTTTTTTCCCCAAAAAAGGCGTTTGAAAAATTATTGCGCAAATACCGTGCAAGATAAAAAGTTGCAATGACCCTCATTTTATTCCCTAGCGTCTCTGCTTAAAAAAACATATATATAAAGTTTTGGGGTTCTGAGTAATTTTCTAGCAAAAGAATGATGATTTGTACATGTAGGAGAGAAGTGCCAGAATAGGCCCGGTATGGAAGTGGTATAAAAAGCCCGGTATTGAAGTGGTTAAAAAAGGGGAAATTAGCACAGAAGACAAACCGGGCAGTGGGAAAACATCAACAACGGACAGCCTGCACCCCTTCTTCTCCAAGAACTCAGTGACAAAACATTGCTTCTGCTTGGAATCCATTATTTGAAATACAAAATTATTATTTACTAAAATATGTTTGCAACTAAAAAGAAAAATAAGAACTACTGTAGAGGAAGAGTTACAACATGTGAAATATGAACGACTTATGTAAGTTAATAAAAAAAGTTATGCCCGCTTTTGAATTTCTAAGGTACAAGCATTGCCAAGGTAAACAAAAGGTAAAATGTCAAAGTGTCCAAACAATAATTTTAATCAGTTCATACTGACATGAAATTAAGCAACCAACATGTTTCTGGGGCTCTTATATTCCTCCCTTTATCAGGGCTACACCAAAAACAAAGAACATTAAACTGAATTGATACAAATAATACATGATAATAGTGATAATAAATAACAAAGTTAAATATAATTTTACAAATCTTTAAAACTAGGAAATGTTTTGTATTTTTTATCATATAATAACCATAATAAAAGTGTATCTAATTGAAGATATTAAAATTTCTAATAAACAGAAAATACCATCAAATAATATTAGATCAAGCTAAATAAAAATAAAAAAATAATAAAAAAATGATAGAACATGCAGAATGATAAACTTATTGCAAAACCTCTAAACATTCAACAAAATTAACCTCTAGATATACTATTGATAATTGATTGATAGCAACACAATTTTTTTTAAATGAACAGTGGTCAAAGTAGAAAAAAAAATAGTTTTCTTACTTTTTGTGTGTATTTTTATAGGTATTTCCTTCATTAGTTTGCATGGAATGACTATTCCCTCTATTCCAATCTTACTCATTCTTTTTAAGACTGGCTAATTTCAAATCCCCTGTATTTAGCATAAGTCATCCCCCTTGAATACAAATCCTTAGCACAAACTTTTTTGGAGGGAAAATTAAGTATGCAAGTTCATGACCTTTTTCAGGGAAATAAGGTATTCATGAAAGGTTGGCCACCTTCATTGCATTTTTTAATGAAGGAGAGGCCTATAACAATACACACACTAGATCAGTGGTTCTCACCCTGGAGGTCGGGACCCCCTCGGGGGTCAAAGGACGATTTGCCAGGGGTCACCGAATCCTGGGCTGTTCCTGAAGCCCACAACGCTCTCCCAGCCTTTTTGCAGCCGCCCAGCAGGACTGTTCCTGGAGCCCGTGGCCGCCCACTCAGCCTCTTCGCAGCCACCCATTCAGTTCACGGCATGGGTGGGGGGCAGAGACTAGAGGTCAGCTGACTGGTGAGGAATGTAAAGTGGGAGGGGCTGGAGGAGACCCTATCTCCTGATTTCGGCATAGGTGTCACTGCTACGAGACGCCACAAAGTCGGAGACACAGTGAAGCTGGAGACACAGAGAGTAACACTTCCTGTGATGATAGTTGCCATTAAAAGTCCCTACTACAGTTCTCAGATCAGCAGATGACCTTGATCATGAGCACCCAAGTTGGCTGATCAGAACCCCCCCCCCCCCCACCATTGCCATTCATCCCAAACCCCCCCACACCAAGGAGTAAGAGAAGGAATAAAAATAGAGAATACATGGAAGGTAGAGGAAAAGAGGGGGAGGAACATAGTAAAAGGGAGAGAAAGAATAAGGGAAAGAACAAGAAAGATGGCTAGAGAGAGGGATGGGAAAACAAACAAGAAATAAGGATAGAGGCAGATAAAAGGGAAAGAAAGGAGAACAAAAGAGAAAGAGTGGTACATCCTAAAATGTACCATAAGGGGTTTTAATACTGTATGAGTGGAAGGGACTCAGGGAGCGCTAAATGTCCATGTGTTAGGGGACCAAATTACTTGCCTTGCCTTGGGTGCTGACAACCCACGCTACGAAAATAATTTTACTGTTAGGGGTCCCCACAACTTGGGAAATTTTATCAAGGGGTCACGGCACTAGAAAGATTGAGAACCACTGCACTAGATGGAGTAGGGGGCGGGAGAAATCTTTGGATCACCAGTTACTAGAATAGGGCCCTCAAGCACAGTTCCATGGTAATAATGGAATATATCCTTTGCACTTTGCACTTATATCTAAATGTTTTTCTTATGTCTTTTCTTTCTCACAGTTTGTATTTAGTAGTATGTAAGAGCTCTCCTAATAATGTTTATTTTCTGTAACTAGATAGATAGTTTTTTGTTAGTTTTAGCCCCTTATACTATTTACCAATACATTTCTGTTGTTGTGTTGAAGCTTTCAGTCACGGTCAAGAACTCTCATTTTCCAAATCATATGAGAGAAATATGAAATCTCATAAGATATAGATTTTTGGTTGTCATAAATCTCATAATATATAGATTTTGGTTAACAAATATTTTCTATGTTAGAAGAGACAACTAACAAAATGTTATCGTAATTATTAATTATGAGTGTTTCCATGAAATTAATAATGAAAATGAAATATATACATGCTAAAAAAATTTAAATAATTCTTAGCAGAAATTTTTAAATTGTTTCGCTCCGTAAGGTTTTTTATTACAATATTAACATTTATCATATATTTTACCACCAGACATGGTAATTATATGTAGCGACCTCACCCCATCTCCTTTCTCCAGGGGTATGTCACACGACAGGGTGAGATGCGCTACGGCCCATGTCCTCCCCATAGCTGTGGGTGAGGTTAAGGTCAGTATCTTCCTCGGGCCAATGTGTTTTGGTTATGAAACTCAGTCCTGCTGTACTGGCACCTCCCTTTGCTCCCATTAACCAGAGTCCACACACCGATCACAGTCCATCTCTTGCTTTATTGTAAGCTCCACAATAAACAGTGCTTCTGTAGCCAACTGGTTGGAATATTATAACAGCCTGATGCGGTGGGATGAGCAGGTCGAGGCACTATCCTGATTTCAATCTAAACCGCTGTGGTTTCACCAGCGGTTATCGTATCCTTAATTAGTACAGAACATAGAACTTCCGAGTCTCTACCAGCAACTCAAGAGAACTTAGATGGGAGTACCTTTGCTGCGCTGTGGCCCCTATCAGGGGAAGATGTCCCTCCGAGGGAGTTACCGGAGGCCCATCCGTCACCGGGTTGATGCTGCTCCGGGTCTCCGGACGGGTGACCTCCCCGGCCTCCTCACCTCAGATGCGGGTCCCGTCCACCTCGGGGACCCTCGGATCACTTCGCCCTGGCGGGACCCAGTCGAAGTTACTGGGCCCCAGGCCTACGATCTAGTACCTCACCCCAGGCTGAAGGTGCCTGGGATGGACTCCAACTCCATTCCGGTCAGGCCTAGGGCGCCTGGGCCGGAACTCTGAACCGCCCGCACCCAGGCCTAAGGTGCCTGGGTGCGTGAAGAGAAGATCCTCAAAGACCTCGTGGCGAGGGCGTCTCCCCCTTTTATCTCCTCCCATGGACACCACGGCGGGTTCCCCGCCCCAGCCATACCATCTCTGGAAAGGGACAAAAAGGGTAGCACTGTGGCAGTGATTCTACCTTGAGCCCGTGGGTACCCCGCCACCCACAGGCCAAGGAGAATAATACACCACTCAATCCTCCACGAATCACAAAGGGGTCCAAAACCTCTCACAATTACACACCTGGGTCACACTACCCCCGGGTGTACCCCACTAAATTTAAAGACCCCGCTACATACTCCCCCCTGTGATTTGACGCTGGTCCCCAGCGTCAGGTGCACACCCATGTCTCCCAAGGAGTGGTGACATGAAGTGAGCCCCAGAGGCTATCCCTAAAAAAATTTGAACCCTGTGTGTGCCAAGACCTGCTCGAAGGGAAAGGGAACTATAAAACGATAAAACTTTCGTATAAAACATCTATCATGTACACATATACAATCCCTCCCATTGCTGTCTAAGAACCACCCCATACTCAGTAGTCTTGACGGACGAATCTCTTGCAGAAGGGAAACAAAGGAAAAAAAACACAATATCCTAACAATCTGTGTTAATTTGGAATGAATGGGTCCATCAGCCGAGAGACCCATTCGCTCCAATAAGTAAAGTGATGCAAGTGTAAAATTACAAACAGCCGTTGCACAACACTGCCACCTGGTGACAGCGCTGCGGTAATAACACTTGGTGAGATCTTCATTCTTTCTGCATCCCTACACTGATTCTACCCCCAAAGTCTCTGTCTTTGATTTATGGAAGAGGAGAAACAAACAAAAACCCAGTTCTCATTCCTCCACAGAGTAGAAAAAAAACAAACCCAAATAAAAAAACAGGGTACTGTTCAGACGTTCTGGCAAAGACTTTTTTCCAGAAAAATTGCAATTGAAGAACACACTCGTGAGTCTCTCCTCACAAGTAAAATCTTGGGTCAGGCAAAAACAATGGCTTCAGGTGTTTATCAAAAACTTTGATTGAATAGTCAACATCCTCTCCGTCCTTTCTGCAGATAAGCACTTTATCCGCATGTATGTGGCGCCCCAACATCCAATCCGCTCTGCAGTCTTTGAACTTCTTAGACACAGGCGGCGAACAAGACAAGTATCGCCGGGCATGAGGCACTTTGAGCTTCTCCCAAACGAATTCATCGTACCATCTCTGTCGCAGGACCTCAACTTCGTAAAGTAAGTCCCGAGGCAAGTAGGGATACTCCCATCCGTACTCACGGGCGACTCTCTGGGAGAAAAGTCGTTGCAATCTGGCCAAAGGAGGCATGACATCCCGATCACCTTCCCCTGGTTGGACGATGGCTTCCGGGTGCCGAGGTACCTTCACTACCTCAGGTGGCTTTACTTTTGGCGCCCGCAAGGAAGCGCGCTGCATCCCCACTATCAAAGCGGGTGATGTTGTGGAATGTGGAAGATTGTCCGGAGGACTAGACTTCCTCGAAAGCTCCGGGACCTGCGCCCGGGGCGTGCTGTCTTCTATAGACATAGGGGAATCCTGCGGTTTACATAGCACAGGTAGCGGGCGTTTGTCCCAGCCCTTCCGGTGAAACAGTTCATCTATTTCCCCGTCATCCCCACAGTCCGACAGCGACTCTAGGTCGGAGGTGTCATACATCTCGGCGGGAAAGTAGTCTTTAGTAGACGTGGAACTACCCTCCCTTGCGGGCTCCACCGACTGTGGACTCCCGACACCTCCAACCACCACCACAGTCCCAGCCCCTGGCTCACCTGGACCTTTTGAAGCACTGGGATGTCCAGGATTCTTCCAACCGGATCCATCCAGGCCCGGCAAGCGACGGGGTGAAGCTCGACCACGACCACAGGAGGCCTGCACCAGGCCGATCTTCCTCTTCGGAGGTGGGAGCAGAGAATCTGTGGTGACCGAAGCAGCATCCTCGGATTTTTCTCTCTCAGTCTCTGGTTGGGCAGTCACGTCACCCTGGTCAGTGCATACGGGGACCTCCGCAAAGACCTGGATCTCCCTTTCTGGAGTGGCGGTACCTGTGATGCAGTTGAGGCGAAGGGCCCAGGGCCTTACTGTGGATAATTCAACCTCAAACAGAAATTCTTTACACGCTTCACAACGCCCAAATGGCTTTAGCTGGACCACCAGTTCCGAGCATCCGGGACAGATCACACCGAGGGCCTCCGTGTCTCTGCATGAGTACAAATCCAACTGTCCTTGGGGCCTGAGTCTTATCCCTGTGTCTGTAAGGGGAGCAGCAAAAGCAGTCATCTTCGTGGGGTAGGGAACCGGAATCCACGGGGAGCCATCCCGACTATCTGCTGCTCCATCACGCACTGACCACGCGCCGGAGTCTCCACGTGTATCTCCTCACATGGCCAGACTCCTCCCACGACTTGCACGTTTTTGCGGGCTTCCACCAGCCTCCGCCCACGAATTGCGCAGTCACGGGGTGCCTCATGGCGCAGTGCAGCAAAAGTCCCCACATGTAGTACTTCACACGGCTGGACTCCTCCCTCTTCCCGCTCTTTCTGCATGGGCCTTTCCCGTCTTAGGGTCATGTCCACGACTTCGAGCATAGGGACTAGTGATGAGCCGAACACCCCCGGGTTTGGTTCTTACCAGAACCCGCAAACGGACCGAAAGTTCGCACGAACATTAGAACCCTATTAAATACAATGGATGCGAACGTTCAAATTCTAAAGTGCTAATTATAACGACTATTATGCATGTTATTGTCCTAAAAAGGGTTTGGGAACCCGGGTTCTGCACCAGGGGACATGTATCAATGCAAAAAGAAGTTTTAAAAACGGACGTTTTTCGGGAGCAGTCATTTTAATGATGCATAAAGTGAAAAAAAAAAAGTCAAATATTCCTTTAAATATCGTACCTGGGGGGTGTCTAAAGTATGCCTGCGAAGTGCCACGTGTTTCCCGTGTTTAGAACTGTCCCTGCACAAAATGACATTTCTAAAGGAAAAAAAAGCCATTTAAAACTGCTTGCGGCTTTAATGTAATGTCTGGTCCCGGTAATATGGATGAAAATCTTTAAGAAAAATGGCATAGCTACCCCATCACCCCCCCCCCCCCCACCCCAGCCCATTACCAGCCCCTTTGGGTCTTGTTTGGATATTAAGGGGAACCCCGCACACAAAATAAAAAAGGCCCTATATACTCTGAACAGCAGTATACAGGCGGTGTAAACAAGACCGGTGTAAACAAGACAGGGACTGTAGGTTTGTTCTTAAGTAGAATCTGTTTGTAATTTTGAACACGTACATTGTTTAAGTGTAGCTCCAGCCAAAAAATCTATTTTTAAGCTTTTTGGAAAACATAGGAAAGGATTATCACCCCTGTAACATTTGTTTTGCTGTCTGTGCCCCTGTTCAGAACATTTCACCTCACTTTCCGTCCCAATGACAACTGTTTTTGAAATGTGGTGTTTTTATTGAAACAAGGATTGGTGATAAAGCATCAGTAGAGAGAAGACACCTTTCTCCCATATTCTTACAGGAGAGAATTTTCCTTCCTAGGGGTAGATTTCCTCTCACTTCCTGTTGTCTTCTTCCGTTTGCAAGTAGGAGTCGTTTGTAAGTTGGATGTTTGAAAGTAGGGACCTGCCGTATATACTCTGCAGAAATTGGCCCCTTAGGTGTTGGTGTTGGCACAACACTGTAAGCACTCACAGTTACTCTTGGTGGGTGCTGGAACGCCCTGCTGTCAACTATTATATCAGGAATTGTAATTACATATAATTGTTGAACAGTGGTAGTAAAAATTGGACCTTTGATGGTGGTGCTGGTGCCACAACACTGTAAGGCCTGACAGTTACTCTTGGTGGGCTCAGCAATGGGCCCTGCTGTGAATTATTAGATCAATAATTATAATTGCATGCCCCTGTTGAACAGGGGCTGAAAAATTGGGCCTTTGGTGGTGGTGGTGGTGGTGTTGACACAACACTGTAAGGCCTGACAGTTACTCTTGGTGGGCGCAGCAATGGGCCCTGCTGTGAATTATTAGATCAATAATTATAATTGCATGCCCCTGTTGAACAGGGGCTGAAAAATTGGGCCTTTGGTGGTGGTGTGGGTGGTGGTGGTGTTGACACAACACTGTAAGGCCTGACAGTTACTCTTGGTGGGCGCAGCAATGGGCCCTGCTGTGAATTATTAGATCAATAATTATAATTGCATGCCCCTGTTGAACAGGGGCTGAAAAATTGGGCCTTAGGCACTGGTGGCACAACACTGCAACCCCTCACAGATACTGTACTTGGAGCACAGCAATGAGCCCTGTTGCAAAGTATTGCATCAAAAATTGTAATTACACGCCCCTGTTAAACAGGGGCTGAAAAATTGGGCCTTAGGCACTGGTGGCACAACACTGCAACCCCTCACAGATACTGTACTTGGAGCACAGCAATGAGCCCTGTTGCAAAGTATTGCATCAAAAATTGTAATTACACGCCCCTGTTAAACAGGGGCTGAAAAATTGGGCCTTAGGCACTGGTGGCGGCACCCATAAACAAAAATGATCTTCCAAGCTATCATCATCAATCGGATCATTGAGGAGGAGGAGGATAGCCAGTCAACATAACAGCACAGGCACTCAGCATCAGCATCAGTCTTGAAGGGATGTGACATTTTAAAATCAATTAGTCTGTTATATCAGCATCAGGTGTGTGGTAGCTGGTGGTGATCCAAGACTGGTTCATCTTGATGAAAGTCAGTCGATCAACCGAGTCGGTGGACAGGCGCACCCTGTGATCCGTGACAAATCCTCCAGCAGCACTGAATGTGCGTTCTGAAAGAACGCTGGATGCAGGACAGGCCAGTAGCTCAATTGCATACTTTGCAAGCTCTGGCCAGTGATCCATCCTCAAGACCCAGTAAGCCAGAGGATTTTCGGTGGGGAAGGTGTCCAAGTCTGACCTTGCCCCTAGGTATTCCTGCACCATGTATATCAGATGCTGGCGATGGTTGCTGGAACCGATCATACTTTGGGGCTGCGGACTAAAGAATTGTCTGAACGCATCGGTCAGACGGCCACCTTCCCCACCGCTCCTTCTTTGACTGACTGAAGCCTCAGCAACTCGTTGTCCAGGACCAGGAGTTTGTAACCTCCCAGTCTCTGGGAACGCGTTGCACAGACCTTTCTGCAAGGCCTCCCGGAGTTGTATCATCCTCTGCTCCCTCTGCGACGGTAACATAAGGTCCGCAACCTTACTCTTGTACCGTGGATCAAGGAGAGTGGCCAGCCAGTAATGGTCCCTCTCCTTGATCCGAAGAATACGAGGATCCTTCCGCAGACTTTGCAGGATCAGGGAGGCCATGCAGCGTAGGTTAGCTGAGGCATTCAGTCCGGAGTCCTCTGGGTCACTAAGGACGACATGATCCGCAGCCACCTCCTCCCAGCCACGTACAAGTCCACTGGTTTCTTGGGACTGTAAATCATCCCTAAAAGACTGCTGCTGATGATGCTGAGTGCCAGGCTCCACCTCCATGCTGACACAATCCTCCTCCTCCTCCTCCTCTTCCTGTGAGATGGGTGGGACAGAAGGAACACTGTCTGGGTAAAGGGGGCCTTGAGAGGCAAGGAAGTCCTCCTCTTCCTGCCTCTGTTCTGCCTCAAGTGCCCTGTCCATTATTCCACGCAGCGTGTGCTCCAACAGGTGGACAAGAGGTACAGTGTCACTGATGCATGCACTGTCACTGCTCACCATCCTCGTGGCCTCCTCAAATGGTGCCAGGACAGTGCATGCATCCCTGATCATGCCCCACTGGCGTGGTGAAAAAAAACCAAGCTCCCCTGACCCTGTCCTGGTGCCGTAGTCGCACAGGTACTCATTGATGGCCCTCTGCTGCGTGTGCAGCCGCTGCAGCATGGCCAACGTTGAGTTTCACCTGGTGGGCATGTCACATATAAGGCGGTTCTTGGGCAGGTTCAACTCCTTTTGCAGCTCAGCCAGGCAAGCACTGGCATTATAAGATCTGCGGAAATGCACACAGACTTTCCTGGCCTGCCTCAGGACATCCTGTAAGCCCGGGTACCTGCCCAAGAACCGCTGCACCACCAGGTTAAGGACGTGAGCCACACAGGGCACATGGGTCAGTTGTCCCTGTCGGAGGGCGGAGAGGAGGTTGGTGCCATTGTCGCAAACCACCATTCCTGGCTTAAGCTGGCGTGGCGTCAACCACCTCTCGGCCTGCCCCTGCAGAGCAGACAGGACCTCTGCCCCAGTGTGGCTCTTGTCCCCCAAACACACCAGCGCAAGCACGGCATGGCATCTTTTTGCCTGCGTACTTGCGTAGCCCCTTGAACGCCTACGGAGCACTGCTGGTTCCGAGGACAAAGCACAGGAAGAGGCCATGGAGGAAGAAGAAGAGGAGGGGGTGGAGGAGAGAGGTGTGTCACAACCAGTAGTAGCATTTTGGAGGCGTGGCGGTGGAACAACCTCCAACACTACTGCACCTTGTCCTGCATCCTTCCCAGCTGCCAAAAGAGTGACCCAATGGGCCGTGACAGAAAGGTAACGTCCCTGTCCATGCCTGCTGGACCATGAGTCAGCGGTAATATGCACCTTACCGCTGACCGCCCTGTCCAGCGAGGCCAAGACATTGCCTACCACATGCCGGTAGAGAGCCCGAATCGCCTTCCGTGAGAAAAAGTGGCGTTTGGGAACCTGCCACTGAGGAACCGCACATTGCACAAACTCACGGAAGGGGGCCGAGTCTACCAACTGAAAAGGCAGCAGTTGAAGCGCTAGCAATTTAGCCAAGCTAGCATTCAACCGCTGGGCATGTGGATGGCTGGGAGTGAACTTCTTTCGACGGTCCAGCAGCTGGGGCAGGGAAATTTGCCTGCTAGAATCGGACGTCGGTGTACTGCTAGCAGAGTGGCCGCAAGTACTTGGCTGTGACACACCTAATTCTACACCTTCATTCCTCTCAGTGCAGGTTTCAGAGAGGACTGAAGGTATAGTGGGGTTGGAGATCCCAGCTGATGCGGTGCAAGGAGAGGTCCGCTTTGTTCTTTGGTGTGGGTCTTTAAGGTAGGCTTGCCAACGAGCTGCATGGCAGGTCAACATATGTCTGGTCAAGCATGTGGTGCCCAAGCGGCTGATGTTTTGGCCACGCGATATACGCTTGAGACATATGTTGCAAACAGCAGCTGTGCGATCTGATGCACTCGCCTCAAAAAAGGCCCACACCAAAGAACTTTTTGAATGACGGGCAGAGGCAGCGCCCTGCACAGGCGGAGCTCTGCGGTGTGATTCCGTCGGTGTGCTGCCCTTACACTGGCCACCCAAGGGCATCCTGCCTCGTTGGAGATGTGCCTCCTCCTCATCCTCCTCCTCCTCCTCCTCTCTCCTATTAGGCACCCACGTGGAGTCAGTGTCCTCATCATCCCCTCCCTCCTCATCACTGGAGCCAATCTGGCAGTATGCTGCAGCTGCTGGAGCATGACTGCCAGATTGGTGTCCTTCTTGAGCATCCCCTCTCTCTGCTCTCACGCTACTGCCTTCCTCTAGCTGGGTATCATCATCAGATCCTTTGAAACGCTGGGCATCCTCCTGGAGCATGTACCCAACACTGTGCTCAAACAGTTCGGGGGACTCCTCAGGAGGAGGACATGGTGGGTCTAGGGAAGGAGTGACTGATGATGACATTGATACCAGGGAAGAGGACGCTTTGGCAGCTGCTTTGCCAGTACCCTGAGCCTGGGTGAGAGAGGATGAGGAGGATGAGGTGGGCTTGGTCATCCACTCTACCAAGTCTTCGGCATGATGTGGCTCAACATGTCCAGCTGCCGAAAAGAAGGACAAGCGTGTCCCATGGCCATGTGCTGATGACAATGCACCGCGTCCACGACCAGCACTGTTGCCCCCAGACACAGAGCCTGCTTGCCCTCTTTTATTGCCTCCTGACTGTCTGCCTCTCCTTGTTTGCCTTCCAGACATTTTAATGGATGGCCTGCAGGGAGATGGGAAAAACAGCAATAAGGGCTACCTTCAGGTGTATACTGTGCAGGAGGCTTAGCAACAATGACACTGACACTGTCCCCTGCCTATCCTTCTCTGTCCCTAAACACAAGGATTTGCAATATGCTTCAGCAAGATTGGTTTAGCACAGAATAGCACACTGACACTTTCCCTGAGTGTCCTTCTCTGTCCCTAAAATCAAGGATTTGAAATATGGTTCAGCAAGATTGGTTTAGCACAGAATAGCACACTGACACTTTCCCCGAGTGTCCTTCTCTGTCCCTAAACTCAAGGATTTGAAATATGGTTCAGCAAGATTGGTTTAGCACAGAATAGCACACTGACACTTTCCCTGAGTGTCCTTCTCTGTCCCTAAAATCAAGGATTTGAAATATGGTTCAGCAAGATTGGTTTAGCACAGAATAGCACACTGACACTTTCCCTGAGTGTCCTTCTCTGTCCCTAAACTCAAGGATTTGAAATATGGTTCAGCAAGATTGGTTTAGCACAGAATAGCACACTGACACTTTCCCTGAGTGTCCTTCTCTGTCCCTAAACTCAAGTATTTGCAATATGGTTCAGCAAGATTGGTTTAGCACAGAATAGCACACTGACACTTTCCCCGAGTGTCCTTCTCTGTCCCTAAACTCAAGGATTTGCAATATGCTTCAGCAAGATTGGTTTAGCACAGAATAGCACACTGACACTTTCCCTGAGTGTCCTTCTCTGTCCCTAAATGCAAGGATTTGAAATATGGTTCAGCAAGATTGGTTTAGCACAGAAAAGCACACTGACACTTTCCCTGAGTGTCCTTCTCTGTCCCTAAACTCAAGGATTTGAAATATGGTTCAGCAAGATTGGTTTAGCACAGAATAGCACACTGACACTTTCCCCGAGTGTCCTTCTCTGTCCCTAAACTCAAGGATTTGCAATATGTTTCAGCAAGATTGGTTTAGCACAGAATAGCACACTGACACTTTCCCTGAGTGTCCTTCTCTGTCCCTAAACTCAAGGATTTGAAATATGGTTCAGCAAGATTGGTTTAGCACAGAATAGCACACTGACACTTTCCCCGAGTGTCCTTCTCTGTCCCTAAACTCAAGGATTTGAAATATGCTTCAGCAAGATTGGTTTAGCACAGAATAGCACACTGACACTTTCCCTGAGTGTCCTTCTCTGTCCCTAAACTCAAGGATTTGAAATATGGTTCAGCAAGATTGGTTTAGCACAGAATAGCACACTGACACTTTCCCTGAGTGTCCTTCTCTGTCCCTAAACTCAAGGATTTGAAATATGGTTCAGCAAGATTGGTTTAGCACAGAATAGCACACTGACACTTTCCCCGAGTGTCCTTCTCTGTCCCTAAACTCAAGGATTTGCAATATGTTTCAGCAAGATTGGTTTAGCACAGAATAGCACACTGACACTTTCCCTGAGTGTCCTTCTCTGTCCCTAAACTCAAGGATTTGAAATATGGTTCAGCAAGATTGGTTTAGCACAGAATAGCACACTGACACTTTCCCCGAGTGTCCTTCTCTGTCCCTAAACTCAAGGATTTGAAATATGGTTCAGCAAGATTGGTTTAGCACAGAATAGCACACTGACACTTTCCCTGAGTGTCCTTCTCTGTCCCTAAACTCAAGGATTTGAAATATGGTTCAGCAAGATTGGTTTAGCACAGAATAGCACACTGACACTTTCCCTCACTGTCCTTCTCTGTCCCTACAAACAAGGTTTAGCACAGAATAACACACTGACACTCTCCCTACCTATCCTTCTCTGTCCCTAAACACAAGGAATCCAGGATTAGTAAAGAAAAAAAATTACACTGTCCCTGCCTATGCTTCTCTTTCCCTGCTCCGGAACACACTACACAAGGCCGCCGCGCTGACGGCCTTTTATAGTGTGGGGCGTGTACTAAACCCCCTCAGCAATAATTGGCCACAGGCATCCTGCCTGTGGCCAATCATTGCTCTCCTCGCTGCCGGCGCTGTGATTGGCCAAGCATGCGGGGTCACAGTGCATGCTTGGCCAATCACAGCGCCTGGATGACACTGCGATGGCGTAGTGCATTGTGGGCCGTTCGCGTCACTCGAATTTGGCGCGAATGGCCCAAATCGTTCGATATTCGACGAACGATCGAACAGCCGATGTTCGAGTCGAACCTATGTTCGTCTCGAACACCGAGCTCATCCCTAATAGGGACGCACTTTGGCCAATCACATGGCCGACCCGCTCGGAACTCCTCCGGGCAGCAAAGTCCAGACACAACCTTTTCAAATTTCAAAGTCAATACACATTTCATCCCGGACTCACGAGCCCCCACGTGTAGCGACCTCACCCCATCTCCTTTCTCCAGGGGTATGTCACACGACAGGGTGAGATGCGCTACGGCCCATGTCCTCCCCATAGCTGTGGGTGAGGTGAAGGCCAGCACCAGTATCTTCCTCGGGCCAATGTGTGTTAGTTATGAAACTCAGTCTTGTTATGCTGGCACCTCCCTTTGCTCCCATTAACCAGAGTCCACACACCGATCACAGTCCAACTCTTGCTTTATTGTAAGCTCCACAATAAACAGTAGGCTTGTGCACAACGGAAAAATTTGTTCCGTTTCGGTTCGTTTCTTTCCGGTCCTGTTGATTCGTAATCATTCGTAATTTTGCTAGACGGGATTTTTCGTGTTCGGACTCATTCGTATTTTTGCAAGCGACATTTTTCGTTGAATTTTTTGTTGCTTTATAATTCGGACTTTCGGTAGAGTACGTTGTTTTTCGTTGATTCTGGACACAACTCCTACTTTCGTAACTTTTTTTGGGTTCGTTGATTCGTAATTTTCTGTGTCTCTCACAACGACGCTGCCTATTATGCCTAATGTGCTTCGAATGGATTTGTACTTTTCTAAATACATAGCGGTTATTTGTAACGATTCGAAATCTCGTATTTTACTTTCGTTTTTTACATGCGGCTATAGGCTCCGCCCCTGTACACCATTTTGAGAGGGTTCAGCACGGTGAGGGAGAAGCAGAGAGCAGAGCAGAGTGAGTGTTATTGTGCTTCGAATGGATTCGAAATCTCGTATTTTACTTTCGTTTTTTCATGCGGCTATAGCCTCCGCCCCTGTACACCATTTTGAGAGGGAGTTCAGCACGGTGAGGGAGAAGCAGAGAGCAGAGCAGAGTGAGTGTTTTTGTGCTTCGAATGGATTCGTACATTCGTAACTTTTTTCATAACGAATTATGCCGAAGACCTTCGGGCATTCGCTATTTTGCGGTATAATTTATTTCGGATTCGGTTTTATTCGTAATTGCTCTGTTCGGAAATTCGAATGCTTCCGAATGTCCGAAAGTTGCTAAATTCGGACGAATTTCGATTCGTTACGAAACGAATTGCACAAGCCTAATAAACAGTGCTTCTGTAGCCAACTGGTTGGAATATTATAACAGCCTGATGCGGTGGGATGAGCAGGTCGAGGCACTATCCTGATTTCAATCTAAACCGCTGTGGTTTCACCAGCGGTTATCGTATCATTAATTAGTACAGAACATAGAACTTGTGAGTCTCTACCAGCAACTCAAGAGAACTTAGATGGGAGTACCTTTGCTGCGCTGCGGCCCCTATCAGGGGAAGATGTCCCTCCGAGGGAGTTACCGGAGGCCCATCCGTCACCGGGTTGATGCTGCTCCGGGTCTCCGGACGGGTGACCTCCCCAGCCTCCTCACCTCAGATGCGGGTCCCGTCCACCTCGGGGACCCTCGGATCACTTCGCCCTGGCGGGACTCAGTTGAAGTTACTGGGCCCCAGGCCTACGATCTAGTACCTCACCCCAGGCTGAAGGTGCCTGGGATGGACTCCAACTCCATTCCGGTCAGGCCTAGGGCGCCTGGGCCGGAACTCCGAACTGCCCGCACCCAGGCCTAAGGTGCCTGGGTGCATGAAGAGAAGATCCTCAAAGACCTCGTGGCAAGGGCGTCTCCCCCTTTTATCACCTCCCATCGACACCACGGCGGGTTCCCCGCCCCAGCCCTACCATCTCTGGAAAGGGACAAAAAGGGTAGCACTGTGGCAGTGATTCTACCTTGAGCCCGTGGGTACCCCGCCACCCACAGGCCAAGGAGAATAATACACCACCCAATCCTCCACGAATCACAAAGGGGTCCAAAACCTCTCACAATTACACACCTGGGTCACCCTACCCCCGGGTGTACCCCACTAAATTTAAAGACCCCGCTACATATATAATAAATGTTAATATGGTAATGCCAAATATACTTTTAATATGAAAGGAATTTAAACCCTCACAGGTTGAATCTGATGAGCTGGTGTCTTTATTCAGCCTTACCAACTACCGTATATACTCGAGTATAAGCCGACCCGAATTTAAGCCGAGGCACCTAATTTTACCACAAAAAAACTGGGAAAACGTATTGACTTGAGTATAAGCCTAGGGTGAGAATGCAGCAGCTACTGTAAGTGGAAAAGAGGGTCAACAATGCCCATTTGCAGCCTCACTGTGCCCATTTGCAGCCTCACTGTGCCCATTGCATGCCTCACTGTGCCCGTTGAATGCCTCACTGTGTCCGTTGCATGCGTCACTGTGCCCATTGATGCCTTACTGTGCCCATTGATGCCTCATTGTGCCCATTGCATGCCTCACTGTGCCCACTGCTTGCCTCACTGTGCCCATTGCATGCCTCACTGTGCCCATTGCATGCCTCACTGTGCTCATTGCAGCCTCACTGTGCCATACCTGATGAGAGCCGTGTCATGCTTTGCCATCAGATGGCAGCCATCCAGTGTACAAAAGCCGCACCTCCTCCTCCTTATCGTCCGTGATAGGGGAACACTCAGTTTCCCAGCAGTGAGTCAGTGTTCAGTGTTCACGGACATCCTCTCGTCCTTGTCCGTGGGCACAGTGAGGCATCAATGGGCACAGTGAGGCATGAAACGGGCACAGTGAGACATGCAACAGGCACAGTGAGACATGCAACGGACACAGTGAGGCATTAATGGGCACAGTGAGGCATGCAATGGGCACATGTATGCAGACACAGGTATGCAGACACCGACTCGAGTATAAGCCGAGGGGGGCATTCTCAGCACACAAAAAATGTGCTAAAAAACTCGGCTTATACTCGAGTATATACGGTACATAAAATACACCTTATATTTTACAGACAGCAAAAATGGAGAAATGCTCAAACAGTACAGGAAACGTGTTCCACATCTTAGCATTTTCCACCTCTGAAAGCGGACGATGTCTCCTTTTCACTGCAGTTCTATTGATGTATCTGACGACCATCCTTGGAAACATGACCATTGCTCTGTTGGTGTGTCTGGTTCCCCAACTTCATACTCCAATGTATTTCTTCCTGGGTAATCTTGCCATAGTTGATATTATACATGTTTCAGTAACTCTTCCGAAACTGCTCTCCATACTCCTAACACATGACCACCGGATTTCTTTCTCTGCCTGTATGACTCAGGTGTACTTCTTCTCATTGTCAGCCGTGTGCGATATTTTTGTGTTGACCTCCATGTCCTATGACCGATATGTGGCAGTTTGTAAGCCATTACAATATTCTTTGTTAATAAGTAAAGATGTATGCAATGCGATAATTCTATTCATCTATTTTACATCCGGTAGTGATGCAGCAATCAATGTAATAGTTACGTCTCTGTTGACCTTCTGTCCCACACAAAATGTTGACCATTTCTTTTGTGAGTTGACAACATTGTACTCCATTTCCTCCAGTGATACTACAAGCAGAAACATACTTCTGGTATTCCAGATTATATTGCTGGCCTCTTTGCCATTTTTGCTTATTATAACTTCTTATATATTCATAATCTCTGACATTTTGAACATTCAGTCCTCAAAGGGGCGACGGAAGGCTTTTTCCAGTTGTTCCTCCCACCTCACCACGGTGATAATCTTCTTTGGTCCAATCATTATACTGTACAGTAAACCAGAATCTAAATATTCTAGGGAATTGGAAAAGCTGCTGTCATTGCTGTATACGGCGGTGGTTCCAATGCTCAACCCATTTGTCTACACTTTGAGGAATAAAGATATTCTGAATGCTATAAGGGATGTAACAAGGAAGAGGAACATATTTTAGTGAAACTGTTTTTCAAAAGATAACTAATCTATTTTATCAGTGCAGTGTGCAGAAATATCTTGCTTATGGGATAGAAACTGGTACTTGTGGAAAGCCCTAATTTAGGATTTTGGTCCATGTTTACTAAAGCATCATGTAGTTCATGAGCTATGATTAACCACTTCCATACCGGGCCAATTCTGGCACTCCTCTCCTACATGTAATAATCATCATTTTTTGCTAGAAAATTACTCAGAACCCCCAAACATTATATATATATTTTTTTTTAGCAGACACCCTAGGGAATAAAGTGGCGGTCATTGCAACTTTTTATCTTGCAAGGTATTTGTGCAATCATTTTTCAAACGCCCTTTACGGTTTCATGAATTAAAAAATAACAAAACAGTAAAGTTAGCCCAATTTTTTTGTATAATGTGAAAGATGATGGAATGGCGCCAAACTTCGGTACTTAAAAATCTCCAAAGGTGACGTTTATATTTTTTTTACAGGTTACCAGGTTAGAATTACAGAGGAGGTCTAGTGCTAGAATTGTTGCACACGCTCGAAAGCACACGGCGATACCTCACATGTGTAGTTTGAACAGCGTTTACATATGTGGGCGGGACTTATGTGTGTGTTCGCTTCTGAGCGTGAGCTACCGGTGACAGGGGCATTTACATTTTTTTTAATTGTTTTTATTTTTTACTTTTTTTTTATTTTTTACACTTTAAAAAAAAAAAGACCCCACATCTCTCCTCCAGGCTGGAAAGCATGAGATTGGGAAAAAAATTCACAGATCTCATGCTGACAGCCGTGATTGCGGCTTTGTTTATTTCCGGTAACCCAGGCATGACGTCATAATGCCGCGCCCGGGCCTCCAACGGTCATAGAGAGGACCGGTGACCATCAAGTCACTGGAAATCTCTATCCTTGTCATCTGACGCTGGCTGATTCGTTCTCCGGGCCCCCGATGGCACGGGAGAGCCCGGAGAAGCACGGAATGGCGGCGGGAGGGGGGACATCCCCTCCTGTCGCCTATAAGAATGATCAAGCAGCAGAACTGCCGCTATGATCACTCTTATGGTGCACAGAATCGCCGGCTGAAAAGAAGGATATCTGAATGTTGCCTGTAGCTGCAGGCATTATTCAGATATCCCCCCCCCCCAAAAGTCCAGAATGTCATATGACGTCCAGCGGTAGGGAAGTGAATTAAGCACTGTTGAAAGTGTGAAACGCGTCAGTTCTATTGTCCTACATTCTGCTGTGGCATGTATTTTTTATATATTTTTCTACAAATAAAGGCTAATTTTTGGAGTGCGGCTGTCCAGAATTTTTCTCATCCAATCATGTAGTTTTTGTAGCTCTCTCGGTCAAACGTGTGTGCCATGGACCTCCTATTTAACTTTCAAAAGGTTCAAAGTCTTGCTCCACCATCCATCAGGCAGAGAGGTGAAAAAAAAAGAAAAGTATGTATTTCCCTATCCACACAAGAGAGGGGGATGGTGGAATCCTCCCTGCTGTGCCATTGTATTCTGACCGTGGGACTCCTACGAATGGCTGCAAAAAATAATAACTAAAAATGAAATAGTTGTATGAAATATACACTGAATTACCAAAAGTATTGGGACGCCTGCCTTCACACACATATGAACTTTAATGACATCCCAGTCTTAGTCCGTAGGGGTTCAATAATGTTTGACCATTCTTCCAGAAGTGCATTTGTGAGGTCAGGTACTGATGTTGGACGAAAAGTCCTGGCTCACAGTCTCCACTCTAATTCATCCAAAAGGTGTTCTATAGGGCAGGCCAGTCAAGTTCCTCCACCCCAAACTCGCTCATCCGTGTCTTTATGGACTTTGCTTTGTGCACTGGTACTCAGTCAAGTTGGAACAGGAAGGGGCCCTCCCCAAACTGTTCACACAAAGTTGGGAGCATGAAATTGTCCAAAATGTCTTGTTATGCTGATGACTTAAGAGTTCCATTCATTGGAACTAAGGGGCCAAGCCCAACCCCTGAAAAACAACCCCACACCATAATCCCCCCTTCACCAAATGATTTGGACTAGTGCACAAAGCAAGGTCCATACAGACATGGATGAGCGAGTTTGGGGTGGAGGAACATGACTGGCCTGCACAGAGTCTTGACCTCAAACAGATAGAACACTTATGGGATGAATTAGAGAGCCAGGCCTTCTCGTCCAACATCAGTGCCTGACCTCACCCATAGACACACTCCTAAACCTTGTGGACAGCCTTCCCAGAAGAGTTTAAGCTGTTATAGCTCCAAAGGGTGGGCCAACTCAATATTGAACTCTACGGACTAAAGGCCCGTACACACGATCCAACTTTATGGCCATAATTGTCTGATGGACGTGTTGTGTCGGATAATCCGAACGTGTGTATGCTCCATCAGACAATTGTTGGCTGAATTAACGACAACAAAAGTTGGCTGTTCATGCTCACCAATTGTTGGGCAATAAATCTGTTGCGTCGGTTTATCCGATTGTGGGTACCCAAGTCCGTCCAACTAAAATCCAAAGTACAAACACGCATGCTCGGAACCAATGCTTAACATCAGACAACAATAGCAGAAGTTGCCCAAAGAGTGGCGGTAAAGAGCTGAAAAACCACATGGTTTGGTGAATGTTGGCTGAAAATGTTGGGCCGTGTGTATGCAAGTTCACGGCTAACGCCCTTCGGACCAAAATCCACAGAAAAGTTGGATGGAAGTCCGATTGTGTATATGAGTCTTTAGTTCATGTGCGTGTAAAGGCAGGTGTGCCAATACTTTGGTAATATAGTGTATGAATATATGAGAACTTTTGTATATATGAAATATATTCTTATTTAACCTGCCTAGCGGTATTCCCGAGTCTGGCTCGGGGTGGAATTTCATTACCATTAGCGGTAACCCCGAGCCAGACTCGGGATTGCATCACAGGATACAGGGAGAGTTACTTACCTTGTCCCCTGTATCCTGCGATGTCTCCCCGCTGTGTGAGCGAGCCGTCTCCTCGCTCGATTCATCACAGTGCCCGAGTGCCGCCGAGCTCCGTTCCCTGCGACGTTGTGGCGCACGGAGGCAGAGATCGGTGCCAAATTCAAAAAAGTTAAAACACACAATACATACAGTACACTGTATCTTACAGATTACAGTACTGTATAAAATAATTACACACCCCCATTGTCCCTAGTGGTCTGTCCAGTGTCCTGCATGCACTTTTATATTATAAAAACTGTTCTTTCTGCCTGGAAACTGGAGATTGTCCATAGCAACCAAAAAGTGTCCCTTTATGTCCAAAGTGGTTTTAGACCAGCTAGAAAACAGCGATAATAAATTTGAATCACTTGCAGAATTGAGCGATAGCGATTTGTGGGGAAATTCGTCACCAAACATTAAATCTAATGACAGCGACAATTCTGCAACTGAGCAAATTTCAGTGTTTTTGATTTGATTACATTATTGAATAATTTTTATTATAATTACATTACTATTTGTTATAATTATTTATAGTTATTTGTTATATTATAATTTATGATTTTGTGTTTCAAACGTTATACCCGGGATGTCTACTAGACTCTTGTTTGGTCAGGTTTAAGTAAGTAATTACTAAGAATCGCAGGCCTACAATACATAACACCAAATTTCCATGCAAAATAATTGTACCGCTTTTGGTACATAATTCCAGACAGAATCTTACCGCCAGGGAGGTTAATGGTAAATGGATGATCGGTTAGGTTGCTCTCAGAGGGGCTTCAAAAGAGAGGTATAGGCTAAAATATTTGATCACCATTCAATTCAGTTATGTATTGATATACAGTACAATGCTTAAATGCACTTTTAAACCCCAGACTGTCTTTATATCAGCCTCTTTTAACTGTCTGAACAGCAAGATTTAGAGTGGGAGAGGAAGTGGCAGCACTGCCAGCCATTCGGGCTCTTTTCATTGCATGGTGGTGCCAATCTTAAGAAGAGAGCTTGTTGGTTTGAGGAGATCACATTGAGATGCTATCATGAGTGCAATTCTTTTCTTTTTTTTTAAGTTTTTATTGAGATCGTATACAGGAGTACATAAAAATAATAAATGCGGGCGCAGCCGCTACAATAAACACAAATATATACTCGTACAATCTTAAAGTTAAGTTCATATAACAAACATTAATAGATAAGGCAAAATGAGTCAATAACTGGGAATGTGGAACCTTGTGAACAGGTACATAAATGAGATTTTTGATATCACGCCTGTGAAAAGGGTACCTGGCACTGTAGAACTTTTCTAATCATTAAAATCTTAAGTAGTTAGTGATTGAAGTGGGCCATCAGGGGAGAAAGGTGATGAAATGGAGAATGAATAGCCTTCTAAGTAGGTAGGGAGTATAAGGGAAGTATATACAACTAGAGGTGCTATTGGGGATTTTTAGGAGTATGAGTGCAATTCTATCCAGTCAAAGGCTGGGATAAGTCAAAGACCAAACTATATTACTTTACCTCCAGCAGAAAAGGTTACATTGTAGCGCCCCTTTATTTTCAGGGGTGTTATGCACCTAAATTTAGGGGTTGGTCTGAGCTGGTAGCCAGGCTCGGACTGCTTTGATTGTTAGGTATTTGCTTCTGCCTATGTGATGCTGCCTGGTGTATGGTTCCATGTGGCCTGAAGGTGGCACTGCCATATCAGGTCAGGGTTGAACCATGGGTGGCATTGCAGCGCCTTAGGGTGTCCTCTCTCAGCAGCGGTACAGTGGGCATGGTCGACCTGCTGTGCATGCCGGGAGAGAGTACATAAGGGGCACATGCCATCTTTAAAAGGAGTTGAGTAGGAGAAGAGTTGGGGAGTTGGAGAGGAGCCGGAGGGGTGTGCCCCTCGGGGGTGCGATGACTGGCCGAGGAGTCTCGGGCACCTTTGGCCCGAGGCTGCAACGTTCCAGGTAGGCCCAGTACCTTTTAACTGGGTCTACAATTCGCTCATTGGAGTCCCAGGGTGCCCAGGTGAGGGTACCCGCTCTGACCGAGAGGAAGCCAGGGGAGGATCGGTCCCACAGAGGAGATGAGTGATGGAAGATCGTTGTCTCGGGAGAGGCCTGGTGACCTGTCAGAGGGAAGGATTCTTTACTCCGCAAAGCTAACCTGTAGAGTGCCCATTGGCATCGTTCTGTTCTCTATATTCTACAGAGGTTAAAGGATCTCCTGAACCCGTCCCTGGAGGGGATAGGGTGACAGAATTGTTCGAGCTCCACACCGGCTGCTAGGACTGTGAGGGAGGACTATCCGGGTGAGCTAAACCCACTCGGGATCGAGTGGCGACAAAGTTACTAGTTGTGCTTGGACCTAATTCCTCACACCTATTCTTTCTCTCATCCATCTTTCTCTGTCTACTACGCAGCAATAGAAAATAAACTCTCTGTTGGAGTTAAAGTGTTTCTGGACATTGGCCTTCTTGGGGGGAGAAATATAGACTTGTCCCCATACACTGGGGATGAGAACCAGTGGAAGGAGGTAATTCGCTGCAGGACCCAAAATTTGTGAACAGCGCTCTTCAAACAGGAGGGTACGGGCACATAGCACCGTGTGCCTTGACTTGCAAGTGAGCCAGGCAGGAAAAAGGTCCGTGTGCTACACATAGTTACATAGTCAGGATGAAAAAAGACACAAGTACATCTAGTTCAACCATTAATATAAATAAAAAAAATAAAAAAATAATATCAAACAATCCCATATACCCAAGTCTATACCCACAGTTGATCCAGAGGAAGGTGAAAAACCCCAGCAGAGCATGATCCTATTTGCTACAACAGGGGAAAAAAAATCCTTCCTGATCCCCCGAGAGGCAATCAGATTTTCCCTGGATCAACTTTACCTATAAATGTCAGTACCGAGTTATATTATGTACATTTAGGAGAGAATCCAGGCCTTTTTTAAAGCAATCTACTGAGTTGGCCAGAACCACCTCTGCAGGGAGTCTATTCCACATTTTCACAGCTCTTACTGTGAAGAAACCTTTCCATATTTGGAGATGAAATATCTTTTCCTCTAGACGTAAAGAGTGCCCCCTTGTCCTTTGTGTTAACTGTAAAGTGAATAACTCAACACCAAGTTCACTATATGGACCCCTTATATATTTGTACATGTTGATCATATCCCCCCTTATTCTCCTCTTCTCAAGAGTGAATAAATTCAATTCCTCTAATCTTTCCTCATAGCTGAGCTCCTCCATGCCTCTTAAGGTGAGGTCAGGGGTGAATAAATCTCAAGAGAAACTCAACAGAATTTAAAAAGTTTTTAAAAAAAGTTAACATACATTTATTCAACTATATATTTAGCTTCTTGCCTATTTCTGCTTTAATATGCTTGTGGAAACGTACTAAAGGCAACACAGTACTCACAACTGGCAAAAGTTGAGCCTAATTCCAAAGATTTGTAGCACATACATTACAGTTCCTGCTCCTACCTTGCCAGAGATGCCTTCTTCAATCTTTGTATTTTCATAAGGCTAGACAGTATACAATTAGTTTTGTTTGAATTTATCCGAACTAATCAAAACCTTTAAAATTTTAATATTTGTAAAATTATAAATATGAATATTTGAAAATTCGTAAGATAGAAAATTATCAAAATCGGAAATTCAAAAATCCGGAAATTCTGCAATTCGGAAATTCGGAAATTTGGAAATTCGAAAATTCAAAACTTCCAAAAATTCTAAATTAAGAATGAAAATTCGAAAGAACGAAAATAAGAATGAAAATCAGAAAGATCAAAAACCCGAAAATTCGAAAACTTAAAATAATAACTAACTAATAATAACTTAACTATTACTAACTATAAAATTATAGGTATTGGAATTTCCTTTCAAATTTGGCTGTTGGTGAACGTAACGAATATGAATTTATCCGAAGTTACGAATTATCTGAAATAACGAATGCCGTATCTAAACGAATGGAACGTAACATTCGTATTCGTTACGTTCACTAAGAGCTAAATTTGAAAGGAAATTCCAATACCTATAATTTAATAGTTAGTTATTAAAAGTTAGTTAGTTATTATTAAGAATTGTCATTCTTTTGAACTGTCGGATTTTCTTTCTTATTTTAGGATCTACGAATTTACGAATCTTCAAATTTCCGAGTTTCTGAATTTTTGAATTTACGAATTTCCGTATTTCCGAATTTTCAAATTTTCGAATTTACAAATTTTTTGGCAGTGCACATGTTTCCTAGACAGTCACCCAGCTACCACATGACTGGACTTGATTATTGGCACTCTGCAATTCTGAAAATAGTACTGAGCCCCCCCGGTATTTATACATAAAGTTATAAAGAGAAACAATGTGGTTATTGGGGTCTGCAAAGCTGGGGTTCACATTCAGTCTATATACATAGAATTACAAAGAGAAACCATGTGGTGCAAAATCTGGTGCAGCTGTGCATGGTGGCCAATCTGTTTCTATCTTTAGCTTGTTCAATTAAGCTATTACAAAAATTCTGGAAGCTGATTGGTTTCTATGCAGAGCTGCTCCAGATTTTTCACTTTCCAGTTTTAGCAAATCAAGCCCATAGAGTTACCAAAAGAAACAATGTGGTTACGGTGTTTGGAAAGCTGGGGCCAAATTCAGACTACATACAAAGTGTTACAAAGGGAAGCAATGTGGTTGTGGGGGTTTGGAAGACTGGGTCCACATTCAGTCTACAACGGGAAAACGTCCGTTGGAAATTCCGACAGAAAAATAGAGAACCTGCTCTCTATCTAATGCTGTCGGAATTTCCGACAGAAAAAGTCAGATGGAGCATACACACGGTCGGTATTTCCAACCAAAAGCTCCCATGGGACTTTTTCTGTCGGAAATTCCGACCGTGTGTACGCGGCAATAGAGTTACAAAAAAATAATAATGAGGCTATGGTGTTTGGAAAGCTGGGGTTTACATTCAGGCTATATACATACTGTAGAGTTACAAAGAGAAACAATATGGTTATGGTGGGTTGGAGAGCTGAGGTCCACCTTTGGCCTATTATCTGTGTAAAATCAAAATATCATTCGTAATTCAAAGGGTATTTCATTGCAAACATCATTAAAGGGGTTCTTAATAAATATAAAAAGCCTTCTGTGTGCAGCAGCCCCCCCCAGCCCCCCTAATATTTATCTGAGGTCCCTCTAGCTCCAGTGATGCTGTAGGAATGTCTCTGCTGTCCGGGACCCCCTTCCTCATTGGCTCCTCATTGGCTGAGACAGCAGCGCGGCGCCATTGGCTCCCGCTGGTGCCAATCAAAGTCAGTCAGCCAATGAGAATAGAAAGGGGGCAGGCCGGGCCGCAGCTCAGTGTCTGAATGGACACAGGAAGCTGTGACTAGACTTGGGTGCCCCCATAGCAAGCTGCTTGCTGTGGGGTGCACACAACAGGAGGGATGGACCAGGAGATCCGAAGAGGGACCCAAGAAGAGAAGGATCAGGGCTGCTCTGTGCAAATCCACTGCACAGAGGAGGTAAGTATAACATGTTTGTTATATTTAATTAAAAAAAAAACAAGACTTTACAATCATTTTAAATTTACCAGTCCTAGCAGCAGCCATTACTACAAACCCAAAGCCATTACTACATACTACAAACCCAAATTCAGGCCATATTTCTCCTAATGCTTTTTAGTTTACACTTGATTTTGAGCATTTGTGTTTGCTTTGTTGTTTAATCCCCAAATTAATTTATTAATTCCAACATTTTCGATCCTGAGGTGTCATCTATGTAATCCCTTAGGCCTTGGAACCTCTTTATATATCTCACCATTACATGTCCTACAGATATTTGTGATTTGCCGAGGGAGTGGCATGTTATCAGGTAAACATTGCTGTCTATATTATAGAAATATTTGAAAGATAGCCTATCTCTATTTAATAAAATAAATATGCAAAGCAGATTTATTTTGTGGAGATGTAAAACATATAAATCAGTTACAGGATCAGGCAATAGATATTTGTAAATATACTCATTTATGGAAATTATAGGTAAAAGCAGAACTCCAAGGGTGTTCAGTAAACATATTTAAGGGGCAACTTTAGTTAGTGAAAAAAAATATAGCAAAAAAAAAACAAGAAAAAAAAACAAACAAACAAGAAAAAAACATACCATATACAATTGCTATACAAGCGGTATTGTAATTTAATGAAGAAGGTAAAAATGCTGGGACTTTTGAGTCACTGAATTTACAACAATAATTTTATTTAAAATTCTCTTATTCTTTATTTATACAATTTTTTTTTTCATTTTTGTAACCCCCATAGATTAAATTGATTAGGTAGTCTTTAACTTTTTAAGCACATTTCCTGGAAATCGAGCTTCTGCTTCTGCAGAATAGGACATAACACCATTTTATCGTGGTGCAGGATAAAATATGTTTCTTTACAAGAACGAGCTGCCAATTCCTATACCCTTCTAGCCAAAGTTATTGCAAAAAGAAAAGCTAGTTTTTGAGTCAAAGGAACTAATGGAATTTTCTGGATAGGTTCAAAGGGCTGCTTCTGTAGCAACAACAAAACCAGATTCAAGTCCCAAGGACACATCTGCAACTTGACTGGGGGGTACCAAATAAGTTACCCACTGAAGAAAGGTCCAGACTAAAGAGTGTGAGGCTAAGGGTCTTTGGAAGAACACAGATAAGGCCTAAACTTGCCCCGTAATTGTTCTCAAGGCTAGTTTCATATTTACGCCACACTGAAGATAGGAAGGATTCTTCAAATCATGTATTTCCGAGGATGGCATCCTCTGGTCTTCTGGTCTTACACCAAGCAATATAGGCTTTCCAAACCTTGTGATAGACCTTCCTGGTGACCTCCTTCCTGACATTCACCAGAGTAGACAACACCAGTCCTGAGATATAATGATCTCTTAGCACCCTGGCCTCAATAGCCATGTCGTCAAATTTAGCGAGATCGTAAATTGGGGTGGAATATAGGACCTTGAAATAGTAGATCTGGACGGACCAGAAGCGTCCATGGTCTATCTACTGCCAATCTCACTATCTTTGAGTACCAGACCCTCCTAGGCCAGGCCGGGGCCACCAGAATGACCGAAGTCACTTCTCCTTGAATCCCGCTCAAGAATGCATAAATTAGGGATAAAGACAGCAGATAAAACTAGCACATGCCTCTCTGCCTAGGTCAATACATGGCTCACTTCCTGTTGAGCCAAACGGCTCCTGGTGTGGGCTTGGTGGTTGATGTAAGCCACAGCTGTGGCATTGTCGGACTATACCCTTATTGGGCAACCCTGTAACCTGACTGTCCAAAAGTTTAGAGCCTGGCGTAGTGCCCGTAGCTCTAGAAAATTGATGGACAAACCTTGTTCCACCGGAGAACACTTTTACTGGACTGTGGAGTCTTCCAGGACTGCCCCCCCCAACCAAACAGACTGGCATCTGTGGTCACTATCTTCCAACCTGCCAGAAGAAAATACTTCACTGTATCAGATTTTGATCTGCTAACCCCCAACTGAGACTCAAGCGAACCTTGGGGGTTAGGGACATGCAACAATCCAGCACTTGCAACCTTTTGTTCCAACCTGACAGGATGTTCTGTTGCAAGGGCCTGGAATGAAACTAGGCATAAGGAATTGTCTCAAATGAGAACACCATCCTCCCCAACAAACTCATGCAGTGCCAAATGGAGGGGTGTTTCTTCCCCAATACCTGCCGAACTTGATCCTTCAAGGTACCGACTTTTCTTGGGGGCAAGTTTGCCTGGACCGTGTCTATAACCAGTCCTAGGTATTCCAGACACTGAACTGGCTCCAAAGCCGACTTCTCAACCTTTATAATCCAGCCCAGGTGTTCTAAGGAATGAACCGTGAGAGCTAAGCTCCATTTTAGACCCTGCAAAGAGTATCCTCTGAGCAAGTGGTCATCCAGATAACCTAATACCAAAAGGCCCAATACTGGTACCAGGATCTTTGTAAAGACTCAGGGGGCTGTTGCAAGCCCAAAGGGCAGTGACACAAATTGGAAATTACAATCTTCTATCACAAAACGCAAAAACCTTTGATGAGGTTAAAAAATTGGCAGATGCAGGTATGCATCCCTGATGTCTAAAAAAAGTCTCCCATCTGGAGTCAGGCCACCACCGAGCGGACTGGTTCAATTAGAATAGAAAGGACTGGACTGTAAGATATTGATTCAGAGCCGTTAGATCCAGGATAGGCCTAATGTCTATGTTCGGTTTTGGAACCATGAACAGGTATGAGTAGAATCTTGTACCCTGTTTGGCCGTTGGAACTACTACAATTACCCCTTGAAGCCTCAAGCAGTCTAGTGCCTGAAACAGTAAGCCCCTTTTTTTTAGAGGGCCTGAGGGGACACTGGATTTTAGAAACTTCTGAGGAGGATAGGCCTGTAATTCCAGCCTGTATCCTCTGGACATTGTGGAGTTGACCCACTCATCCTGAACCAGAGATTCACAAATTATTGTTAAATATGGCAAACCTTCCCTCCACCCGAGTGAGTGGGGTTGTCCCTTCAAAAGGAAGGCTTGGTGCCAGCCTTAGAGGTCTTCTGAACCCAAGGTTTCTTTTGGCCTTGCTTTTGCTGCTTACCTCTTGCCCCAGTTCCTGGCTGCTGCCGAAAGTGCCTAGGGCAGAAAAATTTGAAGAAGCAGTTCCCTAGCTCTTAAATGGAGGATGCTTGATCATCCACTTGACGGGAAGAAGCAAGCTCTTTCCCCCAGAGATCTATTTGGATGTATTTATTCAGACCCTTACCAAATAATCATTCTCCGTAAAAGGGAAACCCAGCCAACAACTTTTTGCAAGGAAGTTTAGCTAACCAGCTTTTTATCCACAAAATCCTGTGCATATGCACAGACAGGCGAGCTAAGCATGAGATTTGCTGTATAGAGTCTTTAAGGGCATCTACAGCTAAGCACAAGACCCAAGGTAAATCTGCCATATCCTCAGCAGAGTCATCCTCCAGATTAGGCCTATTAGGCCATTTGACCTGGTCCTTTAAGGACTGACAAACACCAATTGCTGCCACTGCGGGTTGAGTAGCAGAGCCAGCCAAAGAAAAGGAAGCTTTTAGCAATGATTCCAATTTCTTATCAGCAGAGTCCTTACCCGCTTCCTTACCGAGTCATTGTAAAATGATGTCGGCAGGAACCCTCTCTCCCACCGGGTGGACGTCATATGATGTCCTGGGTTTCCTGGCCATCTAGGGGGCCCGCGAGATGCATCGCTTGGGACCCGGTGTGTGTGCCCGGCGGCCGCGATGTCCGCCGGGCACCCGCGATTGCCCGCAATCACAGCAGGACCGTGGATCTGTGTATGTAAACACACAGATCCACGTCCTGTCAGAGGAGAGGAGACCGATGTGTGTTCCCAGTACAGAGGAACACAGATCAGTCTCCTTCCCTTGTGAGTCCCCTCCCCCTACAGTTAGAATCACTCCCTAGGGAACATATTTAACCCCTTGATCGCCCCTAGTGTTAACCCCTTCCCTGCCAGTCACATTTACACAGTAATCAGTGCAGTTTTATAGCACTAATCGCTGTATAAATGTGAATGGTCCCAAAAACGTGTCAAAAGTGTCCGATATGTCTGTCGCAATGTCACGGTCACAATAAAAATCGCAGATCGCCGCCATTACTAGTAAAAAATAAAAATAAATAAAAATGCCATAAATCTATCCCCTATTTTGTAGATGCTATAACTTTTGTGCAAACCAATCAAAATACGCTTATTGAGATTTTTTTTTACCAAAATTATGTAGAAGAATACATATCGGCCTAAACTGAGGAAAAAAATGTTTGTTTTTTTTTGAAAAAAATTAGATATTTATTAAATCAAAAAGTAAAAAATATTGTCTCTCTTCTTTTGTTTATAGCACAAAAAATAAAAACCGCAGAGGTGATCAAATACCACCAAATGAAAGCTCTATTTGTGGGGAAAAATTCATTTGGGTACAGTGTTGCATGACCGCGCAATTGTCATTCAAAGTGTGACAGCGCTGAAAATGAAAAATTGGTCTGGGCAGGAAGGGGGTGAAAATGCCCTGTATTGAAGTGCTTAAAGACCTGCAGATTGTCCACCGAACAAGTTAAACTCTTATTTTATGAAGAGACTGCTGCATCCACAGCTGGCATGCTCCATTTTTTTATACACATTTTTCCTCCATAGGATAAAAGAAAGAAAACCCTTTAGGAGAAACAAAAATTCTGCCTGGGTGCTCTCAATCAGAATAAACCACTTGCTCTTATAGAGGGTGAAGTGGAAATGCCTGCGCACGTTGTAGAGGCTTTAGAGACCCCAAAGCAGACACAAGGTCTCAGGGACCTCCACTGGAGGTAACTTAAGAGCAGAACGAACCATCTGCGTTAGAGAGTGGACTCAAAGTCTTTGTGAAGCTGACAAAATTTGGGCGTCTTCAGGCCGTGATTCCCCAGAGGCAGAGACCTCTGCTTGAAGGTCAGCTAGGTCATTAATTATTACCTCTTCCACCTCATCGACCCATTCTTGCTTCAATACAGGAGGATTAGGGGAGGGGGATCTTTCACATTTCTTTCCACTCTGTGTGACTTAAGCAATCATGCCAGCAATCTTATTTTTTAACCCAGTCAGAGCTGAAGACAAATCATCCTTGGTAACATAAGCTGAGACAGATGCGCTGGTAGTAGCCACAATGCTCTGACTAGCCTCTACAGGGGCTACTGGTTGAAGCTTGTGCCCCTTGCTGCCTTGCCCCCCGCACTGCGCTTTCTGAAAGACATATCTTGCTAGTGCAACAGTAGCTGGCTTGTGAGTAAAATAACACAAGTCCCTCATCAATACTTTTCCCCTGCAAGACTATAACTTTAGTCAATAACAGACCCTTTACAGTCCCACCATAATATGCAACATTAGCTAGGCTGCCACTTGTCACACCAAGGACTCACGTGACTCCACTGGAATAGCCTGCTCTGTGTCCCTCAGTTAGGTCCCTTCAGCCTCCCAGGCATCAGATACCTAATAAACATGGCCGTTGCCGGCTTCCTGATGTGCCCGCGATCACAGTTTGAGCGTCGTGCATGTGCTCCGTGAGTTCAATGACTCAGACATCAAGTAAAAAAAAAACGTGTTTTTTTTCCTGCGCCAGTGGCCTGCCCAGTAAGAAAACCTAGAGGCATGAAGGACCTTGGAAGCAACTTTAACAGAGCAAGGCTGACTCAAAACACCCTCTAGGAGCATGAAGAGAAAAGCACAGTCCTTTTTTTTTTTACACAAAATAACAGCCACAAACAAACACATGTTGCAGGAGAAATGGAAATAAAACATGCCCCTGCTTGCACAGGGGCTACTCACCACTCGTGCCGCAGGACCCTGACACAAGCCAGAGGTCCAACCTTCACCCATCACGGCGGGCTTTGTCACCAAAGGACCTTCAAGGACTGGGTACCTTTGTTATTATGAGGGTCCACTCCCTTGGACCTGTAAAGTACCCTGCAGGAATTGCCTTAGTACTGTAGTGCCCAGGATTTCCACTACGCAGGATGGTTGCATTACAGGCAAAACCTTGCTAAATCTTCTTGTCTTCTTTGCGAGGCTCTGGTACCATTTATCTTAGCATATAGCAATTTTTTAAATGAATCCGATAAAGAAAACTGTCCCTTGATGCTCAAGAACTGGCCCAGGTTCATAATATGAAACTCATAGAGAGTTCAACCAAAGAGCCCATCCACATTTCAAAACACTGGTGAAAAAACTGAAGTACTTTCTGTATGGGAGGGGTTATATAGAGGGGGACTTCCTGTCTATTTTTGGTCTGCCAGTGTCCCTTCACCTATAGGTGGTGCATAACCCAGTTAGTAATGTATATATAGCCTGCTCTGCGGTCCCGTTATGTATGATAAAGTAATGGCTGATTGCTCATAGCCATATCATGACCTGGACGTAATGGTAAGCATATTATTTATAATAAATAAACAATTGCATATTTTTTAGTCCAGGCAGGAAAGATGGAAAAATGCTGGAACACCACAGGAAATGTGTTCTACGTTTTAGCATTTTCCACCACTGAAACAGGAAACTGTCTTCTTTTTACTGCAGTTCTACTGATGTATCTGATGACTGTTGTTGGCAACGTGATCATTGCTCTACTGGTGTGTTTGGCTCCTCAGCTCCATACTCCAATGTACTTCTTCCTGGGTAATCTTGCCATAGCTGATGTTTTACATGTTTATGTTACTCTTCCAAAACTGCTCTCCATACTCCTAACACATGACCACCGGATGTCTTTCTCTGCCTGTATGACTCAGGTGTACTTATTCGCATTGTTGGGTGCTTTTGATATTTTTGTGTTGACCTCCATGTCCTATGACCGATATGTGGCGATCTGTAAGCCCTTACAGTATTCTTTACTGATGAGCAAAAATGTATGCCTTTCATTGGCAATGTCCACTTGTCTTATATCTGTGATTGATGCAGTAATCAATGTGATAGTTACATCTGTGTTATCTTTCTGTTCCACAAAAAATGTTGACCATTTCTTTTGTGACCAGAAAATATTGTACTCCATTTCCTCTAATGATTCTATAAGCAGAAACATACTTCTGGTATCTCAGATTATATTGTTGGCAACTTTTCCTTTTTTGTTTATTATAACTTCCTACGTAGTGATCATCTCTGCCATACTGAATATTCAGTCATCAAAAGGGCGACACAAAGCTTTTTCTAGTTGCTTCTCTCACCTCACCATAGTGATATTATTCTTTGGTCCAATTATTATACTGTACACCAAACCAAAGTCTAAGCATTCTAGGGAATTGGACAAGTTGTTGTCATTGCTCTATACAGCTGTTGTTCCAACACTCAACCCATTTGTCTACACTCTAAGGAACAAAGATATTTCTAATGCTATAAGAACTGTGACAAGAAAGTGTAATGGGTTTTTGTTGAACAGTTTTTCAAAAGATAACTAATCTATTTCATGAGTCATTGGCAGTTAGTACCAAAATGTTTATAAAATGGATTTGACATGGCGCTGGGAACTCGCGTTAAGGGTTTTGGGCCATGCTGACTTGTTAGCATCATTCGGTTCCTGTAATTCTGTCAATCACACATTTCATGTCATAAACGTCCTATAACACTTCATTCCAAATGATTCAGATTTTGAACCCATTATCTGTATATCAGAGCAGAAATTAACCACTTAACGACTACGCTATAGCCGAATGATGGCTACAGTGCGGCTCGATAACTCTGGGAGGGCGCACATTGACGTCCTCCCAGAATCCCGCTTCCGCGCGCCCCCTGGGAGTATCCGTGACCGCCGGGTAACTGTCTCACACATGTGGTATCGCCATACTCAGGAGGAGTAGCAAAATGTGTTTTGGGGTGTAATTTGTTGTATGCATGCTGTGTGTGAGAAATAACCTGCTTATATGACAATTTTGTGAAACATGCCTCTTCCTAAATACCTTGGAATGTCTATTTTCCAAAAAGGGGTCATTTGGGGGGTATTTGTACTTTCCTGGCTTGTTAGGGTCTCAAGAATTGAGATAGGCCGTCAGTACTTCAGGTGGGATCAATTTTTAGAGATTGGCACCATAGCTTGTAGACTCTTGTAGACTCTATAACTTTCACAAAGACCAAATAATATACACCAATTTGGGTTATTTTTTTACCAAAGATATGTAGCAGTATACATTTTGGCTAAAAATGTATGAAGAAAAATTACCAATTTGCAAAACTGTATAACAGAAACAAAGAAAATTTAATTTTTTTAAAGAATTTTCTGTATTTTTTTTCTATAGTGCAAAAAAAATTAAAATCTAGCAGTGATTGAATACCACCAAAAGAATTCTCTATTTGTGTAAAAAAAAAAAAAAGGACAACATTTCATATGGGTACAGTGTTGCATGACTGAGTAATTGTCATTCAAAATGTGAGAGCACCGAAAGCTGAAAATTGGTCTTGTTTGGAAGGGGGTTTAAGTGCCCAGTGGGTAAGTGGTTAAAATTCATCAGGTACAGGCAGGGCTTTTTTTCAGTGGAAACGCGGGGGAACGCAGTTCCGGCACCTCCTGGACTGACTGTATGTAATGGCAAGGGGTGCTGGGGTGTGCTGCAGGGTATTGATGCTCACTGCTGGCGGATCTATTCTAGCTGGAGGGGATCTATTTTTGCAGGGGGATCTATTGTTGCTGAAGGAGATTTACTGTTGGAGGAAGGGTCTATTGTTGATGGCTGCCAGAGAGTCTATTAATGCTGGCTGTGCAGAGATCTGTTGATGTTGCCGGGAGTCTATTGTTGCTGCGGGGGGGGATTTTGTTGTGGGTGGTACACTGTTAGGGGGATCTATTGTTGCTGGCTGAAGGCGAAACCAAATTCCATACAAATTACTTAGCACAACAAAATGATCCTTGGTTCTGTATTGTCTAAAAGGGGCTGTACTGGGAGGTGGGTAGGGGATGGAACCAAGGGACGTTGCTTGGAGGTGGGTAGGGGCGGAGAAAACAAGTGACTCGGAAAAGGGGAGTTCCTTCACCTATTGTCTGAGAAAAAAAGCCCTGGGTACAGGGAATAATAGGCACCAGACGAATCGTTGAGAGGTCAAAAAAATATTGAATCATAACATGTCACTGGGACAAGCTTGCACATCTTGGAGGATTATATGGTCTCCTTCAACGAAGCTGAAGTGGGCCTTTTAGAACCTCAGAAACAGATTGGATTGTTCTTTTAATGTGTAATGATCAAATAAACCAATACTGTTTTTTTTTTATTCAGTTTTCTTTCCCTATTTTTTTCCAGAAAATCTTGAATGTCACCAGCTGTGCTCCCTAGAGCACTCTGGGGTTTATTTACTAAAGGCAAATAGACTGTGTACTTTGCAATGTACAGTTACGCTCTGCAAGGGCAGTTTCCCTTAAAGCTTAGTAAATGAGGTAATGCTTCAGTTTGCTAAGAACACCTGATTGGATGGTAAAAGTCAGCAAAGCTTCTGCTCTTTGACTAAGCTCTGGAGCAGCTGCTTTTGCAGAGTGCAACTGCAGCCATGTCTATCTAAAGAATCTCCCATAAGCCTGAAGATATCTACTCGGGAGGTCTTCTATCCATATATGACCTGACTCACAATCTGAGAGGGTGTCCTGACCAGCTGGTTTCTTCTCAGATCCTCATAGCCTTCTATTAGCATCCATCAATTTTCTTATACTACACCAATATCAATCAAGCTTCTCGTTATATAGCCTTGATAAGAGATCTCAGCGGGTGATGAGGCGGCACTGATGAGATGGCACTGATGAAGAGGCACTAATATGCAGCACTGATGGGCACTGATAAGCGGCATTGATACTGTATGTAGCACTGATGAGCACTGATAGGCGGCACTTTATGAGCACTGATAGGTGGCACTGATGGGCACCGACAGGTGGCACTGATGGGCACTGATAGGTGGCACTGATGGGTGACACTGATGAGCAGGCACTGATGGGCACTAAAGGGCATTACTGATTGGCATCACTTACGGGCACTGTTTGGCAACACTGCTGGGCACTGTTGGGGCTGTACTTATAATCAGGACACTGATGATCAGTGGGACTTCAATTTCCTGCTGGGGTAAATGACTGGGTGCTCTTCCCCGTTCCAGACCTGGGACAATACTGCTCCTAACCCAACGTCTGATGCATCACTTTGTACGACAAAGTCCCTAGAGAAGTCTGGTGAGTGCAACACTGGCTGGCTACATAAGGCTTTTTTTTAAGAATTGGAATGCTGCCTCAGCCTCTGGGGTCCATTTAACCATGACAGACTCTTTCCCTTTTGTCAGGTTGGTTAAGGGCACAGCCTGAGAAGCAAAGTGGGGAATGAATTGCCAATAATAACCAGCGATTCCCAGAAAGGCTCGTACCTGCTTCTTGCTGTTGGGACATGGCCAATTCTGTATGGCCTCGACTTTATTGACCTGGGGTTTTATTACTCACCTCCCAATGGTGTACCCAAGATATTTGGCCTCCTCCTGTCCAATGGTACACTTCTTGGGGTTGGCCGTAAACCCAGCTTCCCGGATAGAGTCTAGGACTGCTTGCACTTTTGGCAGATGTGAGGCCCAATCTGTGCTATGGACAATTACATCATCCAGGTAAGCCGCAGCATACTTCTGATGGGGCCTCAGTATCTGGTCCATTTTCCGCTGGAATGTTGCCGGTGCATTCTGTAATCCAAACGGCATTCTTTTATATTGGAACGCCCCATCTGGGGTTACAAACGCGGTTTTCTCCTTTGCAGATTTGGCCAGGGGAATTTGCCAATACCCTTTTGTGAGATCAAGGGTTGTCATGTATCGGGCTGTTCCCAGCCGGTCGATCAACTCATCTATACGTGGCATGGGGTAGATGTCAAATTTTGTAACTTTGTTCAGTTGTCGAAAATCGTTACAAAATCGCCAGCTCCCATCCGGTTTAGGCACTAACACTATGGGACTGGACCAATCACTTTGGGATTCCTCTATCACCCCCAACTTAAGCATTTTCTGTACTTCCTCACGTATTGCCTCCCGTCGGGCCTCTGGGATCCGATAGGGTTTTAGCTTCACCCTTTCACCGGGCGGGGTAATAATATCATGCTCTACCCCAGACGTTTGTCCCGGCAACTCAGAGAAAACCTCCTTGTTGCGAAGCACAAACTCCTTAACCTCCTGTTGTTGGGTGTTTGACAAGGTGACTGCTATTCCAACCTCAGGAATCACGCAATCAGAGTGAGCTGGTGACAAAGTTTCCGCGACTAGGGATTCCCCATACCTCCAGGCTTTCAACAGATTACCGTGATAGATCTGTTCGGGCTTTCGCCTTCCTGGTTGTCTGACCTTGTAATTCACTTTGCTCACTTTTTCCAATATCTCATAGGGGCCTTGCCATGTGGCGAGGAATTTGCTTTCAACCGTAGGGACAAGTACCAATACCCTATCCCCCGGGGAAAAGGTACGGGTCTTGGCTCCACGGTTGTACACTCTCTGCTGTGCCAACTGCGCTTGGGCCAAATGTTCCTTTACGATTGGCATTACCTGTGCAATTCTATCTTGCATCAGGGCGACATGCTCAATCACACTCCTGTGGGGAGAACACTCACTTTCCCAGGTTTCCTTGGCGATATCCAACAGCCCTCTGGGGTGTCTCCCATAAAGTAACTCAAAGGGTGAGAAACCCGTAGAGGATTGGGGTACCTCCCTAATAGCAAACATTAAATAGGGAATTAGACAGTCCCAATCCTTTCCATCTCTATCCACCACTTTCTTTAACATTTGTTTTAGGGTTTGTTGAATCTTTCAACCAACCCATCTGTTTGGGGGTGATACACAGATGTACGCAATTGTGTCACTTTGAACAACTTACACAGCTCTTTCATAACCCGGGACATAAAAGGTGTACCTTGGTCCGTAAGCAGTTCTTTACAAATACCCACACGGCTAAAAACAAGAGATAGCTCTTTGGCTATGGTTTTGGCCGAGGTATTTCGGAGAGGAATCTCTTCCGGATAATGGGTGGCATAGTCCATTATAACCAAGATGTACTGGTGCCCCCTAGCGGACTTCATTATCGGACCTACCAAATCCATTGCGATCCTCTCAAAGGGGACCTCAATGATGGGAAGAGGTACCAGCGGGTTACGGAAATGTGGCATCGGTGCCGACCTCTGACACACAGGGCAGGAGGAACAATAATTTTATGTTTCCTTCATGACCCCAGGCCAATAGAATCTCTGCAATACTCTCTCTCTGGTTTTCCCCAGATGACCTCCAAGAATGTGCCCATGGGCCAACTCTAACACCAACTTCCTGTAAGGTTTGGGCTCCACAAGCTGCTCAATGGTTTCTTCTGCCCTTTTAGCCACCCGATACAGTAGGTCCTTTTCCACGATGAAGTATGGGTAAGTGCAGGTCTCATCTGGGTTCACTAACTCGCCATCTATTTCCACTAAGTTTTCCCGTGCCTTTATTAGGGTGGGGTCTTTTAACTGTTCTGTGCAAAATTTTCCTTGTGAACCTCGAGATCAGAAAACTCCACAGACGGCATGTTTTCGTCTGAGGATGTTGGCTCCTCCCCAGTTTCTCGAGTCTCCCCTGCCAATACCGACAAGGGAAATTCTGGAGAGTCCTCACCACTCTTCGAGGAATTCTGCCTATCACATTCCTGGTATATAGGGGCACCAGTGGGGGCTCAGGACCATCCCATAGTTCCCAGAACTTTGGAAAATCCCTTCCCACAATGGCATCATGAGGCAAGTGAGACACTAATCCCACCCGATGAGAGAGGGTACCTTTGGGGGTCTCAAAACACACTGTAGTCACCGGATACTCTCGGGTGTCCCCGTGCACACAAATAACCGCTACCTTGCTATTCCCAGAAACCTCTGTAGTAACTAATTCAGCCTTTATCAGTGTCACGAGGCTACCTGAATCCAGCAATACAACAACATTTCTACCATATTACACATTTTGCATAAATGTTTCTCAGTTCCCCGAATGGCAGTGCATGCGACTGTCGCAAACAGCGACTGACGTCTGTCCGTTAGAAAGTCACATTGCATGGGTTCATCCACAACCGGGCAATTTGCTGCAATATGTCCCTCTTGTCGGCAGCGGTAACAAACAATCCTTCTTGCTGCCTCTTGAACCCCTGACTTCCCAGGCTGTTCTCGCCAAACCTTGGGTAGAACTCCCACCCTCTTACTCTCTGCACCCTCACCCCTTGGAATCATCTTACCTGCCACTGGGGATGGTCTGGTCTTAGGGTGGAAAGTCCGTGAGTCTCTGGAAGAGGCAGTCAGGTTTTCTGTAGCCAAGTACTTCTCTACACGATCCACAAGATTATCGGCCGTTTCTGGGTCTCCATGGCTTACCCACTTTTGGCTGGCAGTAGGAAGAGCTCTCAAGAAACAATCCATCACAACACGTTCCACAATCTTTGGTGCAGACAAAGTCTCTGGCTGTAGCCACTTCCTGCTCAGGTGAATGAGATCATACATTTGAGACCTGGGGGGTTTTCCAAGCCGGAAAGTCCAGTTATGCACACGCTGAGCCCGGACAGCCAGGGTGACACCCAGCCATGCCAATATTTCAGTTTTTAGCATCACATTGTCTTTTGCTTGGTCAGGCTCTAGGTCATAGTACGTTTTCTGCGATTCACCAGTTAACAGAGGAGCCACCAGTCCAGCCCACTGCTCCTTAGGCCACTTTTCTCTTTCAGCAGTCCTTTCAAACGTGGTCAAAAACACCTCTGGATCATCCTCTCCAGTCATTTTTGTCAATAAACGACTCACCCCAAAGGACGCGGTATTAGTGGAACGACTTGCCTCACTGGTCTGCGGATGTTGCTGCATTAACCATTCCATTTGTTGTAGTCTCTGCTTTTGCTTCTGTAACAGGTCTATGAAGCGGGCCTCAGATTGCTGCTGGGCTTGTTGCTGAGCTTGCTGCTGGGCTGCGAAGCTCTGTTGCAAAGTTGCATTTGTCTGCTGCTGGGCTGCAAGGCTCTGTTGATGAGTTTGCTGATGGGCTGCAAGGCTCTGTTGATGAGCTGCAAGGCTCTTTTGCAAACCTGCATTTGTCTGCTGCTGATTGGCATTTGCTAGAGCCAGCTGTTTCAGTATCTCCTCCATGCTGGCCTTAAAAAAAACTGCCCGCATTCTCCACCAATTGTGAGGGGGTGAGCTCGGCAGCATGTGTGTGTGACCCCCTGGATGGGTTCACCACACAAAAACAGGCACAGCAGACAGAGTTTATAGTTGCAAAAACAAAAGGTGCGGTTTATTTAAACTATTTACAGGGGAAAAACAGCAAAACAAAAAGAAACATAGAAAAAGAAATCCTGGTCAGCTTGACCGCTTACTACACACGTAGGTTCCCTGTCTGACAACTAGGTGCAGCCTTGTGCTGCCCCAGCCCCTATCTCCCTGTTTTTTAAAGGTTTTAGCCACACAGGCTTTGTCTCACCGCACAGGACAGAAACACACTCCCCAGTCTTGCACAACACAGATCTGGTTCCAGGATGGAGCATCTTCCCTTAGCATGCTGGGAGTTCTTGTAGAGGCCCTAACGAGCCCACTTACTTCAGCTGGGCTCATTAACTCTTCCCCTGCAAGACTCCCAGCACTCCCCCTAGTGGTATAAATCGGCATAAAGCCTGAATCTAGGACATATATATCTCCCATCCTGGATGCAACCTGGTGATTTTACCTGCCTGCTGTTACAATATATTGTGACAGCAGGAAGGTAAAGTCACCTGGTTGCATCCAGGGGGGTAGGTATATTTCTCCCAGATTCAGGCTTTATGCCGACTTATACAACTAGGGAGAGAGTTGATGAAGCCCAGCTGAGGCTAGTGGGCTCATGGATGATTCATACCTCTAGGGAGAGTGCTGGGCGTCGTGCAGGCAGGGAGTTGATGAGACCAGCTGAAGCTTGTCAGCTCGTTTAAGGCCTCTATAAAAACTCCCAGCTTCATTAGGTGTTTGCTCATGCCTGGAACCAGACCTGTGTGGACTGTCTAGGGAGAGTGAACCCCTGTGCGGTGAGACAAAGCCTGTGTGGCTATTTGTTTGGACATTTACTAAACCAGGGACTTAGGGACTAGGACAGCACCAGGCTGATCCCAGTTGCTAGTTAGGGAAACCTGCATGTTTAGTCAGAGGTCAAGCTGACCAGGATTTATTTTGTTTATGTTTCTTTTTGCTTTGCTGTGTTTTTGTCACTGTAAATAGAGAAATAAACCGCACCTTTTGATCTTGAAAACCACAACCTCCGTCTGCTGGGCCTGTTTTTGTGTGGGGAGCCCATCCAGGGGGTCACACACACCCGCTACCGAGCTATCCCCCTCACAGTTGGTGGAGAACCAGTGGCAGTTTTTTTTTAAGCCAGCATGGAGGAGATACTGAAACAGCTGGCTCTAGCAAATGCCAATCAACAGCAGACAAATGCAGGTTTGCAAAAGAGCTTCGCAGCCCAGCAACAAGCCCAGCAGCAATCTGAGGCCCGCTTCATGGACCTGTTGCAGAAGCAAGAGCAGAGACTACAACAACAGATGGAAGCAGTAATGCAGCAACGTCCGCAGACCAGTGAGGAAAGCTGTACCACTAATACCGCGTCCTTTGGGGTGAGTCGTTTATTGACAAAAATGACTGGAGAGGATGATCCAGAGGTATTTTTGACCACATTTGAAAGGACTGCTGAAAGAGAAAAGTGGCCTGAGGAGCAGTGGGCTAGACTGGTGGCTCCTCTGTTAACTGGTGAATCGCAGAAAGCTTACTATGACCTAGAGCCTGATCAAGCAAAAGACTATGTGATGCTAAAAGCTGAAATATTGGCAAGGCTGGGTGTCACCCTGGCTGTCCGGGCTCAGCGTGTGCATAACTGGACTTTCCAGCTTGGAAAACCCCCCAGGTCTCAAATGTATGATCTCATTCACCTGAGCAGGAAGTGGCTACAGCCAGAGACTTTGTCCGCACCGGAGATTGTGGAACGTGTTGTGATGGATCGTTTCTTGAGAGCTCTTCCTACCGCCATTCAAAAGTGGGTAAGCCATGGAGACCCAGAAACGGCCGGTAAACTTGTGGATCATGTAGAGAGATACTTGGCTGCAGAGAACCTGACGGCCTCTTCCAGAGACTCTCGGACTTTCCACCCTAAGACCAGACCATCCCCAGGGGCGGATAAGATGATTCCAAGGGGTGAGGGTGGAGAGAGTGAGAGGGTGGGAGCTCTGCCCAGGGTTTGGCGAGAACAGCCTGGGAAGTCGGGGGCTCAAGAGGCAGCCAAAAGGATTGTTTGCTACCGCTGCCGGCAAGCGGGACATATTGCAGCAAATTGCCCGGTTGTGGAGGAACCCATGCAATGTGACTTTCTGACGGACAGACGTCAGTCGCTGTGTGCGACAGTCGCATGCACTGCCATTCGGGGAACTGAGAAACATTTATGCAAAATGTGTATTAATGGTAGAAATGTTGTGGTATTACTGGATTCAGGTAGCCTTGTGACCCTGATAAAGGCTGAATTAGTTAAAACAGAGGTCTCTGGGAATAGCAAGGTAGCTGTTATTTGTGTGCATGGGGACACCCGAGAGTATCCAGTGACTACAGTGTGTTTCAAGACCCCCAAAGGTACCCTCTCTCATCCAGTGGGGTTAGTATCTCAATTACCGCATGATGCCATTGTGGGAAGGGATTTTCCGAAGTTCTGGGAACTGTGGGATGATCCTGAGCCCCCCACTGGTGCCCCTATGTACCAGGAAGGTGATAGCCAGAACTCCTCTGAGAGTGGTGAGGACTCTCCAGAATTTCCCTTGTCAGTATTGGCAGGCGAGACTCAAGAAACTGGAGAGGAGCCCACCTCCTCAGACGAAAACCTACCGTCTGTGGAGTTTTCTGATCTTGAGGTTCACAGGGAAAATTTTGCCACAGAACAGTTAAAAGACCCCACCCTAATAAAGGCACGGGAAAACGTAGTGGAAATAGTTGGCGAGTTAGTGAACCCAGATAATACCTGCACTTACCCATACTTCAGCGTAGAGAAGGACCTACTGTATCGGGTGGCAAAAAGGGCAGAAGAAACCGTTGAGCAGCTTGTGGTGCCCAAACCTTACAGGAAGTTGGTGTTGGAGTTGGCCCATGGGCACATTCTTGGAGGTCATCTGGGGACAGAGAAAACCCGAGAGAGGGTATTACAGAGATTCTATTGGCCTGGGGTGATGAAGGACATAGAAAATTATTGTTCCTCCTGCCCTGTGTGTCAGAGGTCGGCCCCGATGCCACATTTCCGTAGCCCGCTGGTCCCTCTACCCATCATTGAGGTCCCGTTTGAGAGGATCGCAATGGATTTGGTAGGTCCTATAATCAAGTCCGCTAGGGGGCACCAGTACATATTAGTTATAATGGACTATGCCACCCGTTATCCAGAAGCGATCCCTCTCCGAAATACCTCGGCCAAAACCATAGCCAAAGAGCTATCTCTTGTTTTTAGCCGGGTGGGTATTTGTAAAGAACTGCTTACGGACCAAGGTACACCCTTTATGTCCCGGGTTATGAAAGAGCTGTGTAAATTGTTCAAAGTGACGCAATTGCGTACGTCTGTGTATCACCCCCAAACCGATGGGCTGGTTGAAAGATTCAACAAAACCCTAAAACAAATGTTGAAGAAAGTGGTAGATAGAGATGGAAAGGATTGGGACTGTCTACTTCCTTATTTGATGTTTGCTATTAGGGAGGTGCCCCAATCCTCTACGGGATTCTCCCCCTTTGAGTTACTGTATGGGAGACACCCAAGAGGGCTGTTGGATATTGCCAAGGAAACTTGAGAAAGTGAGAGTTCTCCCCACAGGAGTGTGATTGAGCATGTCGCCCTGATGCAAGATCGAATTGCACAGGTAATGCCCATCGTGAAGGAACATTTGGCCCAAGCGCAGTTGGCACAGCAGAGAGTGTACAACCGTGGAGCCAAGACCCGTACCTTTTCCCCGGGGGATAGGATATTGGTACTTGTCCCTACGGTTGAAAGTAAATTCCTTGCCAAATGGCAAGGCCCCTACGAGATAATGGAAAAAGTGAGCGAAGTGAATTACAAGGTCAGACAACCAGGAAGGCGAAAGCCCGAACAGATCTATCACGTTAATCTGTTGAAAGCCTGGAGGGATAGAGAGTCCCTGGTCGCAGAAACTTGGTCACCAGCTCAAACTGGTTGCGTGATTCCGGAGGTTGGAATAGCAGCCACCTTGTCACAACCCCAACAACAGGAGGTTAAGGAGTTTGTGCTTCGCAACAAGGAGGTGTTCTCTGAGCTGCCGGGACAAACATCTGGGGTAGAGCATGATATTATTACCCCGCCCGGTGAAAGGGTGAAGTTAAAACCCTTTCGGATCCCAGAGGCCCGACGGGAGGCAATACGGGAGGAAGTACAGAAAATGCTGAACTTAGGGGTGATAGAGGAGTCCCAAAGTGATTGGTCTAGTCCCATTGTGTTGGTGCCTAAACCGGATGGGAGCTGGCGATTTTGTAACGATTTTCGTCAGTTGAACAAAGTTACAAAATTTGACACCTACCCCATGCCACGTATAGATGAGTTGATCGACCGGCTGGGAACAGCCCGATACATGACGACTCTTGACCTCACAAAAGGGTATTGGCAAATTCCCCTGGCCAAGTCGGCCAAAGAGAAAACCGCATTTGTAACCCCAGACGGGGCGTTCCAATATAAGAGAATGCCGTTCGGGTTACAGAATGCGCCGGCCACATTCCAGCGGAAAATGGACCAGATACTGAGGCCCCATCGGAAGTATGCTGCGGCTTACCTGGATGACGTAATTGTCCATAGCACAGATTGGGCCTCACATCTGCCAAAAGTGCAAGCAGTCCTAGACTCTATCCGGGAAGCGGGGTTTACGGCTAACCCCAGGAAGTGTACCATTGGGCAGGAGGAGGCCAAATATCTTGGGTACACCATTGGCAGGGGAGTAATAAAACCCCAACTCAACAAAGTCGAGGCCATCCAGAGTTGGCCACGTCCCAACAGCAAGAAGCAGGTACGAGCCTTTCTGGGAATCGCGGGTTATTATCGGCGCTTCATTCCCCACTTTGCTTCTAAGGCTGTGCCCCTAACCAACCTGACGAAAGGGAAAGGGTCGGTCATGATTAAATGGACCCCCGAGGCTGAGGCAGCGTTCCAATTCTTGAAACAAGCCTTATGTAGCCAGCCAGTGTTGTACTCACCCGACTTCTCTAAAGACTTTGTCGTACAAAGTGATGCGTCAGATGTGGGGTTAGGAGCAGTATTGTCCCAGGTCTGGAACGGGGAAGAGCACCCAGTCATTTACCTCAGCAGGAAGTTGAAGTCCCATGAGGTAAATTACGCCACGGTTGAAAAGGAGTGTTTAGCGGTGAAGTGGGCTCTAGATTCCCTTCGGTACTATCTGCTAGGTAGGCACTTTGACATGGTTACGGATCACGCTCCATTAAAGTGGATGGCTCAAAACAAGGAGACAAATAGAAGAGTAAATAGGTGGTTCCTGGCCCTACAGGAATTCAACTTCACAGTAAAGCATCGCCCTGGCGTTCAAATGGGGAATGTCGATGCTTTGTCTCGAGTACATGAATGCCTGATTGCTGGTGTTCCAACCCCAAGGTTAAAACAAGAGGGGGGGGTATGTGACAGCAGGAAGGTAAAGTCACCTGGTTGCATCCAGGGGGGTAGGTATATTTCTCCCAGATTCAGGCTTTATGCCGACTTATACAACTAGGGAGAGAGTTGATGAAGCCCAGCTGAGGCTAGTGGGCTCATGGATGATTCATACCTCTAGGGAGAGTGCTGGGCGTCGTGCAGGCAGGGAGTTGATGAGACCAGCTGAAGCTTGTCAGCTCGTTTAAGGCCTCTATAAAAACTTCCAGCTTCATTAGGTGTTTGCTCATGCCTGGAACCAGACCTGTGTGGACTGTCTAGGGAGAGTGAACCCCTGTGCGGTGAGACAAAGCCTGTGTGGCTATTTGTTTGGACATTTACTAAACCAGGGACTTAGGGACTAGGACAGCACCAGGCTGATCCCAGTTGTTAGTTAGGGAAACCTGCATGTTTAGTCAGAGGTCAAGCTGACCAGGATTTATTTTGTTTATGTTTCTTTTTGCTTTGCTGTGTTTTTGTCACTGTAAATAGAGAAATAAACCGCACCTTTTGATCTTGAAAACCACAACCTCCGTCTGCTGGGCCTGTTTTTGTGTGGGGAGCCCATCCAGGGGGTCACACACACCCGCTACCGAGCTAACCCCCTCACAATATATATATAAATATATATAAATATACTGTATATTATACACTATATTGCCAAAAGTATTGGGACACCTGCCTTTACATGCACATGAACTTCAATGGCATCCCAGTCTTAGTCCGTAGGGTTCAATATTGAGTTGGCCCACCCTTTGCAGCTATAACAGCTTCAACTCTTCTGGGAAGGCTGTCCACAAAGTTTAGGAGTGTGTCTATGGGAATGTTTGACCATTCTTCCAGAAGCAAAGGTGTTCTATTGGGTTGAGGTCAGGACTTTGTGCAGGCCAATCAAGTTCCTTCACCCTAAACTCACTTATCTATGTCTTTATGGACCTTTCTTTGTGCACTGGTCCAATTCATTTGGTGGAGGAAGATTATGGTGTGGGGTTGTTTTTCAGGGGTTGGGCTTGGCCCCTTAGTTCCAGTGAAGGGAACTCATAAGGCATCAGCATACCAAGACATTTTGGACAATTTCATGCTCCCAACTTTATGGGAACAGTTTGGGGATGGCCCCTTCCTTTTCCAACATGACGGCACACCAGCGCACAAAACAAGATCCATAAAGACATGGATAAGCAAGTTTAGGGTGTAGGAACTTGACTGGCCTGCACAGAGTCCTGACCTTAACCCGATAGAACACCTTTGGGATGAATTAGAGCGGAGACTGCGAGCCAGGCCTTCTCGTCCAACATCAGTGCCTGACCTCACAAACGCGCTTCTGGAAGACTGGTCAAACACTCCGAAAGACACACTCCTAAACCTTGTGGACAGCCTTCCCAGAAGATTTGAAGCTGCTATTGCAGCAAAAGGTGGGCCAACTCAATATTGAACCCTACGGACTAAGACTGGGATGCCATAAAAGTTTATGTGCGAGTAAAGGCAGGCGTCCCAATACTTTTGACAATATAATATATATATTTTATTGATTATATTGTACATGTTGAGGTGGGTGAGAGGCAGAAAAGAACGCGGTTTCCAGTAAAGCGGGGGAAGGGTCCCTCTCTTTGTTAGATCATTTTTACCATCTGTGTCTTCTTGTCCCGGTAAGAACTGCTCTGCTGTCCGGCTGTCAGAAGGTGTGACGGGAAATCCTCCAATGGAGTCACAGACAGGAATGAACACCGGACCGAAATTTCCACTCTGACCAAGTTTATCCAAAACTAAAAACAAAGAAAAAATTCTTAAAAATTCAGATATTGTGTGCGACATCTTTTTCTCCATTTTGCTTTACTGATTAAAAATCAGCCACACTGGGGAAGCCGTACAACGACCGGAGAGTCCCAATACAGAAAAGAGATCCACAGTATATATATGTGTATTATACATATGAACAACATAGCCCCAGTGTACACCATATACAATTACAGGGACATCACCATAAAACCACATCTAGAGGTCCATAGATAGCCCTTAGCAACCAGTACAGCCCATAGCAACCAGGCAGATTCCATAGAAACAACAGAAAAAAAACATATGTTATTACCCCCACCGTATACACCAGACTGAATGTACAATACATACAGTATATATATATTATTATTATTATTATACAGGATTTATATAGCGCCAACAGTTTATGCAGCATTTACAATATAAAAATTTACCTGCAAGAGGTTGATAGCCATGTGTGCCGATGGTGTTCACAGATTTTTAAAGATGGCGGCTCCATTCTGTGATATCATGACACCAGAATCATCATTTGCGGCCCTGGGCAACGGAGGTGTGCAAAATATATAAACAAAACTAAAACTTGCGCTTGGAAAAACAAACAGTGATAAATTGTGATAAATAGATCTGCAGCTGCTGCAGCATAAGGTACTAACACCTCAAAAAGACAAAAAAATAATATTTTTCAGCGCTAGCAAGGATAAGTGAAGTATAAACACATTTAAACAATAAAGCATAAATTAAATATCCAAAATGTGACTAATAAACACTTGGGACAGAATAACATAAAATGTTGCCACTATGTATCAAACTAATAAAGCTGACTGTCCCTTGATGTTAACACTGTGCTGATTAGCAAAGAAGTGATAAACAAGTGTTAATAAGAAAGGTGAATATGTTGTGCGTTCTTAGCATTCTTCGCATCATTTACAGCACATTGCATCACCCCCAGCACATCGAATTGCGTGGCCCACAGCACATTGCATAACCCCCAGCACATCGAATCGCATCACTCACAGCACATTGCAACACCCCCAGCACATCGAATTGCATGGCCCACAGCACATTGCATCACCCCCAGCACATCGAATCGCATCACCCCAGCAAATCGAATCACATGGCCCACAGCACATTGCATAACCCCCAGCACATCAAATCGCATCACTAACAGCACATTGCATCACCCCCAGCACATCTAATCGCATCACTCACAGCACATTGCAACACCCCCAGCACATCAAATCACATCACCCCAGCACATCGAATCCCATGGCCCACAGCACATTGCATAACCCCCAGCACATCGAATCGCATCACTCACAGCACATTGCATCACCCCCCAGCACATTGAATCACATGGCCCACAGCACATCGAATCGCACAGCCCACAGCACATTGCATCACCCCAGCACATCGAATCGCATTGTCCACAGCACATTGCATCACCCCCAGCACATCGAGTCGCATCACTCACAGCACATTGCATCACTCTCAGCACATCGAAACGCATCACCCCAGCACATCGAATCGCATGGCCCACAGCACATTGCATCACCCCCAGCACATCGAATCGCATCATGTACAGCACATTGCATCACCCACAGCACATCGAATCGCATGGCCCACAGAACATTGCATCACCCCTAGCACGTCGAATCGCATGGCCAACAGCACATTGCATCACCCCCAGCACATCAAATCGCATCACTCACAGCACATTGCATCACCCCCAGCACATCGAATCGCATCACCCCAGCACATCGAATCGCATGGCCCACAGCACATTGCATCACCCCCAGCACATCGAATCACATCATTTACAGCATATTGCATCACCCACAGCACATCGAATCGCATGGCCCACAGAACATTGCATCACCCCCAGCACGTCGAATCGCATGGTCCACAGCGCATTGCATCACCCCCAGCACATCGAATCGCATCACTCACAGCACATTGCATCACCCCCAGCACATCAAATCGCATGGCCCACAGCACATTGCATAAATCCCAGCACATCGAATCGCATCACTCACAGCACATTGCAACACCCCCAGCACATCGAATCGCATGGCCCACAGCACATTGCATAACCCCCAGCACATCGAATCGCATCACCCCAGCACATCGAATCGCATGGCCCACAGCACATTGCATAACCCCCAGCACATAGAATCGCATTACTCACAGCACATTGCATCACCCCCAGCACATCGAATCGCATGGCCCACATCACTCACAGCAGCACCCCCCATCATCATCATCATCATCATCATCATTAGACCAGCTCAGGGTGGGGGTGGCACAGTCAGCTAATATCAATTATATAGTGAGTGTTGTCTGTCTGATGGGGGGGGGGTGCTGCTGGACACAGAAATATTATATTAGATATAGGCACAGTAGCTGAGTTAGCTGGTCTGGTGGGGGGAGGGGGCAGCTGGACCAGCTATATTACATAATATATATATAGATATATTATCTATAGCTGTATCACTGTCTAGCAGACCATCTTGCACCCCCCCTCCCTTCCTTATCACACTTGCACAGGGTGCCACTGTCCGAGACTGAGTCCTCCCAGGCTCTCACACTAGCAGTACAATGGCACCACCCCCCCCCACCTCGGGTCCGGGCTGGCGGAGGACTGTGGACACCCACCTCACCCCTACCCGCACCTGTTGTTCCGAATCTGGGCGCCGCCCAGATGAAGTCTGGAGAGGAGAGGAGGACAGCATCACAGGTGCAGCCGCGCCGTGGAGAAAGTACTGTTTGTCTATGTGACGTCACATCCAGGGCCGATCCTAGGGTCACAGACGCCTGGGTGCAGAAATATTTTTGGCGCCCCACGTGGGCGTGGTCATCTTACCAACTCCTCCCCTTTACAAATGTTTCTATGGCAACGACTCAAACAGAGAGATGCTCCCCTAAGAAGTCTTCGTTACCCAGGGATCCTCCCATGATCTCTTAACAATAAAGAAAATACAGGAAGAGCGTACACTAATGAGACCTGGAGGGGAGTCTCTCTGATGCACACAGAGAGGGCTTCTGTTAGAGAGTCTGTTAGAAAGAGCCCCCAGACATAGTACAGGAGATGATGAGAGACTGCAGATATAATACAGGAGATGGTCAGAGACTGCAGACATAATACAGAAGATGGTCCGAGACTGCAGACATAATACAAGAGATGGTCAGAGACTGCAGACATATTACAGGAGATGGTCAGAGAATGCGAACATATTACAGGAGGTGGTCAGAGACTGCAGACATACTACAGGAGACGGTCAGAGACTGGAGATATAATACAGGAGATGGTCAGAGACTGCAGACATACTACAGGAGATGGTCAGAGACTGCAAACATGGTACAGGAGATGATCAGAGACTACAGATAGAATACAGGAGATGGTCAGAGACTGCAGACATATTACAGGAGACGGTCAGAGACTGGAGATATAATATAGGAGATGGTCAGAGACTGAAAACATACTACAGGAGATGGTAAGAGACTGCAGACATAATACAAGAGATGGTCAGAGACTGCAGACATACTACAGGAGACGGTCAAAGACTGCAGAGGTGGTACAGGAGATGGTCAGAGACTGCAGACATAGTACAGGAGATGATCAGAGACTACATATAGAATACAGGAGATGGTCAGAGACTGCAGACATATTACAGGAGACAGTCAGAGAGTGCAGAAATATTACAGGAGACGGTCAGAGACTGGAGATATAATATAGGAGATGGTCAGAGACTGCAGACAAAATACAATAGATGGTCAGAGACTACAGACATAGTACAGGAGATGGTCAGAAAATGCGGACATATAGGGGCGTGGCTTGGACTCCACCGAGATGGCGGTGTGATCCCTGAGCTCCGGCATACAGTGGGATAGAACAGCGGCTAATAGCAACCTGAGGCAGTCACAAAGGCTCCACACTTAGCGGTCTGACACCCCACCACTCGGGCGACATGACCAGAAAACGGCAGGCGGAACACCGCCCGAAAAAACTGACAGATTACTACGCGCTGCCACCGCAGCCTCGAGGACAAGATGGCGCCGGTGCTTCTTCCTCTTCCAGAGCGGCCCGTGGACACACACAGAGCGGTAAGGGTGCAACAAATAGGCAGCCCTTCACAAGCGGTGAATCATTCCAGACATCACAGACCCCTTCTCCACTCAGCGGTAGCCCAGCTAAGTCTCGATTCAGAGCAGAAGACCCTGATCTGCAACACTGCGAGGTAAGATCTAACACAGACTCGCAGGAGGACACTAGAGAACTCCCTGACTCCATAGTCTCATTCCCCACGCTGCACCAACCAGTGTTAGATACAACACTTAAGGATATGCTTATCTCACTCAGGAGCACCATACACAGTGACATGATGGCATGTATGAGGAAATTCAATACTGAGCTGACAGCGGTGGGTGATAGAGTTGATCACATTGAGACAAAGATGGGGGAATACGCCACGACCATTAATGATTTGGTAGATGCTAATGACGCAGCAGAGGAAGAGCAGACATGGATGAAAGCCAAATTAGCGGATTTAGAGGACAGGTCTAGGAGGAATAATGTCAAAATAAGAGGAATACCAGAATCTGTAAATCCTTCTGACCTGCGCTCTTATGCTACTACAATGCTCTCCACACTTATGCCTGATCTCTCCGCCATAGAACTCTCCATAGACAGAATACATAGGTTGCCGAAACCTTCGTTCATACCAGAAAATGTGCCTAGAGATGTTTTGTTTCGAATCAATTTCTACCATACCAAAGAGAGACTAATGTCCATCACACGTAAAGGGGAACACCGCACTACTGAGTACTCCTCTTTACAATTCTATGCGGACTTGTCCCAGTTTACTCTGCAACTCCGCAAAAACCTGAATAATGTCACTAAAGCCCTAAGAAACCATAATGTTGTTTATAGATGGGGATACCCCACTAAGCTATTGGTGACTAAGGATGGGACAACACACATAATCACATCTCCGTCCAAGGGTTTCCGGTTACTCCAGAAATGGAAGATTTTACCGGAAGACTTAGCTGAACCCTCCAGAGCAGGCAATCCTGGCAGGATTTCCCCGGAGTGGAAACAAGTTGCTGAATCCTCTTGAAATGAAAGAACTGTAATTATCTGACCTATTGCCTTTTAACAGCTGCCCTTTCACAGGGCCCCGCATATCGGAGCTTACCCCACATCACAAGCTCCCACTTTTTTTGAGCAGAGTTGATCTGCATCAGGGTTATGTCGACCCACCTCTTTCGTTCCAGTTTATGTGCTTTTTGTTTTGTTTACCTGTTCTACTTTCAGGAACTGCACCGTTCATCACATCTAGAAACCAATACTTATGAATATCGACATCAGCAGCATTACTCCTACGCCACCAGCTCAAAGTCTCCCGGCCCTGGACAATGGATTCTCCCCCTCAGGGGTTTTGGCTGTAAGTAGTGATGAGCCGAACACCACCGGGTTCGGTTCGCACCAGAACCCGCGAACGGACCGAAAGTTCGTACGAACATTAGAACCCTATTAAATACAATGGATGCGAACGTTCGAATTCTAAAGTGCTAATTATAACGACTATTATGCATGTTATTGTCCTAAAAAGGGTTTGGGAACCCGGGTTCTGCACCAGGGGACATGTATCAATGCAAAAAGAAGTTTTAAAAACGGTCGTTTTTCGGGAGCAGTCATTTTAATGATGCATAAAGTGAAAAAAAAGTCAAATATTCCTTTAAATATCGTACCTGGGGGGTGTCTAAAGTATGCCTGTGAAGTGCCACGTGTTTCCCGTGTTTAGAACTGTCCCTGCACAAAATGACACTTCTAAAGGAAGAAAAAAGGCATTTAAAACTGCTTGCGGCTTTAATGTAATGTCTGGTCCCGGTAATATGGATGAAAATCTTTAAGAAAAATGGCATAGCTACCCCATGACCCCCCCCCCCTACCCAAGACCATTACCAGCCCCTTTGGGTCTTGTATGGATATTAAGGGGAACACCGCACACAAAATAAAAAAGGCCCTATATACTCTGAACAGCCGTATACAGGCGGTGCATACAAGACAGGGACTGTAGGTTTGTTCTTATGTAGAATGTGTTTGTAATTTTGAACAGGTATATTGTTTAAGTGTAGCTCCAGCCCAAAAATCTATTTTTAAACTTTTTGGAAAACATAGGTAAGGGTTATCACCCCTGTAACATTTGTTTTGCTGTCTGTGCCCCTGTTCAGAATATTTCACCTCACTTTCCGTCCCAATGACAACTGTTTTTGAAATGTGGTGTTTTTCTTGAAACAAGGATTGGTGATAAAGCATCAGTACAGAGGAGACACCTTTCTCCCATATTAATTCTTACAGGAGAGAATTTCTTGTTCATACATCACGGGACACAGAGCAGCATAGTCATTACTATGTGGGTTATATAGAATTACCTTCAGGTGCTGGCACTGGCAACTTCCAAAACAGGAAGTACCCTCCCCTATATAAGCCCCTCCCATCCGGGAGTACCTCAGTTTTTTTGCCAGTGTCTAAGGTGTTGGCCAAGGTTAACATGTATTCATCTGGGCTTGTGTACAGGTTCTCTGGGCCTTAGCAAGCTATTCCGGATCCGACCAAAAAAGCTTCATAGCTAAACGGTCGGTACCCGGGCCTTGCAGAGAAGAGCAGGGTTTTGCCTGTAATGCCTCTCTTAGGAGGGCTGGACCCTGGGATCCAGAGCTCTGGTCATACCCAAAACCAAGAGGCTATCTGTGCAGGGTGCTATACAGGTCCAGGGGAGTGGAATCCTTGGGAACCCGGTCCCTGAAGGTCTAGTACAATGCCTGCCGTGAGAGGTGAAGTTTGGGCTTCTGTGGACCAAACAAAGTCCTGCGGCGGGGAAAAGGTAAGTGGGGGCCCCTCAGGAACTTGGTTCTATTGAGGGGACCCCCAAGCCTAATATGTCTTTCTGCCTGTTACCTAAAGGGTATTCCCGCTAATAGCTGTATATGCCTAAGAAATCCTAGAAATGTTTTTTTCATAAGGGAAGTTTTAAAAAAAACTGTAAACCTGGAAATGTTTTTTCATAAAGGAGGTTTTAAAAAAAAAGACAAAAGTGCGGTACCTGTGTTTGTCCACTAGAGGCCGCTGTGGAACGTCTTTTTTCTTGGGACTATTCCTTCCATGGTGAAAGTCCAGGCAGATGAGTGAGCTCTCTATCAGGGAAGCTGCATTCCTCTGTCATGCTGCCAAGTAGTTTCCTTCCATCCCCGAGTCCTGGTGAAACAGGGACCCTGGCTCCTCTCCCTACATGGCGCCAAGAGCGCACACGTGCACGCGCGCGCACGCGCACACATGCTTTCCTTTTATAAGGTTTAGCTTCGAAAAAGGGGGCGGAGCCTGGCGGATGACGCGCTCTGTGCGCCCAGCGCTTCTGCGCATGTGCGGGCGTCCCAGCAAGATAAAAGGACTCAGTCCACGCTGCTTGCTATGGACACAGAGCATGAAAAGGAGCTGGTAGCATGGTATAGGGGCTTACAGCGGGCGGTTGATACAGGCATCCCCAGAAAGACGCATTAGTAGACACCCACTGATGTACATAGCAGCAAATTGCATTAGACTATTTCAGTAAGGGGTGTATTGCGGCTGGAATACCTCAGCTTTGAACTAAGGAATATGCCGCCTAAAAAACTCCGAGATATACCTCTCAGGAAGTGTAGGGGGTCTCCATCGGGCTCTGAGGATCTGGAGCAGTCATCTGCACCCTCCTCCCCTGAGAAATCAGAGGTTAATACCCATAAGGAACCCCCGGGAGTGCCAGGTACTGCGGCTGTCCTCAGTCCACCTGCTCCTGCATATATAACAGAGGAGGTTTTTTCCTCAACTCTGGAGGGATTGGAGCAGAGATTGGCTGCATTGATCGCTTCTTCTCTACAGGAAAGAAAGCGCGCCAGATCTCCATCACCTCAATTAGAGTGCCTGTTGGCAGAGCAACAGTCCCAGGAAGGGACCGACCTACCTGAAGGGGATCAGGAGGAGGTTAGCTCTGTTTTTGAGGAATCGACAGTAGATGAACCATTTTCAGCATCACAGACTGAAAGATTGTGGGTCCAGACCCTAACTGACATGGTTCGATCTGCATTTAAAATGCCTCTTGTTGAACCATCAACTACTGCTGTCTCCTCATTGGGGTCGCTAAAAGCTCCCCACGTTAATTGCTCCTTTCCAATACATCCATTATTGGAAGGACTTATATACCAGGACTGGGAACATCCTGATAAACTATTTGTTCCGCCTAAAAGGTTTCCGGTGATCTATCCCATGGAGGAAAAGTTCACCCAGAGATGGAATGTTCCTACGGTGGATGCAGCCATCTCTTCTGTGAACAAATCACTGACATGTCCAGTAGATAATGTTCAAATGTTCAAAGATCCAGTGGATAAAAAATTGGAATCTTTATTAAAATCTGCTTTTTCCACAGCAGGGGCTGTTACACAGCCAGCAGTGGCAGCTATTGGGGTCTGCCAAGCTTTAAAGGATCAAATGAAAATGGTCCTGAGGGATTTGCCAGACCAGCAGGCCCAGGCTCTGGCTGATCTGCCTAGAGCATTATGCTTTGCGGTTGACGCCATCAAGGATTCTATCCATCAGGCCTCCCGCCTCACGCTGTCTTTGGTACATATGCGTAGGCTTCTGTGGCTCAAAAACTGGTCTGCTGAAGCTCCCTGTAAGAAGCTCTTAGTTAGCTTCCCATTTCATGGGGAACGCCTTTTTGGCGAAGACCTGGATAAGTATATCCAGAAGATTTCCAGTGGTAAAAGTACTCTCTTACCGAGTAAAAAGAGGTCTAGGGGTCCATCTTTTAAGAGGACTACCTCTCCTATCCCTGCGTCGTCTGCTACTAAGCAGTTCCGACGGCCTCCTCGGTCAAACTCAGGAGGTAAAAATCAGGGACAGCCACAGGGTAATAAAAAGCCCTGGATCCGAAGAGGTACTAAACCAGCCTCCAAGTCAAGCCTATGAAGGGCTGCCCCCACTCAAACGGGTGGGGGGAAGACTTCAGTTGTTCGCAGAGACCTGGCGGGAGACGATCAAAGACAGATGGGTGCTCTCCGCAGTAACTCTGGGATACAAGTTGGAGTTAAAAGAGTCTCCTCCGTCCCATTTTATGTGGTCAGGCATGCCAAGAGACCCTCTGAAAAGAGGGTCTCTCCTATTGGCGTTAGAACAACTATTGCTCCAAGGAGTAATTATGGAGGTTCCTATGGAAGAGTGGGGGTTGGGTTTCTACTCAAACCTTTTCACAGTCCCGAAGCCAAACGGGGACATAAGACCCATATTGGACCTAAAGAGTCTAAACAAATTTCTAAACGTCCGGTCTTTCCGGATGGAGTCGATCCGATCGGTCACCACTGCCCTACAAGGGGAGGAATGGTTAGCCTCGATCGACATCAAAGATGCTTACTTGCATGTTCCCATCTTTCCAGGTCATCAAAAATTCCTACGCTTTGCAGTAGAAGGGCGCCATTTTCAGTTCAGAGCCTTACCATTCGGTCTGGCCACAGCACCACGAGTGTTCACAAAAATTCTGGCCCCACTGTTGGCCGATCTAAGAACACGGGGTGTAACGATAATGGCATACCTAGACGACCTGTTGTTGATGGACCACTCAGTTGCCAAGCTAGAAGTGGTAATTGTTGATACAATCAAGTATCTAGAGTCTCACGGTTGGGTCATCAACCTGGACAAGTCAGCCCTACAGCCAGTGAAAAACCTGGTATATCTAGGGCTACGGCTGGATTCAGACCAGAGGAAGATTTTCTTACCTCTAGACAAGGTATCCTCTTTGAGGGCCTTGGTCCGTCTGCTTTGTGCAAAAAGACAGCCGTCCATACGCCTGTGCATGAGGCTGCTAGGAAAGATGGTAGCATCATTCGAAGCTGTGCCATACGCCCAATTCCACTCAAGGAATTTACAAAGGGCCATATTGTCAGCCTGGAACGGAAAAGTTCAGGCTCTAGACTTCCCGATGGCTTTGTCCCCTTCCGTTCGGAAGAGTCTCTGCTGGTGGTTGATCCCCCAGAATCTCCAGAAGGGAAAACCCTTCAGCCCGATATCTTGGAAGGTGGTCACTACAGATGCCAGCCTTATAGGCTGGGGGGCAGTACTGGAGCAATGGTCTCTCCAGGGCAGATGGTCAAATGTAGTAAAAACCCTGCCCATCAATCTCTTAGAGATACGAGCAGCCCGGTACGCCCTAGTAGCCTGGACATCCAGACTCCAAGGGTCCCCTGTCAGAATTCAATCAGACAATGCCACAGCAGTGGCATATATCAATCATCAGGGAGGCACCAGGAGTCGTGCAGCCCAGAGGGAAGTAAGTCACATCCTGGAATGGGCAGAAAAGCATGTCCCATGTATATCAGCTGTCTTCATTCCAGGGGTGGAGAATTGGAAGGCGGACTTTCTGAGTCGCCAACAGTTATGCCCAGGGGAATGGTCCCTTCATCCCGAGGTCTTCCGAGCAATATGTCAGCGGTGGGGAACACCGGATGTAGATCTGCTAGCATCCAGATTCAACGCAAAGGTGGACAGATTTGTCTCCCGGACAAGGGATCCCCTCGCTTGCGGCTCGGATGCTCTGGTGTTCCCTTGGGATCAGTTCAGACTGATATATGCATTCCCTCCGCTACAATTGTTGCCTCGACTCCTTCGCAGAGTCAGGTTGGAGAAGAAGCCGGAGATCCTGGTGGCTCCAGCGTGGCCCCGAAGGGCCTGGTACGCGGAGATCATCAAAATGTCTGTGGGGAGTCCTTGGACCCTTCCACGTCGTCCGGACCTGCTTTCGCAAGGACCGATATACCACCCTTCCTTACTAACTCTAAGTTTAACGGCCTGGCTATTGAATCCCACATCCTAAAGAAGAGAGGTCTCTCTAACTCTGTGGTATCAACTATAATCAATGCCAGGAAGCCTGTATCCAGGCAGATCTACTATAGAGTTTGGAAGGCATACATCACTTGGTGCAAGGCCAGAAAATGGCATCCACGTAAGTAAGTTATAGGCAGAATTCTGGACTTCCTGCAGTGGGCTGTAGACAGGAAGTTTGCCTTAAGTACTATCAAGGGCCAGGTTTCGGCCTTGTCAATACTATTTCAAAGGCCCCTGGCTATGCATTCACTTGTCAAATCCTTTATGCAAGGTGTGACTCGTATTATTCCACCGATTAAGGCTCCCATATGCCCATGGGATCTAAATTTGGTTCTGTCGGTTCTGCAGAAGCAGCCATTTGAACCTTTGCGGCACATTTCCTTGGTTCTACTCACCAGGAAATTGATATTTTTAGTAGCCATATGCTCGGCTAGAAGAGTGTCGGAATTAGCCGCCATGTCCTGTAAAGAGCCATATCTGGTTATCCATAAAGACAGAGTAGTATTACGTCCTCACCCAGCCTTTCTTCCTAAGGTGGTATTGAGGTTTCACTTGAACCAGGATGTGGTTCTTCCTTCTTTTTTCCCCAAACCAAGCTCGGTAGAGGAAAAGTTATTGCATTCTTTGGATGTAGTAAGAGCAGTTAAAGCTTATCTAAAAGCCACTGCTCAGATTCGTAGAACGGATTCTTTGTTTGTTCTGCCGGAAGGCCCCAGAAAGGGTCAGGCAGCATCAAAATCTACTTTAGCCAAGTGGATTCGACAGGTCATAATACAAGCCTATGGCTTGAGAAGTAGACCGCCTCCGTTCAAAGTTAGGGCGCACTCCACGAGAGCAGTTGGAACTTCATGGGCAGTGCATCACCAGGCCTCCCTGGCGCAAATTTGTAAGGCCGCAACATGGTCTTCAGTACACACGTTTACTAGGTTCTACCAGGTGGACGTTAGAAGTCAGGAGGATGTCGCCTTTGGGCGCAGTGTGTTGCAGGCCGCAAAAGATCCTCATGCCTGATGGCGCCCAGCTTATGTATGGTGTATCCCCCCCCTCATGTGGCATTGCTTTGGGACGTCCCACATAGTAGTGACTATGCTGCTCTGTGTCCCGTGATGTATGAACAAGAAAGTAGGATTTTTAAAACAGCTTACCTGTAAAATCCTTTTCTTGGAGTACATCACGGGACACAGAGCTCCCACCCCTCTTTTGGGGACACGTATTGCTTTGCTACAAAACTGAGGTACTCCCGGATGGGAGGGGCTTATATAGGGGAGGGTACTTCCTGTTTTGGAAGTTGCCAGTGCCAGCACCTGAAGGTAATTCTATATAACCCACATAGTAATGACTATGCTGCTCTGTGTCCCGTGATGTACTCCAAGAAAAGGATTTTACAGGTAAGCTGTTTTAAAAATCCTACTTTTCCTTCCTAGGGGTAGATTTCCTCTCACTTCCTGTTGTCTTCTTGCGTTTGCAAGTAGGAGTCGTTTGTAAGTTGGATGTTTGAAAGTAGGGACCTGCCGTATATACTCTGCAGAAATAGGCCCCTTAGTTGTTGGTGTTGGCACAACACTGTAAGCACTCACAGTTACTCTTGGTTGGTGCTGGAACGCCCTGCTGTCAACTATTATATCAGGAATTGTAATTACATATAATTGTTGAACAGTGGTAGTAAAAATTGGGCCTTTGATGGTGGTGCTGGTGCCACAACACTGTAACACTCTTGGTGGGTGCAGCAATGGGCCCTGCTGTGAATTATTAGATCAAGAATTGTAATTGCATGCCCCTGTTGAACAGGGGCTGAAAAATTGGGCCTTTCGTGGTGGTGGTGGTGGTGTTGCCACAACACTGTAAGCCCTCAGAGTTACTCTTGGTGGGTGCAGGAATGGGCCCTGCTGTGAATTATTAGATCAAGAATTGTAATTACATGCCCCTTTTGAACAGGGGCTGAAAAATTGGGCCTTTCGTGGTGGTGGTGGTGGTGGCGTTGCCACAACACTGTAAGCCCTCAGAGTTACTCTTGGTGGGTGCAGCAATGGGCCCTGCTGTGAATTATTAGATCAAGAATTGTAATTGCATGCCCCTGTTGAACAGGGGCTGAAAAATTGGCCCTTAGGCACTGGTGGCACAACACTACAACCCCTCACAGATACTGTACTTGGAGCACAGCAATGAGCCCTGTTGCAAAGTATTGCTTCAAAAATTGTAATGACACGCCCCTGTTAAACAGGGGCTGAAAAATTGGGCCTTATGCCGCGTACACACGATCGTGATTCACGGCGGTGAAAACACCGCCGTGAATCACGGCATGAAAAAAAATGAGAAACGAGGGAACGGCATGTTCCCCCACACACGACCGTTTTTCCCGTCATTTTTTTCTTTGACGAGAAAAACGACCGTCTGTGGGCTCCGCGGCAGTGTCTCCCTATGGGAAAACTGCCGCGGAAAAAAATGATGGAAAAAACGATGAGAAAATTTAGAACATGTTCTAATTTTTCTCGTCGTTTTTCTCAACGAGAAAAACGGCATAAAGCCCACAGACGATCGTTTTTCTCGGCGAAAAAAAAAATGCCATTTTTCCCGACGGGAAAAATGATCGTGTGTACGCGGCATCAGCCACTGGTGGCGGCACCCATAAACAAAAATGATCTTCCAAGCTATCATCATCAATCGTATCATTGAGGACTCGGAGGAGGAGGATAGCCAGTCAACATAACAGCACAGGCACTCAGCATCAGCATCAGTCTTGAAGGGATGTGACATGTTAAAATCAATTAGTCTGTTATATCAGCATCAGGTGTGTGGTAGCTGGTGGTGATCCAAGACTGGTTCATCTTGATGAAAGTCAGTCGATCAACCGAGTCGGTGGACAGGCGCACCCTGTGATCCGTGACAAATCCTCCAGCAGCACTGAATGTGCGTTCCGAAAGAACGCTGGATGCAGGACAGGCCAGTAGCTCAATTGCATACTGTGCAAGCTCTGGCCAGTGATCCATCCTCAAGACCCAGTAAGCCAGAGGATTTTCGGTGGGGAAGGTGTCCAAGTCTGACCTTGCCCCTAGATATTCCTGCACCATGTTTATCAGACGCTGGCGATGGTTGCTGGAACCGATCATACTTTGGGGCTGCGGACTAAAGAATTGTCTGAACGCATCGGTCAGACGGCCACCTTCCCCACCGCTCCTTCTTTGACTGGCCGAAGCCTCAGCAACTCGTTGTCCAGGACCAGGAGTTTGTAACCTCCCAGTCTCTGGGAACGCGTTGCACAGAAATTTCTGCAAGGCCTCCCGGAGTTGTCTCATCCTCTGCTCCCTCTGCGACGGTAACATAAGGTCCGCAACCTTACCCTTGTACCATGGATCAAGGAGAGTGGCCAGCCAGTAATGGTCCCTCTCCTTGATCCGAAGAATACGAGGATCCTTCCGCAGACTTTGCAGGATCAGGGAGGCCATACAGCGTAGGTTTGCTGAGGCATTCGGTCCGGAGTCCTCTGGGTCACTAAGGACGACATGATCCGCAGCCACCTCCTCCCAGCCACGTACAAGTCCACTGGTTTCTTGGGACTGTAAATCATCCCTAAAAGACTGCTGCTGATGATGCTGAGTGCCAGCCTCCACCTCCATGCTGACACAATCCTCCTCCTCCTCCTCCTCCTCCTCCTCCTCTTCCTGTGCGATGGGTGGGACAGAAGGAACACTGTCTGGGTAAAGGGGGCCTTGAGAGGCAAGGAAGTCCTCCTCTTCCTGCCTCTGTTCTGCCTCAAGTGCCCTGTCCATTATTCCACGCAGCGTGTGCTCCAACAGGTGGACAAGAGGTACAGTGTCACTGATGCATGCACTGTCACTGCTCACCATCCTCGTGGCCTCCTCAAATGGTGCCAGGACAGTGCATGCATCCCTGATCATGCCCCACTGGCGTGGAGAAAAAAAACAAGCTCCCCTGACCCTGTCCTGGTGCCGTAGTCGCACAGGTACTCATTGATGGCCCTCTGCTGCGTGTGCAGCCGCTGCAGCATGGCCAACATTGAGTTCCACCTGGTGGGCATGTCACATATAAGGCAGTTCTTGGGCAGGTTCAACTCCTTTTGCAGCTCAGCCAGGCGAGCACTGGCATTATAAGATCTGCGGAAATGCACACAGACTTTCCTGGCCTGCCTCAGGACATCCTGTAAGCCCGGGTACCTGCCCAAGAACCGCTGCACCACCAGGTTAAGGACGTGAGCCACACAGGGCACATGGGTCAGTTGTCCCTGTCGGAGGGCGGAGAGGAGGTTGGTGCCATTGTCGCAAACCACCATTCCTGGCTTAAGCTGGCGTGGCGTCAACCACCTCTCGGCCTGGCCCTGCAGAGCAGACAGGACCTCTGCCCCAGTGTGGCTTCTGTCCCCCAAACACACCAGCGCAAGCACGGCATGGCATCTTTTTGCCTGCGTACTTGCGTAGCCCCTTGAACGGCTACGGAGCACCGCTGGTTCAGAGGACAAAGCACAGGAAGAGGCCATGGAGGAAGAAGAAGAGGAGGGGGTGGAGGAGAGAGGTGTGTCACAACCAGTAGTAGCATTTTGGAGGCGTGGCGGTGGAACAACCTCCAACACTACTGCACCTTGTCCTGCATCCTTCCCAGCTGCCAAAAGAGTGACCCAATGGGCCGTGAAAGAAAGGTAACGTCCCTGTCCATGCCTGCTGGACCACGAGTCAGCGGTAATATGCACCTTACCGCTGACCGCCCTGTCCAGCGAGGCCAAGACATTGCCTTCCACATGCCGGTAGAGAGCCGGAATAGCCTTCCGTGAGAAAAAGTGGCGTTTGGGAACCTGCCACTGAGGAACCGCACATTGCACAAACTCACGGAAGGGGGCCGAGTCTACCAACTGAAAAGGCAGCAGTTGAAGCGCTAGCAATTTAGCCAAGCTAGCATTCAACCGCTGGGCATGTGGATGGCTGGGAGTGAACTTCTTTCGACGGTCCAGCAGCTGGGGCAGGGAAATTTGCCTGCTAGAATCGGACGTCGGTGTACTGCTAGCAGAGTGCTTGGCTGTGACACACCTAATTCTACACCTTCATTCCTCTCAGTGCATGTTTCAGAGAGGACTGAAGTTATAGTGGGGTTGGAGATCCCAGCTGATGCGGTGCAAGGAGAGGTCTGCTTTGTTCTTTGGTGTGGGTCTTTGAGGTAGGCTTGCCAACGAGCTGCATGGCAGGTCAACATATGTCTGGTCAGGCATGTGGTACCCAAGCGGCTGATGTTTTGGCCACGCGATATACGCTTGAGACATATGTTGCAAACAGCAGCTGTGCGATCTGATGCACTAGCCTCAAAAAAGGCCCACACCAAAGAACTTTTTGAATGATGGGCAGAGGCAGCGCCCTGCACAGGCGGAGCTCTGCGGTGTGATTCCGTCGGTGTACTGCCCTTACGCTGGCCACCAAAGGGCATCCTGCCTCGTTGGAGATGTGCCTCCTCCTCATCCTCCTCCTCTCTCCTATTAGGCACCCACGTGGAGTCAGTGACCTCATCATCCCCTCCCTCCTCATCACTGGAGCCAATCTGGCAGTATGCTGCAGCTGCTGGAACATGACTGCCAGATTGGTGTCCTTCTTGAGCATCCCGTCTGTCTGCTCTCACGCTACTGCCTTCCTGTAGCTGGGTTTCATCATCAGACCCTTCGAAACGCTGGGCATCCTCCTGGAGCATGTACCCAACACTGTGCTCAAACAGTTAGGGGGACTCCTCAGGAGGAGGACATGGTGGGTCTAGGGAAGGAGTGACTGATGATGAGTCTGACATTGATACCAGGGAAGAGGACGCTTTGGCAGCTGCTTTGCCAGTACCCTGAGCCTGGGTGAGAGAGGATGAGGAGGAGGAGGAGGGCTTGGTCATCCACTCTACCAAGTCTTCGGCATGATGTGGCTCAACATGTCCAGCTGCCGAAAAGAAGGACAAGCGTGTCCCATGGCCATGTTCTGATGACAATGCACCGCGTCCACGACCATCACTGTTGCCCCCAGACACAGAGCCTGCTTGCCCTCTTTTGTTGCCTCCTGACTGTCTGCCTCTCCTTGTTTGCCTTCCAGACATTCTAATAGATGGCCTGCAGGGAGATGGGAAAAAAGCAATGAGGGCTACCTTCAGGTGTCCTTCTCTGTCCCTTTACTTAAGGATTTCTAAATATGGTTGAGGATGATTGCTTTCGCACAGAATAGCACAACGACAATTTCCCTGACTGTCCAAAAAACAAGGATTTCAAAGATGGTTGATGAGGAATGCTTTAGCACAGTATAGCACAAGGAGAATTTCCCTCACTGTCCTTCCCTGTCCCTAGAAACAAGGATTAGCACAGTGAAAGAAACTGACACTCTCCCTACCTATAGTTTTCTGTCCCTAGAAAAAATGTTTTTTTAAAGATGGTTGATGATCAATGCTTTAGCACAGTATAGCACAAGGAGAATTTCCCTCACTGTCCTTCCCTGTCCCTAGAAACAAGGATTAGCACAGTGAAAGAAACTGACACTCTCCCTACCTATAGTTTTCTGTCCCTAGAAAAAATGTTTTTTTAAAGATGGTTGATGATGAATGCTTTAGCACAGTATAGCACAAGGAGAATTTCCCTCACTGTCCTTCCCTGTCCCTAGAAACAAGGATTAGCACAGTGAAAGAAACTGACACTCTCCCTACCTATAGTTTTCTGTCCCTAGAAAAAATGTTTTTTTAAAGATGGTTGATGATGAATGCTTTAGCACAGTATAGCACAAGGAGAATTTCCCTCACTGTCCTTCCCTGTCCCTAGAAACAAGGATTAGCACAGTGAAAGAAACTGACACTCTCCCTACCTATAGTTTTCTGTCCCTAGAAAAATGTTTTTTTAAAGATGGTTGATGATCAATGCTTTAGCACAGTATAGCACAAGGAGAATTTCCCTCACTGTCCTTCCCTGTCCCTAGAAACAAGGATTAGCACAGTGAAAGAAACTGACACTCTCCCTACCTATAGTTTTCTGTCCCTAGAAAAAATGTTTTTTTAAAGATGGTTGATGATGAATGCTTTAGCACAGTATAGCACAAGGAGAATTTCCCTCACTGTCCTTCCCTGTCCCTAGAAACAAGGATTAGCACAGTGAAACACACTGACACTCTCCCTACCTATAGTTTTCTGTCCCTAGAAAAAATGTTTTTTTAAAGATGGTTGATGATCAATGCTTTAGCACAGTATAGCACAAGGAGAATTTCCCTCACTGTCCTTCCCTGTCCCTAGAAACAAGGATTAGCACAGTGAAAGAAACTGACACTCTCCCTACCTATAGTTTTCTGTCCCTAGAAAAAATGTTTTTTTAAAGATGGTTGATGATGAATGCTTTAGCACAGTATAGCACAAGGAGAATTTCCCTCACTGTCCTTCCCTGTCCCTAGAAACAAGGATTAGCACAGTGAAAGAATCTGACACTCTCCCTACCTATAGTTTTCTGTCCCTAGAAAAAATGTTTTTTTAAAGATGTTTGATGATGAATGCTTTAGCACAGTATAGCACAAGGAGAATTTCCCTCACTGTCCTTCCCTGTCCCTAGAAACAAGGATTAGCACAGTGAAAGAAACTGACACTCTCCCTACCTATAGTTTTCTGTCCCTAGAAAAAATGTTTTTTTTAAAGATGGTTGATGATCAATGCTTTAGCACAGTATAGCACAAGGAGAATTTCCCTCACTGTCCTTCCCTGTCCCTAGAAACAAGGATTAGCACAGTGAAACACACTGACACTCTCCCTACCTATAGTTTTCTGTCCCTAGAAAAAATGTTTTTTTTAAAGATGGTTGATGATCAATGCTTTAGCACAGTATAGCACAAGGAGAATTTCCCTCACTGTCCTTCCCTGTCCCTAGAAACAAGGATTAGCACAGTGAAAGAAACTGACACTCTCCCTACCTATAGTTTTCTGTCCCTAGAAAAAATGTTTTTTTAAAGATGGTTGATGATGAATGCTTTAGCACAGTATAGCACAAGGAGAATTTCCCTCACTGTCCTTCCCTGTCCCTAGAAACAAGGATTAGCACAGTGAAAGAAACTGACACTCTCCCTACCAATAGTTTTCTGTCCCTAGAAAAAATGTTTTTTTAAAGATGGTTGATGATCAATGCTTTAGCACAGTATAGCACAAGGAGAATTTCCCTCACTGTCCTTCCCTGTCCCTAGAAACAAGGATTAGCACAGTGAAACACACTGACACTCTCCCTACCTATAGTTTTCTGTCCCTAGAAAAAATGTTTTTTTAAAGATGGTTGATGATCAATGCTTTAGCACAGTATAGCACAAGGAGAATTTCCCTCACTGTCCTTCCCTGTCCCTAGAAACAAGGATTAGCACAGTGAAAGAAACTGACACTCTCCCTACCTATAGTTTTCTGTCCCTAGAAAAAATGTTTTTTTAAAGATGGTTGATGATGAATGCTTTAGCACAGTATAGCACAAGGAGAATTTCCCTCACTGTCCTTCCCTGTCCCTAGAAACAAGGATTAGCACAGTGAAAGAAACTGACACTCTCCCTACCTATAGTTTTCTGTCCCTAGAAAAAATGTTTTTTTAAAGATGGTTGATGATCAATGCTTTAGCACAGTATAGCACAAGGAGAATTTCCCTCACTGTCCTTCCCTGTCCCTAGAAACAAGGATTAGCACAGTGAAACACACTGACACTCTCCCTACCTATAGTTTTCTGTCCCTAGAAAAAATGTTTTTTTAAAGATGGTTGATGATGAATGCTTTAGCACAGTATAGCACAAGGAGAATTTCCCTCACTGTCCTTCCCTGTCCCTAGAAACAAGGATTAGCACAGTGAAAGAAACTGACACTCTCCCTACCTATAGTTTTCTGTCCCTAGAAAAAATGTTTTTTTAAAGATGGTTGATGATCAATGCTTTAGCACAGTATAGCACAAGGAGAATTTCCCTCACTGTCCTTCCCTGTCCCTAGAAACAAGGATTAGCACAGTGAAAGAAACTGACACTCTCCCTACCTATAGTTTTCTGTCCCTAGAAAAAATGTTTTTTTAAAGATGGTTGATGATGAATGCTTTAGCACAGTATAGCACAAGGAGAATTTCCCTCACTGTCCTTCCCTGTCCCTAGAAACAAGGATTAGCACAGTGAAAGAAACTGACACTCTCCCTACCTATAGTTTTCTGTCCCTAGAAAAAATGTTTTTTTAAAGATGGTTGATGATCAATGCTTTAGCACAGTATAGCACAAGGAGAATTTCCCTCACTGTCCTTCCCTGTCCCTAGAAACAAGGATTAGCACAGTGAAACACACTGACACTCTCCCTACCTATAGTTTTCTGTCCCTAGAAAAAATGTTTTTTTAAAGATGGTTGATGATCAATGCTTTAGCACACTATAGCACAAGGAGAATTTCCCTCACTGTCCTTCCCTGTCCCTAGAAACAAGGATTAGCACAGTAAAACACACTGACACTCTCCCTACCTATAGTTTTCTGTCCCTAGAAAAAATGTTTTTTTAAAGATGGTTGATGATCAATGCTTTAGCACAGTATAGCACAAGGAGAATTTCCCTCACTGTCCTTCCCTGTCCCTAGAAACAAGGATTAGCACAGTGAAAGAAACTGACACTCTCCCTACCTATAGTTTTCTGTCCCTAGAAAAAATGTTTTTTTAAAGATGGTTGATGATCAATGCTTTAGCACACTATAGCACAAGGAGAATTTCCCTCACTGTCCTTCCCTGTCCCTAGAAACAAGGCTTAGCACAGTAAAACACACTGACACTCTCCCTACCTATAGTTTTCTGTCCCTAGAAAAAATGTTTTTTTAAAGATGGTTGATGACCAATGCTTTAGCACACAATAGCACAAGGAGAATTTCCCTCACTGTCCTTCCCTGTCCCTAGAAACAAGGATTAGCACAGTAAAACACACTGACACTCTCCCTACCTATCCTTCTCTTTCCCTAAACTAAAGGAATCCGGGTTAAGCAAGAAAAAAAAATGGCACTGTCCCTGCCTATGCTGCTCTATCCCTGCTCCGGAACACACTACACTAGGCCGCCGTGCTGGCGGCCTTTTATAGTGTGGGGCGTGTACTAAACACCCTCAGCAATAATTGGCCACAGGCATCCTGCCTGTGGCCAATCATTGCTCTCCTCGCTGCCGGCGCTGTGATTGGCCAAGCATGCGGGGTCACAGTGCATGCTTGGCCAATCACAGCGCCTGGATGACACTGCGATGGCGTAGTGCATTGTGGGCCGTTCGCGTCACTCGAATTAGGCGCGAACGGCCCAAATCGTTCGATCTTCGTCGAACGATCGAACAGCCGATGTTCGAGTCGAACGTATGTTCGACTCGAACACCGAGCTCATCCCTAGCTGTAAGTACTCTTTGCCGCACACAGCATCCTTGATTGACCAATATGCCGGTTAAAATTCTCTCGATTAATGCCCACGGCCTAAACCATCCGGCTAAGAGGGCATCCCTTTGGAGGGAGACTGATTTTTCTCGGTGTGATATACTGTGTGTCCAGGAGACCCACTTTCATCTAAATGCTCCACCTAAATGTACTTACAAATCCTTCCAGCATTACTTCTTCTCTAACATGGCAGCAAAGCGGAGAGGAGTTCTCATTGCGGTCAGAGACACAATTTCTTTTAGCCTAATTTCTGAAGTCAATGATCCGCAAGGTCGATATCTGATACTCGTTTGTGATATCAATAATGCCCGCTATACTTTAGTTACTCTATATGCGCCCAACAAGCGACAAATTCACTTCCTCAACAAACTCATGCGCAAAGTGCAGAAGATAAAGCAGGGTTCACTCATACTATGTGGGGATTTCAACATAGTACCCAATCCATCTTTGGATTCTACCACAACTCCGTCTAAACGGACACCATCTCTGGGCAACTTTTTACGCTCCCATGACCTTTTCGATGCATGGAGTTGTACACACGCCAGCGAAAAAGACTACTCCTTTTTCTCTCATAGGCATTGCTCATATTCGAGGATTGATTTGTTTCTACTAGACAGGTGGTTGCTCCAGAAAGTCTCTCAAACCAAAATTGACACGATAGCATGGTCAGACCATGCTCCTATCCTCCTTACATTGCGGGATTCCTATCCTGAATCCACTACCTATATTTGGCGGGCAAATTCTCAGATTATCCAAAATCAAACCACTAGAGAGATATTGAGAGAGCACTTGTCGGAGTATTTCCATATCAATTCCACTTCCACAGATAATGCTTCTCTATTATGGAATGCCCATAAAGCATATATAAGGGGTATATTTATTCAATTGGGAGCTAGGCTAAAGAGGCAGAGGCAGCTGAAATTCTCTACGTTGATGACAGACATTAGTACCTTAGAAGACTTGAACAAACAGAGCCCCTCCCCATCCATTAGTGGAAGACTTACCACACTAAGACACGACCTTAGAATACTCCTTCTCCATACTTTTGAACAAAAAGAGAAGAGAATGAAAATGTCCTTCTACTCTACTAGTAATAAAGCAGGAAAAGCGCTAGCGCGACGTATACAAGGACAACGTTTTAAATCTAAGATAGCATACCTTATACATCCTAAGAGTAAGGAGAGGGTGTATGACCCCCAGGGCATCGCTGATGCTTTTAGTGAATACTACAGTTCTCTTTATAATCTGAATCTAGATAGCGACACTAACCAACCCTCTACTTCAGACATAGAGGGGTTTTTGGCTGGCGTCAATTTACCTGCAATTTTACCCAGCTTCAAGAACTCAACTCCCCCTTTTCCCTCACTGAGGTACTGCAGGCTGTAGAAAATGCGGACATATTACAGGAGACGGTCAGAGACTGCAGACATGGTACAGGAGACGGTCAGAGACTGCAGACGTAGTACAGAAGATGGTCAAAGACTGCAGACATAGTACAGGAGATGGTCAGAGATTGCAGTCATACTACAGGAGATGGTCAGAGACCATGGACATGATACAAGAGATGGTCAGAGACTTCAGTTCCTATGGACGCTAGTAGATAATGGCCGATTGGCCCTCTCACCTGACCCAGCAATACAGCAACAACGGTTCCTTTGATCAGGAGTCTGCTCACTCTGAATTGCCCGTGGTGACTCCACTGGGTAGAGCCCAGATCTGTATTCTCCATTCCTTTCTCTGCCAGGGATGGCGCCAGGCTGTGTGGCTTTCCCTCTGGTGGCGCAGGGCAGCGGGGTTCTCTCTCTGATGGTGTTCTCTAAGCACTGTCCTCTCCCTCTGGAGTCCTGGGTGCACTTCCCTGAAAGATTTCCCGGGCTCCTGGCTCTCTCTCTCTCCCATTCAGCTGAGCATGCTGTGTGGGCTGCAGTTTCTGTGTTACAGTGGGGCTGCCAGTCCTCAGGACTATATGTCCCACAATCCTCTTCTTTGCTCCTTTTTTTTCTTCCCTGGCCGATATGAAGACGAGGAAGAAACATAGTGCGCCGCTCACTAGTACAGCAGCGCGCGTGAGGAGGAGAGGGAGAGAGAGAGCGGAAATAAGAGCCTGCGGCTGCAGTGGCGTCACTAGGGTTGGTGTCACCCGGTGCGGTAAAACATGGTGTCACCCCCCTCCACAAACTATAGTCGCCCCTCAGTACAGACCCCCCTTCACTAAGTGCAGACCCCCCACTAAGTATAAACCCCTTCCTCAGTACAGACCCCCCCATCAATAAAGACCCCCAGGACAAACCACCCCCTTTATCAGTATAGACCCCCCTCAGGACAAACCACCCCCCTACATTAGTACAGACCCCCCGAACAAACCACCCCCCCTCCATTAGTACAGACCCCCCCAGAACAAACCACCCCCCCTCCATTAGTACAGACCATCCCCAGGACAAACCACCTCCCCTCCATTAGTATAGACCCCCCAGGACAAACCACCCCCTCCATTAGTACAGAACCTCCCCAGGACAAACCACCCCCCTCCATTAGTACAGACCACCCCAGGACAAACCACCCCCCCTCCATTAGTACAGAGTCCCCCGAAAAAAACACCCCCCTACATTAGTACAGACCCCCCGGACAAACCACCCCCCTCCATAAGTACAGACCCCCCGAGAACAAACCACTCCCCTCCATTAGTATAGACCCCCCAGGACAAACCACCCCCCTACATTACACTAATTAAAAAAACCCGGGCGGCAGCTGGAGAGGAGAGGACAGTGTGCAGCCACGCCGCCCGGGTAGAGAACAGAGCGTGTCAGGCTTGCGCAGCAGGCAGGAGTTAAACACAGGAGGAGGAGGAGAACTGAAACACGTCGGGCATAGGCCGCCCCCCCAGCAACGTCACTGCGTGGCTGGTCAGAGACAGCCGCTCCGATCTCCAGCTGTTTCGCTCTCCTCCTCTGACAGGAGGAGGGAGGGGGTGGGGTGAGCTTCGGCAGGGAACACAGCAGTGGCGGCGGCGATCAGCGGAGAGAGCCGCCTACGGACAAGGAGAGGAGAAGGAGGAGGGAGGGGAGCGGCCCAGGTCACATCATCACACAGTGCAGTGTAGAGATGTCCAGTTCATGAACGAATCGTTCTTTTGAATCGATTCTTTTCAGGGAACTGGATAAATCGATTAATCTGACTGAACTGATCCGTTTGAAACAGTTCACTATGCACTCAATAGAATAGCAGAGCAGGCCTGGTAATATGGTCCTGGAGTGAGAGAGCTCAGCCCCTCCCTGCAACCAATCAGACGGCTCACAGCACACTGACGGCTCACAGCACACCGAGTTAAAGAATCATACGAGTTACTGAGTCAAAGAATCATATGAGTTGTTAGAACACAGTACACTGAAAGAATCGTGAGTCACAACCAGTAGAACAATACAAAAAAATAAATGATCAGGTAACAGCAGTGATAAGGTGGTACAGACAGCCTGAGGCCCTTTCACACTAGTGCAACTTGTCCTGCGACTTGGGACTGCAAAGTCACATGACAAGTCATACCCCATGATTTCCAACGAGTTCAATTCATATTAGTGCGACTTCAAGTTGCAGCGACTTCAAAGTAGTCCCTGCACTACTTTGGTCCCACTTTTATGCAACTTGAGGTCCATAGACCTCCAGAATACACAGGCATTTCTTTAAGTCGCATCAAAATTGTGGCAGAATCGTGCAACTTTCAGGCTGTGTTAGCCTGAAAAGCCTGAAAGTCGCACGATTCTGCCGCAATTTGCCGAATCGCATGGCCCACAGCACATTGCATCACCCCCAGCACATCGAATCGCATCACTCACAGCACATTGCATCACCCCCAGCACATCGAATCGCACGGCCCACAGCACATTGCATTACCCCCAGCACATCGAATCGCATGGCCCACATCACTCACAGCAGCACCCCCCCATCATCATCATCATCATCATTAGACCAGCTCAGGGTGGTTGGAGGCGGTATGTTTTTGAGGCATGTGTTGCACCGGCTATGAGGGGAGGTAGGAGGCCGGTATGTTTATGAGGCGTGTGTTGGACCGGCTATGAGGGGAGGTTGGAGACCGGTATGTTTTTGAGGCGTGTGTTGGATGGCTATGAGGGGAGGTTGGAGGCTGGTATGTTTATGAGGCGTGTATTGGACTGGCTATGAGGGGAGGTTTCAGGCCGGTATGTTTTTGAGGCGTGTGTTGGACTGACTATGAGGGGAGGTTGAAGGCCGGTATGTTTTTAGACATGTGTTAGACTGGCTATGAGGAAAGGTTGGAGGCCGGTATGTTTTTGAGGCGTGTGTTGGGCAGGCTATGAGGAGAGATTGGAGGCTGGTATGTTTATGAGGCGTGTGTTGGACCAGCTATGAGGGGAGGTTGGAGGCCGGTATTTTTTTGAGGTGTGTGTTGGACCTGTAATGAGGGGAGGTTGGAGGCCGGTGTGTTTTTAAGACGTACGTTGAACCGGCTGTGATGGGAGGTTGGAGACCAGTATGTTTTTGAGGCGTGTGTTGGACCGGCTATGAGGAGAGGTTGGAGGCTGGTCTGTTTATGAGGCATGGGTTGGACTGGCTATGAGGGGAGGTTGGAGGCCGGTATGTTTTTGAGGCGTGTGGTGGACTGGCTATGAGGGGAGGTTGGAGGCCGGTATGTTTTTGAGACGTGTGTTGGACCGGCTATGATGGGAGGTTGGATGGCGGTATGTTTTTGAGACGTGTGTTGCACTGGCTATGATGGGAGGTTGGAGGCCAGTATGTTTTTGAGACGTGTGTTGCACCGGCTTTGAGGGGAGGTTGGAGATCGGTATGTTTTTGAGGCGTGTGTTGGATGGCTATGAGGGGAGGTTGGAAGCTGGTATGTATATGAGGCGTGTATTGGACTGGCTATGAGGGGAGGTTTCAGGCCGGTATGTTTTTGAGGCGTGTGTTGGACCGGCTATGAGGGGAGGTTGAAGGCCGGTATGTTTTTAGGCATGTGTTAGACTGGCTATGAGGAAAGGTTGGAGGCCGGTATGTTTTTAAGATGTATGTTGGACTGACTATGATGGGAGGTTGGAGGCCAGTATGTTTTTGAGACGTGTGTTGCACTGGCTATGAGGGGAGGTTGGAGGCCGGTATGTTTTTGAGACGTGTGTTGCACCGGCTATGAGGGGAGGTTGGAGGCCAGTATTTTTTTGAGGCGTGTGTTGGACCGACTATGAGGGGAGGTTGAAGGCCGGTATGTTTTTAGGCATGTGTTAGACTGGCTATGAGGAAAGGTTGGAGGCCGGTATGTTTTTGAGGCGTGTGTTGGGCAGGCTATGAGGAGAGGTTGGAGGCTGGTATGTTTATGAGGCATGTGTTGGACCGGCTATGAGGGGAGGTTGGAGGCCGGGATGTTTTTGAGGTGTGTGTTGGACCGGCAATGAGGGGAGGTTGGAGGCCGGTATGTTTTTAAGACGTATGTTGAACCGGCTATGATGGGAGGTTGGAGACCAGTATGTTTTTGAGGCGTGTGTTGGACCGGCTATGAGGAGAGGTTGGAGGCTGGTATGTTTATGAGGCGTGTGTTGGACCGGCTATGAGGGGAGGTTGGAGGCCGGTATGTTTTTGAGGCGTGTGGTGGACTGGCTATGAGGGGAGGTTGGAGGCCGGTATGTTTTTGAGACGTGTGTTGGACCGGCTATGATGGGAGGTTGGATGGCGGTATGTTTTTGAGAGGTGTGTTGCACTGGCTATGATGGGAGGTTGGATGCCGGTATGTTTTTGAAACGTGTGTTGCACTGGCTATGATGGGAGGTTGGAGGCCGGTATGTTTTTGAGACGTGTGTTGCACCGGCTTTGAGGGGAGGTTGGAGACTGGTATGTTTATGAGGCGTGTGTTGGACCGGCTATGAGGGGAGGTTGGAGGCTGGTATGTTTATGAGGCATGTGTTGGACCGGCTATGAGGGGAGGTTGGAGGCCGGTATGTTTTTGAGGCGTGTGTTGGACTGACTATGAGGGAAAGTTGGAGGCCGGTATGTTTTTGAGATGTGTGTTGGACCGGCTATGATGGGAGGTTGGATGGCGGTATGTTTTTGAGACGTGTGTTGCACTGGCTATGATGGGAGGTTGGAGGCCGGTATGTTTTTGAGACGTGTGTTGCACCGGCTTTGAGGGGAGGTTGGAGACTGGTATGTTTATGAGGCGTGTGTTGGACCGGCTATGAGGGGAGGTTGGAGGCTGGTATGTTTATGAGGCATGTGTTGGACTGGCTATGAGGGAAGGTTGGAGGCCGGTATGTTTTTGAGGCGTGTGTTGAACTGACTATGAGGGAAAGTTGGAGGCCGGTATGTTTTTGAGGCGTGTGTTGGACCGGCTATAAGGGAGGTTGGAACTCTTTTTGTCTTCAGAGGCGGGAGTCTTTCCAGCTTTCTTTAGGCTTTCTCTGCTGGAGAAATAAGAACTCTACCCACCAGTGAGGTCCTTCATGGAGAAGTCTAAGGCCTCAGTCACATGGGGTGTATAAATCTGTACCCTGTGAGGGGACTGCGTTAACCCCAAAAAGGACATCAATGCGGGCACAGTTGCGTGGACGCACCCTGGGTGCGTTCGGTGCCGCGCATCGGCACCCACACAGATGTCACATTGGGTACAGCCGCTGCACCCCAGTTGACAGCAATGGGGCTGCCTACATGGGATGCTGGGAACACCTGTGCATCCCCATTCCGATAAACACAGTCCTCCCAAGGGGTACAAATTCATAACCCCCGTGTGAATGACGCCTCAGGGTGAATGGAATATTTAGCTCCATTGCGTTGCTAATTTGAGGACCACTGTACCCTTCTTTCTAGTTATTTGGGTGTGTTTTTTTATAGGAGTGTTATATATTGTAGATTAGGATAAGTTTGACCAGGACACTATCCGCATGGAGTTTCCATGTTCTCCCTGTGCTTGCGTGGATTTCCTCTGGGTACTTTGGTTTTCTCCCACACTACAAAGACATGCTACCTTTGCGTTGGTGGTGCAGTGGTGAACATAGCTGCCTTCCAAGCAGCTGACCTGGGTTTGATTCCCGGCCAACGCCATCTCCAATACTTGGAGTCCTCAGAGAGAAAAGCGCTATACAAGGTCAATGCTGAGTATATATTAGCGGTGGAATGAAGCGAATGTGTGGAAAGTTTGAAGAATAAAATGTTCCCCCAGAATCTACCTGTATGGTGAACCCAGCAACTGATAGAAGAGGCTTAGGCTGCAATCACACCTAGGTGTAATTACTGCGATTCCCGAATTGCCGCAAAACACGTGACACGCTTATGATCTCGTTACTTTCAATGGCACCCCAATCACGGGACAATATTGTCACCTGACAAATCACACAAACAAAATCGTGGGATGCCTGTTTCCAAAAGCAGCCCTGCAATTTTGTCCCGATATGTCAGGCAGCAATAGCTGGCAAAATCACGCCTCGATTTGGGTGATATTGAAAGTAAAGCTATTGCAAGCATGTCCTGCGTTTTGGGGCCATTCGGGAATCCGGAACACCGAGGTGTGACCAGAATCTCACCGTGTCCATCGTATGACAAGAACTTCCTGCACAGACGCCCCCCCCCCCCCCAGCAGATATATTACACCCATACTTCCCCTAGCAGGAATATTACACCCATATTCCCCCCAGCAGGAATATAACACCCATACTCCCCCCAGCAGGAATATTACCCCAATACTCCCCCCAGCAGGAATAGTGTCCCCCCTTACCCCCCTCCCAGCAGGAATTTTACACCCATACTCCCCCCAGCAGGAATATTACACCCATACTCCCCCCAGCAGGAATTTTACACCCATACTCCCCCAGCAGCAATATTACACCCATGCTCCCCCCCAGCAGGAATATTGCACTCATACTCCCCCCAGCAGGAAAATTACACCCATACTCCCTCCAGCAGGAAAATTACACCCATAACCCCCTTGCAGCAGGAAAATTACACCCATACTCCCCCCAGCAGGAAAATTACACCCATATTCCCCCCATGAGGAATATTACATCTATACTCCCCCCATGAGGAATATTACACCCATACTCCCCTCAGCAGGAATATTACACCGATACCCCTCCAGCAAGAATATTACACCCATACTCCCCCCAGCAGGAATATTAAACCCATACTCCCCCCCAGCAGGAATTTTACACCCATACTCCCCCCAGCAGAAATATTACACCAATACTCCCCCCAGCAGGAATATTACATCCATACCCCCCCAGCAGGAATATTACACCAATACTTCCCCCAGCAGGAATAGTACCCCCCCTCCCCCCTGCAGGAATATTACACCGATACTCCCCCCTGCAGGAACATTACACCGATAATTCCCCGAGCAGGAATATTACACCAATACTCCCCCCAGCAGGAATATTACACCAATACTCCCCCAGCAGGAAAATTACACCCATACTCCCCTCAGCAGGAATATTACCCCAATACTCCCCCCAGCAGGAATAGTGTCCCCCCTTACCCCCCCCAGCAGGAATTTTACACCCATACTCCCCCCAGCAGGAATATTACACCCATACTCCCCCCAGCAGGAATATTACACCCATACTCCCCCCAGCAGGAATTTTACACCCATACTCCCCCCAGCAGGAATATTACACCCATACTCCCTCCAGCAGGAAAATTACACCACCCATAACCCCCCTGCAGCAGGAAAATTACACCCATACTCCCCCCAGCAGGAAAATTACACCCATATTCCCCCATGAGGAATATTACATCCATACTCCCCCCATGAGGAATATTACACCCATACTCCCCTCAGCAGGAATATTACACCGATACCCCTCCAGCAAGAATATTACACCCATACTCCCCCCAGCAGGAATATTAAACCCATACTCCCCCCCAGCAGGAATTTTACACCCATACTCCCCCCAGCAGAAATATTACACCAATACTCCCCCAGCAGGAATAGTACCCCCCCTCCCCCCTGCAGGAATATTACACCAATACTCCCCCCCAGCAGGAATATTACACCAATACTCCCCCAGCAGGAAAATTACACCCATACTCCCCCCAGCAGGAAAATTATACCCATAACCCCCCTGCAGCAGGAAAATTACACCCATACTCCCCCCAGCAGGAATATTACACCAATACTCCCCCCAGCAGGAGGGTGAAGGTGAACCCAGCAACTGATAGAAGAGGCTTAGGCTGCGATCACACCTAGGCAGAATTACTGCGATTCCCGAATTTGCTGCAAAACACGTGACACGCTTATGATCCCGTCACTTTCAATGGCACCCCAATCACGGGACAATATTGTCACCTGACAAATCACACAAACAAAATCGTGGGATGCCTGTTTCCAAAAGCAGCCCTGCAATTTTGTCCTGATAGGTCAGGCGACAATCGCTGTCAAAATCACGCCTCGATTGGGGTGATAGGGAAAAAGATTTTCTGGACGGCCGCACTCTGCAGAAGATGCTGGTTTATTAATAAAATCCATGATTATTTTTCATCATTCTCCTGCACATTATTTTACATATTGCCTCTTTTCACTATTCATAACACATCACATAGTTTTACACATATCCACTCACATCCATTTCTCATTTTTTTTTTGCACCATCAGTTTCGATTTTCCCTTTTCTTCACATTTCACAGGTGCATCACTCTTTTTCCTTGCACTTGTCTTTGTTTTCATTGGATTCAATCATGATTTTGATCACATGGTAATTAGCCACACCTGTCCTTGGTAGGCGGTATGGCCCATTTTTATATTTAAACATGTTTGATTTCTTTGCATTTTCAGCTATGAGTAAGCATCCTATGATGTGAAACGCGTTAGCTAATCCCTGTGTTATATTTTTTTGGGGTGTTTTTGTTGTGTTTCATGGATTTAATTAATAAACCAGCATCTTCTGCAGAGTGCGGCTGTCCAGAAAATCTTTTTCCCTATCACCTATATTGTGCAGAGCCAGCACCTGTTTGCATTCAGAGTGGGGCGGGAGTATCACATGGACACAGCAGCTTGTGAGCGGTAATCTCTCTTCTTCAATATATTTACTATCTGGACTTTGCCTGTTATGCCGCGTACACACGATCATTTTTCCCGTCGGGAAAAATGACATTTTTTCCTTTGGACGAGAAAAACGATCGTCTATGGGCTTTTTGCCATTTTTCCCGACGGGAAAAACGGCATTAATCACGATGAGAAAAATTAGAACATGTTCTAATTTTTCTCATCGTTTTTTCCAGCATTTTTTTCCGCGGCAGTTTTCCCATAGGGAAACACTGCCACGGAGCCCACATACGGTCGTTTTTCTCGACAAAGAAAAAAATGACGGGAAAAACGGTCGTGTGTGGGGGAACATGCCGTTCCCTCGTTTTTCATTTTTTTTCATGTCGTGATTCACGGCGGTGTTTTCACCGCCGTGAATCACGATCGTGTGTACGCGGCATTACTTTTACCTGCTCAGCCATCTGTCTTCCTGCACCGTTACTTTTTACTCCATTCTTTCATTATGGAAATCCCCACGCCAAGGATGCTTTCTTCATATCCCATTTTGGCAGCAGACACCCCGGAAACAGACACAGCTTTCAGCAGAACATTAACGGCCCCATCCGATAATCCACTCCGATCCAGCCAGACTGTTTTGCTTCATACTCCGGACACGGGTGAACTTTCCTTGAAAACCACCTTTCGGAAATTAGAAAGTCTCATGGCTAAGGAGATCAGGACATTTTGGGATGTGACCACGCTCACTGAATATTTATCATTGGAACAGATCCCTCGGGGTCTACAGATCAGGAAATTTCCTACTTTTGATCTCGCTAATGAAGAATTTAAACGTGAATGGACTAATACTCTTTCGGTCTGTTCCTTCAAATTAATGAATATCATTGTGAGTCAGAAACAACAGGAATTGGACCGGGTACAACGCGAAATGGCTATTATACAAAAGGATTTAACCGAACAGCAGAAGGTTCCTGGTTACACTGAATTGGATAATCAATTGAATAAAAGATTGAACAAACTAGAACGAAGTGTGATATCTACAAAAAAGGAAAAACAAGCTCGTGACCAGCTTGATTACGATACTGATAATGTTTACATATGGAAAAAAACAGTCTTTCATACCCGCCGCACAAGGAGACCACTCTCCAAAAAAAGAGTCAGTTTCTCAGACACGGAGGGTGAACCGGTCAACGATACTTTTGCCGTTACAGGATCAGACTCCTCATCAGATCTTAGTCCTTCGGCCGACCATACACGCACAGATCAAACGGCGACTTTAAACAAGGGTGGCCGGGGCCGCAACAGAAGGAGCAGAAAAAAGAAAGGAAAACGAGAAGAGGAGGCAAAAAACACAAAAGACACAAAAGAGTCAAAGGAAATTCGTTACCAACTGCGGGGTCGGAAGTAGCAGAACATCATAATGTCATTAATCTATCAACTCGTCCCCTTTCCCATACAGAGGTTTCACTTCTATCAAGGGGTTTGAACTTTTGTCCATCAAATCATTTTGATCTATTTGGCACTATATTGGACGTGAACAGATTGGCGCGTGTATTGACGTTACAGAAGCATTACTTCACTGATTCTGAGAATGGCAATCAATCTACCCTGCCTGCAGAAGACACATCAAATGGTGAGTCCCTTCCTTCTCCTAAACTTTTTCCGGAGGTATGTGCACTTATAGATCTTATAGATCTTGCAGCAGAGTCCGATGCACATAATGACGATTGTAATTCTATGCCTTATCCAGTGTCATTTAAAATCAAATCGGATTTTTATCCCATTAACTCAAGGGGCAAAGACATGGATCTCTACCAAAAATTGGTGGAAAGAGATCTAACCAATCTAGCAAGGAACATGTCCAATAACATCATTGGCAATATTTCTGCTGACGAGAAAATATCTTTAGAAGGCTTACGCAAAGATTCATCAATTGTCATTAAAAATGCCGACAAAGGCGGTGCAGTTGTAGTATTGAATGCCACCCAATACAGGGATGAAGCACTAAGACAGCTATCCGATTCTAACACTTATTTAAAATTAAAAGGTGATCCCACCGCTGCCTTTTCTAAAGAACTCTCTTCCATTTTGGACACAGCAATATCGATTGGGATTTTTACATCTAAAGATAAAGAAATGTTCCTTCCTGCCTCTCCGGTTATGCCGATATTTAATCATCTGCCAAAATTACATAAGGGACTTTCCCCATTAACAGGCAGACCGATTGTGGCAGGCATTAATTCATTAAATGAGCGGTTGGGACTATGGGTGGACCAACAACTACAACCCTTGGTCACTGCATTACCTGGCTATTTGTGTGATACCAAGCAATTATTGTCCAAATTGGAACATGTACCATGAGATGAAAATTTTCGTTGGATCACATGTGACGTTTCCAGTTTATACTCATCCATTCCACACACGCTTGGTTTACAAGCAGTGTCCCATTTTTTGAAGAAATCAGGACGCTTCTCTCCAGTACTACAAGAATTTTTTATCACGTGTTTGGAGTACCTCCTGACCCACAACTTTTTTATGTTTGACGGGGCCCACTACCTCCAGAAATGCGGTGCCTCCATGGGAGCTAAATTCTCACCATCCCTGGCCAATTTGTACATGGGATGGTGGGAGAGGCACCGCATTTTTGGACCTAGTGGTCCCCGTCGAAAGGATACTGTATTTTTCTGTAGATATATTGACGATCTCCTGTTTATTGTCTCCGATCCGCAAATCAATCTAGATATATGGTTAGAATACATGAATGACAATATGCTTAATCTAAAATTCACAGGTGCCCTAAATGCTAAATCTATAGAGTTTTTGGATGTACAACTGACAGGCCAAGGCAGTACTATTGTTTCTACCTTACATAGGAAAGCTAGCGCAGGCAATACTATTCTCAGGGCAGGCTCTAGTCATCCAAGCCACACCATTAAAAACATTCCAGTAGGACAATTCCTCAGACTAAAAAGAATCTGCAGCACAGAATCGGATTTTGATCTACAAGCCTGCCAAATGGCACAGAGGTTCATAGAATGGGGATACCCTAAATCTGTCATTGACAGAGGTATGGCCATAGCTAAATCAGCACCACGTGACAGTCTTTTGAACGACAGGCCCTCTAAAAAATCCAAAAAATCCAACAAATTAAAATTCAACTTTCACTCGAAATCCTCACCGAACCTCCAATGCATTCCTACCTTCTCTACCCCTTACAGTACAGAATTTAACAAAATCCAAAAGATTGTAACTAAATATCTTCCTGTTTTGTCTCATGATCCTATATACTCACAAATCCTATATAGAGGCATTCGTACTGTATCTCGTAGAGCTCCATCTCTCAGCAGTATACTGTCACCCAGTCTCTTTTCTAGTACAACCAATACAAACCATTGGTTGTCATTTAGAGGCACATACAAATGTGGTGGCCGAAGCTGTGTTTACAGCCCCTTTATAAGAAAAGGTGATTCTGTCACTTCTGCTACTACGGGCAAATCATACAGGATACATTCTTTTGTAAACTGTAACACACGGTATATAATTTATGTCATTACTTGTACGATTTGCTCGGTTCAATATGTAGGCAGAACAACGCGAAGACTCAAAGATCGCCTTTATGATCACTTATATGACATTGATAAGGATCATGCCACCAATGTTGCCCGACACTGGAATTCAGTTCACCAAAAAGATACGTCCAGTTTAGTCATACAGGGCGTCAATAAAATAGTAAAATCTCTTAGAGGAGGTGACAAATTTAATTTACTTTGTAAGCAGGAGGTTCGATGGATTTTTCTTTTGAATACCAGATATCCCAAAAGGCTCAACTTCGAATGGGATGTATCTCATTTCTATTGATTTATTGATTTATTGAATTTTTTGATGTGGTGTTTTTCAATTTGCGATGTGATATATGGTGATTGGAATGTTTGTGACTATTTACATTATGGTGGATCCTGCAGATCCAGCAGCATATATACATACATATATTCCTTCACACATATTTCCACCCATGGTTCATGCTGCAATTTTGTCATTATCACATCATCATTTCAAATCCAAAACTTCATCTCTCTCTCTTTCTTTACCCATATCTAGTAATAGCCCTTTTACATCTAGAAGTAATACGCTTCCTTTGTTCTTTATGGTCCTTCATTTTCTCGTTCCATTGTTCAGTTTATCCAGTTCTTGATAGAGGCGCGCCTCATTCTGGATATACATATTTATTCAGTAGAGTTACATTGTTCTGCCTGAATGTTCTCTTTTTTCTCTCCTTTTCTTTTCTTTTTCTTTTTTTTTTCTCTTTTTCCTTATCTATTTTCCTCCCTCCTCTTCTTTGGCTCTTTTTAACATTACTTGTGCAGGAGATTCGGATGCTTCATATGAGACATTGTGAAGCACACTATATACACAGAATTGTAACATATTCTGTGACCATAATTACAGTTTGTTCAGTAGTCCGATTTTGACTCTGTTTAACGGTTAATATAGTGTTATAACATGTCAATGCAGTCTAAATACATCAGAAGTACAAGTAATTCCCTTTACCTAGAGCTATCTATAATGTTCAAGAAATTTCTCTATTTTTACATATTTAATTTTGTGACAGTTGTATACACATACTATAATTATGATAGATTTATTATTAACTATCTAGGTTTTCTATATACATTGTACTGTCTCATATATGTTTTTATATCACGCTATACATATTTTATATTGTATCATCCCTTTGTGGGTGGCTACACGCAAGAATTTATATATTAATTCATATATATCTAAATACATTTTTTATTTTCCATTTCATTCATTTACCTCTTATGTTTCAAACTTCATCTCCTTTCTATTCTTTTTATCTCACCTTTTTCATCACTTTTTATTGTTATTTATCTTTCGCAATATCACTTCTTTTTGTTTTGTTTTCTTTTCATCACCTTTTCTAGTCAATACCTCACACATGGTTCTATCATATCTTTTCACCACACAATTATGCAACAGTATTCTTCTTTAGTTTATCACTCATACACACATATGTGTCACCTCACTCATTGATCCCCCACTTTCACAACCAATGATTTATTATTCACTTTTCTCTTTATCACACACCTCTCACACACACTATTCATTTTCACTTTTACATTTTTTTCTTGTTTTATTCATTTTTATTTTTATTTTATTTTATTTATTTATTTTATTTATTTTTTCACTTTTATTTTTTCTCATTTTTTTATTTTTTTTTCATTATTTTTCATCATTCTTCTGCACATTTTTTTACATATTGCCTCTTTTCACTATTTATAACACATCACATAGTTTTACACATATCCACTCACATCCATTTCTCATTTTTTTTTTTTGCACCATCAGTTTCGATTTTCCCTTTTCTTCACATTTCACAGGTGCATCACTCTTTTTCCTTGCACTTGTCTTTGTTTTCATTGGATTCAATCATGATTTTGATCACATGGTAATTAGCCACACCTGTCCTTGGTAGGTGGTATGGCCCATTTTTATATTTAAACATGTTTGATTTCTTTGCATTTTCAGCTATGAGTAAGCATCCTATGATGTGAAACGCGTTAGCTAATCCCTGTGTTATATTTTTTTGGGGTGTTTTTGTTGTGTTTCATGGATTTTATTAATAAACCAGCATCTTCTGCAGAGTGCGGCCGTCCAGAAAATCTTTTTCCCTATCACCTATATTGTGCAGAGCCAGCACCTGTTTGCATTCAGAGTGGGGCGGGAGTATCACATGAACACAGCAGCTTGTGAGCGGTAATCTCTCTTCTTCGATTGGGGTGATATTGAAAGTAAAGGGGGAGGGCGCATGCACAGCGCAGAACTGGCAGGTCGCATCTGAGAGGAGCTGCGTCACAGCGGGGATCACATCACCCTCCATGGAGCCATTAAACGCTGCCTACCGACTCAAAAACCACCTACACCCCGAGGGGAACGAGCGGTACATGCCGTCCTCCAAGTCCCGTTGCGGAAAAGTTGCATAGTTAGTCAGGTTGAAAAAAGACAAAGTCCATCCAGTTCAACCATAAAAAAAAAAAAAAAAAACAACTTTACCTATAAATGTTAGTACTCAGCTATATTATGTACATTTAGGAAAGTATCCAGGCCTTTCTTAAAGCAATCTACTGATCTGGCCAGAACCACCTCTGGAGGGAGTCTGTTCCACATTTTCACAGCTCTTACTATCTCCTCAGGGTCCGTGAGATGGCAGGGAATTCCCAAGATGGCGCCGAGCCTCACCACGTGGCAGCCTCTGCTCAAAGCACGGCGGTCTCTCCTCTAAACTCATTTGGGGACGGTGAGTACTCCCTGCAACTCACAAAGGTCGACTTAGATGACAACCTGGCTGCAATGTATAACAAGTGTGAGGGGGTTAGCTTGGCAGCGGGTGTGTGTGACCCCCGGGATGGGCTCCCCACACAAAAACAGGCCCAGCAAACGGAGGTTGTGGTTTTCAAAATCAAAAAAAAAAAGGTGCGGTTTATTTTCTATTTACAGTGACAAAACACAGCAAAGCCAAAAGAAACATAAACAAATTAAATCCTGGTCAACTTGACCTCTGACTAAACATACAGGTTTCCTAACTAACAACTGGGATCAGCCTAGTGCTGTCCTAGTCCCTAAGTCCCTGGTTTTAAATGTCCAAGCAAATAGCCACACAGGCTTTGTCTCACCGGACAAGGGTTCACTCTCTCCAGGAAGTCCACACAGGTCTGCTTCCAGGCATGAGCTAACATCTAATGAAGCTGGGAGTTCTTATAGAGGCCTAAATGAGCTGACAAGCTTCAGCTGGCCTCATCAACTCCCTGTCTGTACGACGCCCCACACTCTCCCTAGAGGTATGAGTCATCCATGAGCCTACTAGCCTCAGCTGGGCTTATACAACTCTCCACCCTAGTTGTATAAGTCAGCATAAAGCCTGAATCTGGGAGAAATATATCTACCCCCCTGGATGCAACCAGGTGACTTTACCTTCCTGCTGTCACATACCCCCCCCTCTTGTTTTAACCTCGGGGTTGGAACACCAGCAATCAGGCATTCATGTACTCGAGACAAAGCATCCACATTCCCCATTTGAACGCCAGGGCGATGCTTTACTGTGAAGTTGAATTCCTGGAGGGCCAGGAACCACCTATTCACTCTTCTATTTGTTTCCTTGTTTTGAGCCATCCACTTTAACGGAGCGTGATCCGTAACCATGTCAAAGTGCCTACCTAGCAGGTAGTACCGAAGGGAATCTAGAGCCCACTTCACCGCTAAACACTCCTTTTCAACGGTGGCGTAATTTACCTCATGGGACTTCAACTTCCTGCTGAGGTAAATGACTGGGTGCTCTTCCCCGTTCCAGACCTGGGACAATACTGCTCCTAATCCCACATCTGACGCATCACTTTGTACGACAAAGTCTTTAGAGAAGTCGGGTGAGTACAACACTGGCTGGCTACATAAGGCTTGTTTCAAGAATTGGAATGCTGCCTTAGCCTCGGGGGTCCATTTAATCATGACCGACCCTTTCCCCTTCGTTAGGTTGGTTAGGGGCACAGCCTTAGAGGCAAAGTGGGGAATGAATCGCCGATAATACCCAGCGATTCCCACAAAGGCTCGTACCTGCTTCTTGCTGTTGGGACGTGGCCAACTCTGGATGGCCTCGACTTTGTTGAGTTGGGGTTTTATTACTCCCCTCCCAATGGTGTACCCAAGATATTTGGCCTCCTCCTGCCCAATGGTACACTTCTTGGGGTTAGCCGTAAACCCCGCTTCCCGAACAGAGTCCAGGACTGCTTGCACTTTTGGCAGATGTGAGGCCCAATCTGTGCTATGGACAATTACGTCATCCAGGTAAGCCGCAGCATACTTCCGATGGGGCCTCAGCATCTGGTCCATTTTCCGCTGGAACGTGGCCGGCGCATTCTGTAACCCGAACGGCATTCTTTTATATTGGAACGCCCCGTCTGGGGTTACAAATGCGGTTTTCTCTTTGGCCAATTTGGCCAGGGGGATTTGCCAATACCCTTTTGTGAGGTCAAGAGTCGTCATGTATCGGGCTGTTCCCAGCCGGTCGATCAACTCATCTATACGTGGCATGGGGTAGGTGTCAAATTTTGTAACTTTGTTCAACTGACGAAAATCGTTACAAAATCGCCAGCTCCCATCCGGTTTAGGCACCAACACAATGGGACTAGACCAATCACTTTGGGACTCCTCTATCACCCCTAAGTTCAGCATTTTCTGTACTTCCTCCCGTATTGCCTCCCGTCGGGCCTCTGGGATCCGATAGGGTTTTAACTTCACCCTTTCACCGGGCGGGGTAATGATGTCATGCTCTACCCCAGATGTTTGTCCCGGCAGCTCAGAGAATACCTCCTTGTTGCGAAGCACAAACTCCTTAACCTCCTGTTGTTGGGGTTGTGACAAGGTGGCTGCTATTCCAACCTCAGGAATCACGCAACCAGTTTGAGCTGGTGACCAAGTGTCTGCGACTAGGGACTCTCTATCCCTCCAGGCTTTCAACAGATTAACGTGATAGATCTGTTCGGGCTTTCGCCTTCCTGGTTGTCTGACCTTGTAATTCACTTCGCTCACTTTTTCCATTATCTCGTAGGGGCCTTGCCATTTGGCAAGGAATTTACTTTCAACCGTAGGGACAAGTAACAGTATCCTATCCCCCGGGGAAAAGGTACGGGTCTTGGCTCCACGGTTGTACACTCTCTGCTGTGCTAACTGCGCTTGGGCCAAATGTTCCTTCACGATGGGCATTACCTGTGCAATTCGGTCTTGCATCAGGGCGACATGCTCAATCACACTCCTGTGGGGAGAACTCTCACTTTCCCAAGTTTCCTTGGCAATATCCAACAGCCCTCTTGGGTGTCTCCCATACAGTAACTCAAAGGGGGAGAATCCCGTAGAGGATTGGGGCACCTCCCTAATAGCAAACATCAGATAAGGAAGTAGACAGTCCCAATCCTTTCCATCTCTATCCACCACTTTCTTCAACATTTGCTTTAGGGTTTTGTTGAATCTTTCAACCAGCCCATCGGTTTGGGGGTGATACACAGATGTACGTAATTGCGTCACTTTGAACAATTTACACAGCTCCTTCATAACCCGGGACATAAAGGGTGTACCTTGGTCCGTAAGCAGTTCTCTACAAATACCCACCCGGCTAAACACAAGAGATAGCTCTTTGGCTATGGTTTTGGCCGAGGTATTTCGGAGAGGGATCGCTTCTGGATAACGGGTGGCATAGTCCATTATAACTAATATGTACTGGTGCCCCCTAGCGGACTTGATTATAGGACCTACCAAATCCATGGCGATCCTCTCAAACGGGACCTCAATGATGGGTAGAGGGACCAGCGGGCTACGGAAATGTGGCATCGGGGCCGACCTCTGACACACAGGGCAGGAGGAACAATAATTTTCTATGTCCTTTATCACCCCCGGCCAATAGAATCTCTGTAATACCCTCTCTCGGGTTTTCTCTGTCCCCAGATGACCTCCAAGAATGTGCCCATGGGCCAACTCCAACACCAACTTCCTGTAAGGTTTGGGCACCACAAGCTGCTCAACGGTTTCTTCTGCCCTTTTTGCCACCCGATACAGTAGGTCCTTCTCTACGCTGAAGTATGGGTAAGTGCAGGTATTATCTGGGTTCACTAACTCGCCATCTATTTTCACTACGTTTTCCCGGGCCTTTATTAGGGCGGGGTCTTTCAACTGTTCTGTGGCAAAGTTTTCCCTGTGAACCTCAAGATCAGAAAACTCCACAGACGGTAGGTTTTCGTCTGAGGAGGTGGGCTCCTCTCCAGTTTCTTGAGTCTCCCCTGCCAATACTGATAAGGGAAATTCCGGAGAGTCCTCACCACTCTCAGGGGAGTTCTGGCTATCCCATTCCTGGTACATAGGGGCACCAGTGGGGGGCTCAGGATCATCCCACAGTTCCCAGAACTTCGGAAAATCCCTTCCCACAATGGCGTCATGCGGTAACTGAGATACTAAGCCCACTGGATGAGAGAGGGTACCTTTGGGGGTCTCGAAACACACTGTAGTCACTGGATACTCTCGGGTGTCCCCATGTACACAAATAACAGCTACCTTGCTATTCCCAGAGACCTCTGTTTTAACTAACTCAGCCTTTATCAGGGTCACAAGGCTACCTGAATCCAGCAATACCACAACATTTCTACCATTAACACACATTTTGCATAAATGTTTCTCAGTTCCTCGAATGGCAGTGCATGCGACTGTCGCACACAGCGACTGACGTCTGCCCATCAGAAAGTCACACTGCATGGGTTCCTCCACAACCGGGCAATTGGCTGCAATATGTCCCGCTTGCCGGCAGCGGTAGCAAACGATCCTTCTTGCCGCCTCTTGAGCCGCTGATTTCCCAGGCTGTTCTCGCCAAACTTGGGGTAGAGCTCCCACCCTCTCACTCTCTCCACCCTCACCCCTTGGAATCCTCTTATCCGCCCCTGGGGATGGTCTGGTCTTAGGGTGGAAAGTCCGAGTGTCTCTGGAAGAGGCCGTCAGGTTCTCTGTAGCCAAGTATTTCTCCACACGATCCACAAGACCATCGGCCGTCTCTGGGTCTCCATGGCTTACCCACTTTTGGATGGCAGTAGGAAGAGCTCTCAAAAACCGATCCATTACAACACGTTCCACAATCTTTGGTGCGGACAAAGTCTCTGGCTGTAGCCACTTTCTGCTTAGGTGAATGAGATCATACATTTGAGACCTGGGGGGTTTTCCAAGCTGGAAAGTCCAGTTATGCACACGCTGAGCCCGGACAGCCTGGGTGACGCCCAGCCTTGCCAATATTTCAGCTTTTAGCATCACATAGTCTTTTGCTTGGTCAGGCTCTAGGTCATAGTAAGCCTTCTGCGATTCACCAGTTAACAGAGGAGCCACCAGTCCAGCCCACTGCTCCTCAGGCCACTTTTCTCTTTCAGCAGTCCTTTCAAATGTGGTCAAAAATACCTCTGGATCATCCTCTCCAGTCATTTTTGTCAATAAACGACTCACCCCAAAGGACGCGGTATTAGTGGGACGGCTTTCCTCACTGGTCTGCGGACGTTGCTGCATTACTGCTTCCATTTGTTGTAGTCTCTGCTCTTGCTTCTGTAACAGGTCTATGAAGCGGGCCTCAGATTGCTGCTGGGCTTGTTGCTGAGCTGCAAGGCTCTGTTGATGAGCTTGCTGCTGGGCTGCGAAGTTCTGTTGTTGAGCTGCAAGGCTCTTTTGCAAACCTGCATTTGTCTGCTGTTGATTGGCATTTGCTAGAGCCAGCTGCTTCAGTATCTCCTCCATGCTGGCTTAAAAAAAAACTGCCCGCGTTCTCCACCAACTGTGAGGGGGTTAGCTTGGCAGCGGGTGTGTGTGACCCCCGGGATGGGCTCCCCACACAAAAACAGGCCCAGCAAACGGAGGTTGTGGTTTTCAAAATCAAAAAAAAAAAGGTGCGGTTTATTTTCTATTTACAGTGACAAAACACAGCAAAGCCAAAAGAAACATAAACAAATTAAATCCTGGTCAACTTGACCTCTGACTAAACATACAGGTTTCCTAACTAACAACTGGGATCAGCCTAGTGCTGTCCTAGTCCCTAAGTCCCTGGTTTTAAATGTCCAAGCAAATAGCCACACAGGCTTTGTCTCACCGGACAAGGGTTCACTCTCTCCAGGAAGTCCACACAGGTCTGCTTCCAGGCATGAGCTAACATCTAATGAAGCTGGGAGTTCTTATAGAGGCCTAAATGAGCTGACAAGCTTCAGATGGCCTCATCAACTCCCTGTCTGTACGACGCCCCACACTCTCCCTAGAGGTATGAGTCATCCATGAGCCTACTAGCCTCAGCTGGGCTTATACAACTCTCCACCCTAGTTGTATAAGTCAGCATAAAGCCTGAATCTGGGAGAAATATATCTACCCCCCTGGATGCAACCAGGTGACTTTACCTTCCTGCTGTCACACAAGCTTGTGGAGATGTTCCAGTCTGAACTCCATAAGTCCACTAGCACTTTACAGCAAGAGATTGCTGTGTTGGGAGGCAGGACAGATTTATTAGAAACCAAGCATGATGAGCTGTAGCTCGCTTATTCTGACCTCTGCAGAGACCATGAAGCCTTAACAGATTTTGTCTCCCTGCTCCAGGTCCACTTGGAGAGCCCGGACAACAGAAACAGGAGGAACAACCTGACAGCCTTTGCATGTGATCGGATTCATAGGGCTCTTCGCCCCAAACCACCTGATAACAAACCACTCAGGGACATTGTGCTATGTCTCAAGGACTATCTGGTAAAAGAGGAAATCTTAATAGCTTCCCACAATACTCCTAACATCTTGCTGTGCGGCGTCAGGGTCCAAATATACCCTGATATTTCCCCTGCCACTTTAGATAAAAGACGCAAGCTTAAAGAGATCACCACGCCACTGCAGGAAGCGAGAATCCACTATAGATGGGGGTTCCCATTCAAACTTCAGGTCATTCACAACGGCACTACTTATACAGTGGTCACAGTGCCGGAAGGGAAAGAACTCCTGGTCAAGCTGGGTCTATTGGCTATGGAGGATCTCCCTAGGATGCCTTCCACCCCTCGCCCATCTGCCATTTGGGCAACCCCCTCACCGCAGAGGGACCGCAGACGCCAAAGGCAGGAACTCAGGGGCCATTTGATTTAATATCACCTGAAACAATTATGTACCTACCTCTTTCATCCAGAACGATGTCTTTGGGTTGGAAGGAAAGAGAGTTCTTGATAGCTAGTAAAACGCCTCCTTTTTTGCTGTTAGGTGTACATGCCATATATACAAACGGGAAGTCTTTATGCGAACAGTGTGGGGCGTTATTTAGTTGGAAATGTGTTTCTTGTACGCACAGAATGTCCGTCCCTTGTTTACAAGCTTCTTTCCACATGGAGAATCGCTTTGCTGGGTGGTTTAGTCCCCGGGTATTAAGTGATAGAAATTTGATTGTCATTGTAACATATGTGGTAGATTTCGTATGGAGATGTTGTGCGGGTACTTACTGTTCCAGTGGGACTCACTCCTGATTGCTGTCATGCTGCGTGTGGAGGGAATCTGGTTCTTATATTCTTCAGCGATGGTGTTCATGTCACTTCGGATGAGACTATGTATATCAAATTAACAATAGAAAAAACAAAAAAGAACAAAAATAGTCAACTGGGTTAGGGTAAGAAGTGGATCCATAAACTGATCCTCGTGCAGTTGTAGATTCTACTGAGAGGGTGGGGGTGTAAAGGAGAGTCAAACAGTGATATCTCGACCCCGGAGATATTCGTGCGTGGATGTTGATTAAGATCATGCGTTTCCACCGGTTTTCTTTTTAGAAGAGCGCTTGTGGGATACCACCTGCCAGTCACTTTGCATGGGTTGCGGGCCTGAGAGAGGTGGTTGTGGGGAGGTTTGATCAGGGAGTATACCCCATTGTCATAGGGCACCCAGCCCTTCTTCCAATTTGGACACTGAAATGGTGCTCCCATTATGAGTAATGGAGAGTGTAGCAGGGTATTTCCATTTGTGGAGGATAGTGTGATTCTTCAGTGCCTTGGTGATAGTCAGCAGGTTGCGACGGCGTTGTAGTATGTGTCTGGACAAATCAGGCAGTAGTCTAACGTTGGCATACTGCTGGGGGATGTTTCCTGGCTTGCACAAGGCCTGTAAGATTTGGTCCTTGATGTGGTAGAAATGTACCCTCAGCAGGACATCTCTGGGAATGTCATCAGGGAGGAACGACGGTTTGGGAACCCTATGGATCCTGTCTACGAGGAGATCCTGAGACGTTGCCTCCGGTAACAGAGTAGAAAACAGGGCCTGGGCGTATTGTAGGAGCTGATTAGAGGGAACAGATTCAGGCATGTCTCTAAGTTTGAGATTATTTCTCCTGGACCTATCCTCGAGGTCCGCTATTTTGTCCTTTATCCACTCTATGTCCTCTCCCTGCTCTGTATGGGCCACCACCATCATATTGTATGATGAGGTATATTCCTCCATTTTGGTTTCTACCTGGTTAACTCTGTTCCCCAGGGCTTGAACTTCCCTCTGGCATTCATTTAACCCCTTGTACATATCTGTTTGCAGGGAGGATCTCAGGGACAGCAGCATGTCCTTTAACATTGTGTCTGACACTGGCATGTCTGCTGTGGGAAAGTCTGCTATTGGATCCCCTCCCTGTGAATGCTGGCCTGTGGTGACAGAATGAGGCCTGATTACCTCTATGCTCGGGTCAGTCTGCGGTCTGAGTGGGGAGTCCCTCCTCGGCTCAGACTTGGCTGGGCTTCTTGTGGAAGGACTTGCTGTCCCAGAGGAGGACCCGCTGAGCGATAAGGCCGGGCGGGTGGAATCTGTTGGCAGACCGCAGCTGTTGTTCTGTGCTCCGGGCCTGTATTCCTGCTGCTTGTCTCTGGCGCCGCCGCCATTTTGTTGAAGCCCACGCACGGCTAAGGAAAATAAACTGTCCAGTTTCTGCGGCTGCTGTGGCTTTTTGCGGTTCCTAGTCATCCTCGTTTTGTTCAGCAGGGTATTACCAACTGGATGGCGGTGTAGAGGGCACTGGATGCCACCGGTGGACGTTGATGGTGGCGGATTATCTCCGGTGGGCTAGCGGAGCTCCTAGGCTAAGCCCCTCATACATATAAACTTAAGAATCCCAGTGGTAAGTTAGTCTCCCACCCATCTGAGGTTCTGTAGATTTTTTCTAGGTTTTACATAGGGCTTCTCTTCCCTCCTTCTTTACCCCCTGACCCTGCCCTTAAATCTTGGTTAGATGATTTACCTCTCCCTGCCCTAACACAAGAACACCTACAGGAGCTGAATGCCCCATGTTCTGATACGGAAATAATAGAGGTAATCAAATCTTTAAAACCCTCTAAAACTCCTGGTCCAGATGGGTACTCAGCCCCTTATTTCAAGAAATTCCAAGAAATCTTAATCCCACACCTAAAATCTCTCTTTAACCATATTCTTAAAGGGGAGTTCCAGCCTTTTTTTATGTTTATTAAAAGTCAGCAGCTACAAAAAGTGTAGCTGCTGGCTTTTAATAAACATACACTTACCTGCTCCACTGTCCAGCGATGCGCCGCCTGGAGCTCTCCCCCCTTCTCCGCCGGCGCCTCCATTGATTGTGTGGGCACCCGGCAGTGACAGCTTTCAGCTTCACGACCGGGCACTCACTGCGCATGCACGAACGGCACAGCGCTCTATGAATGGACAGGCGATCGCCTGGGACCTGTCACGTCCCAGGTGATCGCCTACAGGGAGGGGCCGCCACAAGGCGATATGACATATCGCCTAGGCGAGCCCAGGGCGGAAGGAGGAAGTGGGACAGGAAGTCCCACTCCTACTGAAGCCCCCACTCCCCCCCCAAAATAATTACATGCCAAATGTGGCATGTAAGGGGGCGAGGAGTGGATAAAGCGGAAGTTCCAAATTTGGGTGGAACTCCGCTTTAAGGGCAATGTTTTTCCAGGTGACATGCTCCTTGCTAATATGTCCCTGATCCCAAAACCCAACAAGGACCACTCCCTTCCCCCAAATTATAGACCAATTTCGGTCATCAACACCGATCTGAAGATTTTTGTCCGCATTCTGGCTGATAGGCTTTCTAAAATTATTACTTCCCTAATTTTCCCTGACCAGACAGGGTTTATCCCAACCAGACAGATCAAGGACAATATCAGACTTGTATCCAACATTATACAAGACGCTGACCTACACGCTCGCAGGGTGCTACTCCTTAGCCTCGATATCCACAAGGCTTTCGATAGCGTCCTGTGGTCATACTTAGAACTAACCCTAGAAAAATTTGGCTTCTCAGGGGCCTTTGTCCACGGTTTCCGAGCTCTTTACCACCACCCACGTACAAGGATTAAACTCCCAGGTTGTAATTCCGATTATTTTACGTTAGGGAGGGGAACATGCCAAGGGTGCCCCTTCTCCCCACTTTTGTTTGCCCTTGCTATAGAGCCCCTGGCCCGATCAATCTGTCTAGATCCAAACATCAAGGGATATACCAAAGGTGATCATGAGTTTAAACTTAGCCTTTACGCGAACGATGTCCTCTTATTCCTGTCTGACCCTATAGTCTCGCTACCCAATCTTATTTACACTTTACACACCTTTCAAGACATCTCGGGCCTAGGGGTAAACCTCTCTAAATGCTCCGCCCATCCAATAAATCTACCTCCACATACCACCTCCTCTATCCAATCCACTTTTGGCTTCTTCATGGATTCACAGACACTATCATATTTAGGGATCAAGTTAGCCCCTACGCTTCATAAAATATACCTCGCTAATTACTCCACTGCCTTCACCCGTATCAGGCAATTGCTACATACATGGAGCCCTTATCACATCATGTTCTTAGGCAGGATCCAGGCAGTGAAAATGACTCTCCTCCCCAAACTTTTATTTTTTTTAGAGCCCTCCCTAATTATGTGTCGCGACAAACGATTGACCTAATCCAACTGGATGTAAAAAAATTTGTCTGGCACAGCAAAAACCACGTCTAGGCAAACATATGGTTTATAGGCCTAGGGCCATGGGTGAACTGGGACTACCTAATCTCTGGCTATACTATCTAGCCGCTAGACTTCTGCAACTGGCACAGTGGCACACGCCACCGCACTGAATCCCCTGGCTCTGCTTTGAGCGGATATCTATAGCCCCCTATTATCTCCCGGGACTGCTGTGGGCCAAGGCAATTCACCCCAGGGATATCTCGACCTTAAATGCGGTAGTAGGCCAATCTCTACATCTCTGGTCCTTATATAAGCATAAATTCTCTTTAATACTTCCCAACCCTAGGCTATCCTCTTTAATCGGTGACCCTTCATTTCCCACAGCTTTCCCTAATCCCAACGCTTTTGCCCTATGGATCTCGAGAGACCTTGTTACCCTGAACTCGGTTCAGAAAGACGGGGTGATTTGCTCTTTCCAATCCCTACAATCCTCACATTCCTTCTCTAGGACTGAATTCCATAAGTATTTACAAGTCAGGCACTTCTTTAATACACTCCGCTCTGGGGATGCAGCTAACCCGGTCACTACATTTGAGGATCTCTGTAGCCCTAACTCCAGAGACAGGAGAATGATCTCCCGATTATATAACTTCCTGGGTGGTCTCGACCTACCTGACAAATCTACAGCTATGCTCGGCTGGGAGTTGGAGACCGGGGAGGTTGCTTCCCCAGAAAATTTTGAAAAAAAATAAGTTTTTCGTTTGTTTCTGTTATAAAATTTTGTAAATAAGTAAATTTTCTCCTTAACTGATGGGCACTGATAAAGCGGCACTGACGGCCACTGATGGGCACTGATAAGGCGACACCGATGAGATGGCACCAATTAGGTGGCACTGACGGGCACTGACGATGGGCATTGATAGGTGAAACTGATAGGCGGCACTGATATGCAGCACTGATGGGCATTGATAGGTGGCACTGATGGGCACTCATGGGTGGCACTGGTGGGCACTGATGGACACTGATAGGGGACCCTGATGGGCACTGAAAGGCTGCACTGATGGGTACTTATGAGTGGCACTGATAGGCGGCACTGATAGGTGGCACTGCTGGGCACCAGGGCAGCCATCAGAAATTTTGGGGCCCCTTACACAGCTTTAGGCCTGGCCCCCCCAGCCTGACCACCGACATTACCCAGAGTCCAGAGTTTAAGACCCCTTTCACACTAGGGCAGTGCACTTGCAGGATCTTTTGGGTAATGCGGGAGGGAGCATTGTATACACCGCTGCTCCACCGCCCATCATTGAAATCAATTGGCACCGCTGCTGATGCACCTGCAAAGCCCTTTGGCAGTGGCGTTTTGTGGGTGCTTTTAACCCTTTCCTCAGCCACTAGCGGGGGCTAATAGTGCCCCGCTAGCAGGCGAAAAACACCACTATAACAGTGGTAAAGCGCCGCTAAAATTAGCAGCGCTTTACTGCTAAAGACCCCTCGCCCTAGCGGCAGTGCAGCAGGTGATAGATTAATTTCTTGTGCTGCTGCCAGGGCCGTCTTTAATTTGGATTGGGCCCTGGGCAAATATTTTCTTTGCCCCCCCCCCTCCATTCTGAGACATACAAAAAAATAGCAGATAGACTCAAAATCAGTTTACTGCAGCAGATCACGCAGCGATTGCAATTGTTTGCAAGAGGTTACAGCCTACCCTTACTGCTCACTGGCTGGTTGCTAGAGGTTACAACACATAATTTCTGCTTGCCGATGGGTTGCAAGAGGTTACTGCACATTATTAGCGCTCATTGATTGGTTGCTATAGGTTAATGCACATCATTACCACTCACTGAGCAGTGGAGCATTCCCAAATAATTGAGCAAGTTAAGTGGCACATTAATACACATACTACAGGAGAGGGTCAGAGAGTGCAGACATACTGCAGGAGATTACCAGAGACTGCGGACATACTGCAAGAGATTACCAGACTGCGGACATACTGCACAAGATTACCAGAGACTGCGGACATACTGCATGAGATTACCAGAGACTGCGGATATACTGCTTGAGATTACCAGAGACTGCGGACATACTACTTGAGATTACCAGACTGCGGACATACTGCATGAGATTACCAGAGACTGCGGACATACTGCATGAGATTACCAGAGACTGCCGACATACTTCATGAGATTACCAAAGACTGCTTACATACTGCATGAGATTACCTGTGAATTGGGACCCCGATGACAGCTTTGCAGAGTGCACAGAGGACACAGGAGGCTGTATTTGCGTGCTAGCCAGCAGCCAGCAGAGAGGGGGCCGGGCCGGGAGCTCAACTGACGTGCTGACCCCGCCCCATTTAGTCTGCATGCTCGGAACAGAGTGGCTGTAGTGAGAGCCAGTGATCGGAGTGGGCGCGTCAGTGGAGCTCTAGGCCCCACCCTCAGACCTCTGTATTCCCCAGCCAGTATAGAGGGGGCGGGGCGGGAGGTCCACTGATGCGCCCACTCCGATCACTACAGTCGCTCTGTTTCGAACATACAGGCTATGGGGCCCCCTCTCTGCTTGCTAGATTGGTAATACAGCCTCCCCTGTCCTCTGTGCACTCTGCAAAGCCATCATCGGGGCCCCAATTCATGGGTAGCGCAGGCCCCCCTATAAAGATTGGGCCCAGGGCAGGTGCCCCGTTTGCCCTGCGCTAAAGATGGCCCTGCCCAAAAAAAAAAATTGCTGTAGGTGGAGCGGGCCCTTGGAATGCTCGGGCCCCTTACTTAAGTACTGCCTGTACCCCCCTGATGTGGCCCTGCTGGGCACTGATGGGCACTGATACGTGGCACTGATGGGCACTGATATGCAGCACTGATAGATGGCACTGATAGGCATTCCTGGTGGCACTGGCAGTGGTAGGCATTGTGGGTGGGCACTGATTGGCAGCTGCCTGGGCATTGATTGGCAGCTGCCTGGGCACACATTAGCATTCCCTGGTGGTTTAGGGGGGCATACCTGGTGGTCCAGTGGGGTGGCCATCCTGGTGGTCCTGGGCAGCTTCCCTGGTGGTCCTGGGCAGGATCCAAGGGGGCTGCGCTGATAAACTATCAGCACAGACCCCCCCTGTCAGGAGAGCAGCCGATCGGCTCTCCTCTCCTCGCGTCTGTCAGACGCGAGTGAGGAAAAGCCGATCAACGGCTCTTCCTGGTTACATCGTGATCAACCGTGAGTGGACACGGCTGATCATGTGGTAAAGAGACTCCGTCGGAGACTCTTTACCTAGATCGGAGTTGTGTTGAGGCAGACTGACACACCGCACCACCAATCGCCACGATGCGCGCCCCCGGGGCATGTTATCCTGCTGACGTCATATGACGTCCAGTCAGGATATCACAACCACTTTGCCGCCGTAATTTTGCTATATGGCGGGCGGCAAGTGGTTAAATAAAAAAAATTATGGAAAAAAAAAAGGGAAAAGAGGTCTTTATAATATTTTTTTATATCTATACAAAAATGTTTTGCCTTTCATTTCTATTTTAAACTGAATGGGTTATTTTACAATCACTTTAACTCTCAGATGCATTCATTATTTCCAATAATCTTTATTTTGTATCTAAATCCATTTGAGATGTCATTTTATGTCCTCCCCTAAGGATACATATGCTCTTTATATATCTAATCGCCACAGCTAGATATTTTATTAAAAATCTGTTGAGTATGTGACATGCTGTCAGGTAATATTAGCTGTCCATAACAAATTAAAAGTTCTTTGCTATAACCCTTTATGGAGGAAAAATAAATATATATATACACACACACACAAACCTTTTTATTTTATTTATTTAGGCATACTTAAAAGTAGTATTGAAATATACTGTAGATTCGATTATAGAAATACAGGTGCACATAAAACATTATTTATTTCTGTTGTTTAATATTTGAATACATAAAAAAAATTTTTTAATGTTTTTATTGCTTAAACGAATATTGCTATTATAGGTATCTGAAATCATTGTTGTGCACATCTGGACTAAAACTGAGATAGGAAGGCCATTACTATGGTGTTGCATTGTACAATATTATTAGTCTGGAGCTTTCCTCCAGGAGAGGAGAGCAGAGGGATGTCCCCATTAGTATCCGATCGGCAGGTTGCCACCTCATCCCTTTAAAACTGAACACGTATGAATTACACGGGTTCTGAGGCTAATTTAATGCAGATAAGGCACCAAGTGAGTTTAATTACCACCTTAATCAGCCACAGAACCTGTGTAATTCATATGTGTTCGGTTTTAAAGGGATGAGGTGGCAACCTGCCGATCGAATACTAATGGGGACATCCCTCTGCTCTCCCCTCCTGGAGGAAAGCTCCAGACTGATAATATTGTACAATGCAACACCATAGTAATGGCCTTCCTTTCTCAGTTTTAGTCCAGACGTGCACAACAATGATTTCAGATACCTATAATAGCAATATTCGTTTAAGCAATAAAAACATAAAAAATATATATATAATGTAGCAAAAACTTCAGCAGTCATTTTATCCTTCAGTCAATTGATCGTGATTTTGGAGGAGGGGGTGTTGCATTGTAGACGTGCAGGACAGCTGCTGCCATTGGAACATATTTGTAGAATGAATATCTTGGGATTGTGGATTTTCTGGAGCTCTGCTTTAATATTCCTTTCTAATAGGCATTTGGCTTTTAATTTCCATACCTTTACCTCTTTAACAAAATGGTAAGTGACAAGATATTAGAAAAAAAAAATGAAGCCACGGTACATTTTTTCTTCTGTAGCGCATCTTTGCACTTTGCTTTATACATGGATGGACTGTTGTCTTTATTCAACGTTACTTTGTAACTATATTCAAAAAAGGGCAGAGATCTATTACTGGAAACAAATGGCCTATCAGCCTAACATCGTTAGTTGGTAAACTATTTGAGGAGATGATAAGGGGCCACATCTAAGAATTTGCTGATGAAAAGAGTATCATTAGTAGTAATCAGCATGGGTTTACAAACGGTCGTTCTTGCCGAACCAACCTATTAACCACTTGAGGCCCGGGCCAATTCTGACACTTCGCTCCTACATGTAAAAATCATAATTTTTTTGCTAGAAAATTACATAGAACCCCCAAACACTATATATGTTTTTTTAGCAAAGACCCTAGAGAATACAATGGCGGTCATTGCAACTTTTTATCTCGCAAGGTATTTGCGCAGCAATTTTTCAAATGCGTTTTTTTGTGGGAAAAAAAATGTTTCATGCTTAAAAAAAAAAAAAAAAAACAGTAAAATTAGCCCAATTTTTTTTGCGTAATGTGAAAGGTGAAGTTACGCTGAGTAAATAGATACCTAACATGTCACGCTTCAAAATTGCACATGCTCGTGGAATGGCGCCAAACTTCGGCACTTAAAAATCCCCATAGGCGGCGATTTAATTTTTTTTACTGGTTACATTTTTTGAGTTACAGAGGAGGTCTAGGGCTAGAATTATTGCTCTTGCTCTAACGTTCGCTGTGACACCTCACATGTGTGGTTTGAACACCGTTTTCATACGTGGGCGGGACTTACGTATGCGTTCGCTTCTGCATGCGAGCACACGGGGACAGGGGCACTTTAATTTATTTTATTTTTTTATTGTTAATTTTACTTATTTTTCTTTAATTTTACACTTTAAAAAAATAATGTTGATCACTTTTATTCCTATTACAAGGAATGTAAATATCCCTTGTAATAGGAATATGACATGACAGGACCTCTTTACAGTGAGTACGACAAGTGACGGCGCAAAAATCCAAAGAAACATGTATAGTGCCCAGCACAATTGATAAATTAATATATATGTGGTATAACATCTAAAATAGAATTAATAAAATAAATAAGATCAATCCATGTAAAAAGCATAGTCTTTTAAAGTCTGTATATACACATAGGGTGTAAGGAGGGTTAAAACAGGGGTTAAAAAAGTCTGTCATGTTGAAAAAGGAGCGCGACCTGCCAGGACATCGCAAGTACGCACGCTCACGAAACGCGTCCTACATTGATGACGTCATCTCTCGCAGTCTGGCTGTCCATGCGCTCCAGGCCTCGCTCTGAACTCTCCAGGATTGCTGTTCCCGGAAGCCGGCTTTTCCATCTTCAGTGACACTCCTGCTATTCACCGCAGAGCCAGGATTCCCATAGTGACCCACTGCTGAGACCGTCATCCAGACAGACTGTTACCTACCTTGCTACGCCTGTATTTTACCTACTAAATGTGAGTTTATCCATTGTATCTACAATTAAAAGCTTGTGTCTAAACTACTGCACTCAGAGGCGCCTTCTCTTCTTGTTTCTCTTTACAGTGAGATATGGGGTTAATAAGACCCCACATCTCACCTCTTCAAAGCCGAAGCGGCGCCGTTTTTTTGAATGCAGAGGCCGGGCGTGACGTCATAACATCGCACCCGGCCTCCAGCGATCATAGAGACTCAGGCGACCATCTGGTCCGCTGGAAATCTCTGTGATCAACATCTGGGGCCAGCAGAACCTGTCACTGACTCACGATTGCACAGGTGAGTCGGGAGAAGCACCGGAGGGCAGCGGGAGGGGGGACTTCCCCTTCCACTGCCCGTAAGAACAATCAAGCAGCCGAACAGCCGCTATGATCATTCACATGGTGCAGGGAATCGCCGGATGAAACTGGCAATATCTGAATGATGCCTGTAGCTGCACCCATCATTCAGATATACCCCCACAAAGCCAAGGACGTCATATGACATACCTTGAGCCTGAAGTGGTTAACATTCTACAAGGAAGTGAGCTGCCATCTGGACAAAGGTAGGCCGGTGAATGTGGTGTATCTGGATCATCAAATCATTCTCTGCAGCTATTACCTTTTGTACCACCACCCTGTCCCTTTAGAATGTAAGCTCTACGAGCCGGGCCCTCCTGTACCTTTGGTATTGAACTGTATTGAACTGTACTGTAATTGTGTTTTCCCCTCATACATTGTAAATTGCTGTGTAAACTGTTGACGCTATATAAATCGTGTATAATAATAATAATAATTTTGCAAAAGCATTTGATACAGTCCCCCACAAATGCTTAATCTACAAGCTGAGGTCGGTGGGCATAGACCATAGGTTTTGTTCTTGGATAGAAAACTGGCTATGGGGACGGGTCCAATGGGTTGTGATAAATAACGTATACTCAGAATGGTATAGAATGGTTAGTGGGGTACCCCATGACTCTGTCTTGGGACCAATTCTGTTTAATTCATTTATAAATGATATAAAAGATGGGATAAATAGCTTGATTTCAGTGTTTGCTAACGACACAAAAATAAGTAGGGCAATAACATCACAGCAGGGTATAGAAACTTTACAAGAGGACCTGAATAATTGAATGGAGTGGGCAACTAGATGGCAAATTAAGTTTAACATGGAAAAATTAAAGTTTTTGGGAGTTAAAAATATAAATGCAAGTTACTCATTAGGGGGAGAACCTCTGAATGATTCCAGGATGCAGTAGGACCTGGGGATCCTAGTAGAAGACAGACTGAGCAATAACCTGTCAATCTGCTGCAAACAAAGCCAGCAGAATATTAGCATGCATTAAAAAGGGAATTTACTCCAGAGATAAAACGATATCCCTGCCTCTTTATAAAACTCTGGTTTGGCCGCATCTGGAGTAATTTATTCACGAGTCCTCAGAAAGGATGTGCTGGATCTGGAGAGAGACCAGAGAAGGGCAACAAAATGAAAATGGGGACTGGAGGACCTCAATTATGAGGAACGACTACAAGCACTACATTTATTCTCCCTTGAGAAGAGACCCTTGAGAGGAGATATGATAGCGATCTACAAATATCTCAACAGTGATCCCAGCGTAAGTATGAAACTTGTCCCAGGGAGTGTAGGAAAACATGTGGCCACATGATGAGACTGGAAGAGAAGCAGTTTAACCTAAAGCTGGGTAGGGGGTTTTTTTTGACTGTCAGGGCAATAAGGATGTGGAACTCTCTTCCACAATTATGGTGTCAGCAGGAAGTATGGATAGTTTTAAAAGACTCGTGGACATGCATCTTAGCTAACTCAATATACAGGGATATGGAAAATGGTTTTCTACACGCACACCAACACAGGTTGAGCTGGATGGACCGTTGTCTTTATTCAACTTTACCAACTATGTAACTATGTACATTCACCATCTGATTACCTACATTGCCCCCTGAACTGTAGATTTTGTGCATGTGGACAACTTGTGCCTAGAAAGAGGTTAGGCGTTATGTTCAAGTTCAAGGCATGGGGAGACCAAGAGTGGAAATTGGTGAGCGTATATTTTTAAATATATGTTCATCACCGGTGATTAAAATTTTCTAACAAGCACTGCAAGATATAATAATAATAATATTTGAATCTCTTTCAGATTGTCACCAGTTCTCAAGTTTAGATTTTTTATGGATAGAAAAGTTGTTTTACTAAAAAGAAATTGCACAATGGAAGAGTCACTCCCAGCCAACAAGGAACATTAGAGATTACGAAGTTCAACTTTCCGACCAGTCTGCGACCAATAGAATTGACCTGTCCAACAATATGCTTTAAAAACAGGGGTTTTGAATTTATTACAGGCGGTCCCCGGGTTACAAACAAGATAGGGACTGTAGGCTTGTTCTTAAGTTGAATCTGTTTGTAAGTTGGAACAGGTACATTTTTTAAGTGTAGCTCGATCAAAAAAATCTATTTTTAAGCTTTTTGGATAGCATAGGGAAAGGTTATCACCTCTGTAACATTTGTTTTGCTGTCTGTACCCCTGTTCAGAAGATTTCACCTCACTTTCTGTCCCAATGACAATTGTATTTTGAAAATTTTGGGTTATTAGGGAAACAAGGATTGGTGATAAAGCATCAGTGGTGACACCTTTTTCCCATATTAACTCTTACAGGAGAGAATTTCCCTTCCTAGGGGTAGATTTCCTCTCACTTCTTGTTGTCTCCCTCCGTTTGTAAGTAGGAGTCGTTTGTAAGTTGGATGTTTGTAAGTAGGGGACCGCCTGTACATGGGCAGCAGAGGACTCTACCAACTCATCTGTCTGACCTAAGTGGAATGTTTCCCTTTCAATATCTACTTACCTTACTGTCTTGTCCCCTCTATTTTCACCATCATTTCCCCTCTTTTCTTTATAAGTTGTAATGCTACACGAACACCCAAACCATAATCTCTAGTATCGAAAGACGGGAAACTCTGTGACCCACATAGAGTTCCCATTTACAAGAAATTGTGTTTAGCACAATAACAAAAGCCCTAGCATATTTGTAATGGGTGGCACCGCTCATTGAGTAGATGGTGGTGCTCACTGATCCTTAATATGTAAAGTTAGATGATATGGATTCATAGGCTTATATACTAAATTAACTCAGTTGAAGCAAACAACTTCTCTATGCAATGTGACGATATGGTTCCAATATTGAAATGTCTATTTCTATCTATGTGTTAACAAATGTTATATTTGTATACTGTACACCTCTCCTTTTTCAATAAAATAAGATTGAACTAAAAACAGGGGTTTTGTTGCACACATTTGCAAATACATATGTAGCGGGTGGTCATATTTAGGGGAAGCATCTGAGTGGTAACAGGCTTAGATGCAATAATTGTTAGGATTCATGGACCAATTTATGCCAGTGGGGAATATCAATGATGTCCAGTTCCTTGGGGTCTATAGGTGGCGCTGTCACCATAGGCTGGGGTTGAACCCCCATTGGAGGGCTGTTCCCTTTGTGTCCTCTAGCGGTAGTCGTACAGCGGGGCAGGGAACCTGCTGTGCCTGTTGTGGGAGGGTATAAAGGGGGCAGACGTCTTCCGCTCGGGGTCCACACCCAGGCACCTTCAGCCTGGAGGGTGAGTGATGGTGGTCTCCGGGTGCCCTAGGCCCAGGAGACGAAGCTGTGGTCTCACCCCAGACACCTTTGGTCTGGGGTGAGGTACTTTCTGGAGGCCTGGGGCCCAGTACCTTCGACTGGGTTCCGCAAGGGATCGAGGGCTCCTAGGGTGTCCCCCGGTGTGGACGCCCCGAATCTAGGATGAGGAGGCCAGGGAGGTAACCCTGTCCGAAGATCCGGTGCAGCATTCGCTGGTGATGGTGGGGCCTCTGGTAACTGTCCGGATGGATGTCCTTTCCCTGACAAGGCCATCGCTTCTAGAAGGTAGTTCAAGTTCTCACGGTCGGTGGCAGCGACTGTGTGTCAAGCCTGTTGGTGCTATACAGAACAGGAGAAAACCAAGTTTAAGTTTGTGCCTGGACCTTCCTTCCCCATCTTGTCTGAACTGTATGTGTTACAACCTGTCTGCTCTCCCAGAGACTGTTTATTTCTACAAATAAATAAGTGTTGGACCTTCAGTGGTGTGGACAGTAACTTACTGGGAGCTAAGGGCCCTACCTCCACCTGCGTGGATGGTGGGAATCATTCTCAAGAGAAGGTTTGCCTCTGGATGGAAACACAGCCCTGAAGGTATGGTTTGATTAGCTCCATCTTTGCATACAGTATGGTGTGAGCTGGTGGCGCGCCACACTCTCCTCCCTGGTCCCCTAGACGAGAGCCAAGTGCCAGAAGGGAGTAAAGGGTGAGGTCGCTACACATACGTAAGCCACAGAGCCCCAGCAAGGCATCCCATTATCTGTGGACCTAAACTCTAATTTCTGTGAGTCTCCAACAATGGAAGCATATTCATTTAGATCAGGGATCCCCAAACTATGGCCCTCCAGCTATTTCGGAACTACAAATCCCATGAGGCATTGCAAAACTCTGACATTTACAGACATGACTAGGCATGATGAGAATTGTAGTACCGCAACAGCTGGAGGGCTGTAGTTTGAAGAACCCTGATTTAGATGGACAGGTGTAGGGCAGATAGACCTGAAGGGAGTCCACCCCTTCTTAAAGGGGGTGCCTTGCCGGGCTCTGTGGCTTATGCATATATTTGCAAATGCATGCAACTAAACCCCTGTTTTTTCTGGTCGGTAAGTTGAGCTTGGAATTCTCTTTGTTTTTTGTATATGTGTTGCCTTTCCAATGCTCCTTGCTACAGTGACCAGTTACAGGTCGGGGCAGTAACCACTTATTTGTAACATTAGAGAATAAACTGATATGTAAAGAATGGTATAGTGGGTATAGATTATGTTGATTGTATTCATTGGGATTGATGTACTAAAGGCAAAGAGGTTGTTCATTTTGCAAAGGGAATTTTTCCTTAGCTTAGTGAATGAGGTGAAGCTCTGCCGACTGCCATCATGTGCAATAAAAATATTCAATAGTGTAGTCATATCTTAATACACGGATATGGAACTATAACGTAAGAATACAGACTTTATTCCTTCATATATTTCTGGTATTGCTTGTATTATCTGATACATGAATATTAAATATCTCACTAGTCAATAAATGCATTTGCCCTTCTCTTTTATCAGCAGCCTCCTTAGGCTGGGTTCACACTATTGCGAATTGGAGGCGGTATTCCCGCCTCCAATTCGCAAAAGCAGGAGAATGTGATCGGCTCTCTATGGAGCCGGTTCACATATCTCCGTTGTGCATCCGGTGCGAATTTGCACAGGAACGCTGTGCGTCTTTTTATCCATTTCAGGTTCGAATTCAGCCCGAAATACGGGCTGAAATTGGACCTGAAGCGGTGAACAGGGACGCACCGGACCCCTGCTGGGAGCTGCATCTGCATCCAGTGTGAACCAAGCCTACTCGTTTTTTTAAATTTAAATAGCTTTGCTTATAAAAATCCCAATAGTTTTATTTGCTTGCCATATTTGTAATAGTTTTGCACATTTTAGGTATTTAGAGTATATGTTTTTAATAGTACTTTCCATGACTATGCAATTTACATATGGATTAAAAATATATTAGAACTGTTGCTGTTTGAAAACATATATACTTAAATAGATATTTTTAAAAAATAGTAATATTATTAATATATGTATATATATATATATATATATATATATATATATATATATATATATATAATTATTATTATACACAATTTATATAGCGCCAACAGTTTACAGAAAAGCTATTACTAATTTTTTTTTTTATTTGTATACTTCAATAAATAACAATTTAAAGCCCAAACTAAGTTTCATGGTTGTTTTGAATTCATTTTCACTTTGAAATGCTTAAAAATACTGTTTTCTTTATTTTCTAATGGATAAATACTGGGGTGTGTATGACCAGAGAGGAGGTGTGTCTGACCAGAGAGGGGGTGTGCCTAACCAGAGAGGGGTGTATATGACCAGAGAGGAGATGTGTCTGACCAGAGAGGGATGTGTATGACCAGAGAGGAGGTGTGTTTGACCAGAGAGGGGGTGTGCCTAACCAGAGAGGGGTGTGTATGACCAGAGAGGAGGTGTGTCTGACCAGAGAGGGGGTGTGCCTAACCAGAGAGGGGGTGTGTTTGACCAGAGAGGAGGTGTGTATGACCAGAGAGGGGGTGTGCCTAACCGGAGAGGGGGTGTGTCTGACTAATTCTGCTGCATAAAAATGCTCTATGCAGTTTGGTCACACTCTGGTGTCTATTGGACTGCACAGTCATATTTAATCAACTGTGCAACTGCTATAGCAGGACATTGAAGTCAAGACCCTAATGGGGATTGGTATTGCAATGTCTTTGTAACTAATTATCTATTGCACATTTATTTCAGCTGGGCCTTAATGGAATAAAGGCAGAAAGCAAGTGGTTAGCAAAAAAGAATGCAGACAGCAAAATAATAGTTTAGCAATACATGTACAGATGCCAGGCTGGAGAGGGGGCAGGAACAGCTGGCTCAGGCTCTCAGCCACGTGTTGAAAGGCTAAGCCAGCTGCCTATCAGACATCTGGGTGGATACTGACATTATTAGTAGTGGCTCTATGACGTCAGCCAAGATGGGGCTTTAGCCTGCTGTCGGCTGATTCTGGGTCACAAGAGAGCAAAAGTAAGTGCAGAAAAAAGCTTTGGCCATACTTTGTTTTTAATTTTTAATATGTAAATGGAAAGGGTATTTTATGTAAAGAATCTTTTACATCTTAGTTACATTCTAAAAGTCCCAACTATATATTTTTTTCCATTCAAGGAAGATGGAGGAATGCTCAAACAGTACAGAAAATATGTTCTACATTTCAGCATTTTCTATCTCTGAAACTGCACAATGTCTCCTTTTTACTGCAGTTCTATTGATGTATCTGATGACTGTCTTTGGAAACATGACCATTGCTCTATTGGTGTGTTGGGCTTCCCAGCTCCATACTCCAATGTATTTCTTCTTGAGTAATCATGCTATTAGTGATGTTATGTATGTTTCAGTTACTCTTCCAAAGCTGCTCTCCATACTCCTAACACGGGATCATTGGATTTCTTTCTCTGCTTGTATGACTCAGGTGTACTTCTTCTCATTGTCAGCTACTTCTGATGTATTTCTACTGACCTCCATGTCCTATGACCGATACGTAGCGATCTGTAAGCCATTACAATATTCCTTACTCATGAGTAAAGATGTATGCATTTCACTGGCTCTATCCCCTTGGCTTATATCATTGACTAATTCAATCATCAACATGTTAGCCACATCTCTGTTGTCTTTCTGTCTCACACAAAATGTTGACCATTTCTTTTGTGATCAGAAAACACTGTATGCAATAACCTCTAGTGATGTTACAAGCAGAAACATGCTCATGTTATGTGAGGATATACTGCTGGCATCTTTTCCTTTTTTTCTTATTATGACTTCCTATGTATTTATCATCTCCACTATACTCAAAATTCGCTCCTCAGAGGGACGGCTGAAAGCTTATTCCAGTTGTACCTCCCACCTCACTACAGTAATATTATTCTATGGTCCAATCATTATACTTTATGGAAAACCAGAATCTGAAGGCTCTAAGGAACTGGACAAGCTCCTGACCTTGCTTTATACGGCTGTGGTTCCAATGCTCAATCCATTTGTCTACTCTTTAAGGAACAAAGATAGTTTAAATGCTATAAAAAATATAAAAAGGAAATGGAACATGATTCCCATTAAATAATTTATCACCAGTTAATTAATCTATTGTATGGGAGCCATGTTCACAAAGGGCCAGAATAATTTAATATGGATTCAGCACGGTGTATGAAACTCTCTTCCTGATATCATCATGTGGGATCTTCAGCTACGTCAACCATACATTTTTGCCATCGACCACCTAGTCCATTTTAGTCCAAAAGATTCAGAATCTGACACAGCCATCTGTATTTGAGAGCAGAAACAGCAATTTTAGCATAGAAATACAAAAAGGAGTGCCAGACCAAAATTAGATAAAGGAGTCCAAGATGGTTATAATTGTTGATAAAAAAGTCATATACAAACTTCCAATACATTTTAGGGGGCAACACCACTTGCCCTTTATCAGGGCTCAACACAGAATAACACTTGGATGGACTCAGATAAACTAGTTACTTCACAGATCTATGTTAGAACCGGTACTGAACTCTCCTTAGGGAGGAAGAAACTGACAGCAGTTGCTTGGCAGCAATGGTGGCCTCCATTGCTTCTCAGCAACTGCTGTTAGGTTCTTCTTCCATGAGGAAAATTAAATTGATATCTGTGCATGCTACTCCTGATCACCAATCCCATAGTAACATTTCTGTATCTTCCTCAAACTCTCACAGATTATTAGAGTGCCTCAAACCTGGAGATCAATAGCAGCAAATCCTGAAGCTCTGAAGATGTCTAGTCTACCTCTACAGCGCTGCAACTACACCAGATCTTTAACTACCATTAGGAATTGGTCACGTTATGGATATTCCTAGCATCCTCTTCTAAATCTATATAAAGTATTCAGCTAACTACCTTGCACTTCTTAAAAGGTGTAGGAGATGTTTTCGAATTCCTGTACCATCTTATATTCTATACAGCATGCAGAGGAAGCATGGTTTTCTTACTATTATTTGTTTGAGCATCTGAGTGAAGCAACGTTCAAGTATTTATTTGTATATTTTTTACAGATATATGCTTGGCTACATTCTTAGGCTTAGCGCTGCATTTTTTCACTTTTATCTTATTTTACAATATTATCTTATTGTTTATGTCAGAAGCTTTTTCTTCACTGGTAGCGCAATTTTTTCCTTATATTTTTGATTAAAAAATGAAAGTTTTTGGGAGTTAAAAATATAAATGCAAGTTACTCATTAGGGGGAGAACCTCTGAATGATTCCAGGATGCAGTAGGACCTGGGGATCCTAGTAGAAGACAGACTGAGCAATAACATGCCAATCTGCTGCAAACAAAGCCAGCAGAATATTAGCACGCATTAACCACTTAAGCCCCGGACCATTTGGTAGCTAAAGGACCAGAGGTGAATTCAGAATTTTGCACTGCGCTGCTTTAACTGTAAATTGTGCGGACATGCAATGTTGTACCCAAACGAAATTTGCGTCTTTTTCTTCCCACAAATAGAGCTTTCTTTTAATGGTATTTGATTGCCTCTGCGATTTTTATTTTTTGCGATATAAACGGAAAAAGACCGAAAATTTTGAAAAAAATGATATTTTCTACTTTTTGTTATAAGAAACATCGAATAAACTCAATTTTAGTCATACATTTAGGCCAAAATTTATTCAGCCACATGTCTTTAGTAAAAAAAATGTCAATAAGCGTATATTTATTGGTTTGCGCAAAAGTTATAGCGTTTACAAACTAGGGTACATTTTCTGGAATTTACACAGCTTTAAATTTATGACTGCCTATCTCATTTCTTGAGGTGCTAAAATGGCAGGGCAGTACAAAACCCCCCAAATGACCCCATTTTAGAAAGTAGACACCCCAAGGAAATTGCTGAGAGGCATGTTGAGCCCATTGAATATTTTTTTTTTTTTGTCCCAAGTGATTGAATAATGACAAAAAAATAAATAAAAAAAAAATTACAAAAAGTTGTCACTAAATGATATATTGCTCACACATGCCATGGTTATATGTGGAATTGCAGAACAAAATACATTCTGCTGCTTCTCCTGAGTACGGGGATACCACATGTGTGGGACTTTTTAGGAGCCTAGCCACGTACAGGACCCCGGAAACCAAGCACCACCTTCAGGATTTCTAAGGGCGCAAATTTTTGATTTCACTCCTCACTACCTATCACAGTTTTGAAGGCCATAAAATGCCAAAATAGCACAAAACCCCCCCAAATGACCCCATTTTAGAAAGTAGACACCCCAAGGAAATTGCTGAGAGGCCTGTTGAGCCCATTGAATATTTTTTTTTTTGTCCCAAGTGATTGAATAATGAAAAAAAAAAAAAATACAAAAAGTTGTCACTAAATGATATATTGCTCACACATGCCATGGTTATATGTGGAATTGCACCCCAAAATAAATTTTGCTGCTTCTCCTGAGTACGGGGATACCACATGTGTGGGACTTTTTAGGAGCCTAGCCGCGTACGGGACCCCGAAAACCAATCACCGCCTTCAGGATTTCTAGGCACAAATTTTTGATTTGACTCCTCACTACCTATCACAGTTTCGAAGGCCATAAAATGCCAAAATAGCACAAAACCCCCCCAAATGACCCCATTTTGGAAAGTAGACACCCCAAGCTGTTTGCTGAGAGGCATCGTGAGTATTTTACAGCTCTCATTTGTTTTTGAAAATGAAGAAAGAACATTTTTTTTTTCTTTTTTTTTTCAATTTTCAAAACTTTGTGACAAAAAGCGAGATCTGCAAAGTACTCACAATACCTCTCAGCAAATAGCTTGGGGTGTCTACTTTCCAAAATGGGGTCATTTGGGGGGGGGGGGGGGTTTGTGCCATCTGGGCATTCCATGGCCTCCGAAACTGTGATAGGCAGTGAGAAGTGAAATCAAAAATTGACACCCTTAGAAAGCCTGAAGGCGGTGATTGGTTTTTGGGGTCCCGTACGCGGCTAGGCTCCCAAAAAGTCTCACACATGTGGTATCCCCGTACTCAGGAGAAGCAACAGAATGTATTTTGGGGTGTAATTCCACATATGCCCATGGCATGTTTGAGCAATATATCATTTAGTGACAACTTTGTGCAAAAAAAAAAAAAAAATTGTCTTTTTTCCGCAACTTGTGTCAACATATAAAATATTCCATGGACTCGACATGCCTCTCAGTATATAGCTTGGGGTGTCTACTTTCCAAAATGGGGTCATTTGGGGGGGTTTTGAACTGTTCTGGCATTTTATACACAACATTAGGAAGCTTACATCCACTCTTCTAACCACTTGAAGACAAAGCCCTTTTTGACACTTTTTGTTTACATGAAAACATATTTTTTTTGCAAGAAAATTACCCCCAAACATTATATATATTTTTAAAGCAAAGGCCCTACAGAATAAAATGGTGGGTGTTGCATTTTTTTTTCTACACAGTATTTGCGCAGCGATTTTTCAAACGCATTTTTTGGGGAAAAAATACACTTTTTTTAATTTTAACGCACTAAAACACACTATATTGCCCAAATGTTTGATGAAATAAAAAAGATGATCTTTTTTTTTTTTTTTATTTATGTTTTTATTGGGGTAGAGAAACAAAAAAAAAAAAAGAGAGTACAAAGACACATATACAGATTATTGTCAGTTGTTTTTACAGAAACTGCATGAGATCTAACAAACAAAGATCTGTACATAGCACATATGTCAGCAGGACTGAACAGTTGATGAACACAGGAAGGTATTTAAAGAAAGACAAAAACAGCTAACGTCGTGGGGTTGCAGCAAATACACAGTCTAGATAAGGTTGAAGACAGAAAATTGGATGGATCGGAATGCTAACCCCTGAGAAAAAATAAAAATAAATTCTAATAGACGGGGGGGGAGGGGTACAACCAGGAAAGCACCGTGGGGGGGGGGGGGAAGACTTGCGGGCTTAAGAGGATGCAACGTCATATAGGGGCTCCAAAAGTGTCCACCGAGTGTAGTAATATTGAAAAAGAAAAAGATGATATCCAGGAATGACTATACGGATTACAGATTACGGATCCTCAGGGATTGGCTCATCATATGAGAAGGAAAGCGTGTGAAGATCCAGTTGGTCGTCTGGAGATAGAGCTGAAGAGATGAACAATTGCCATCTAATGAGAAACTGAGATCTGGATTTGGGGTCTTTAAAGTCTGTGAGGAGTCGTTCTCTGTATAGAAGACTATGACAATCCTTTTTGAGTTGGATGATGGGTGGACTTTGAGGTGAAATCCAATGTCTGAGGATGAGTCTCCTTGCGATGAGTAGGCATAGCAGGATCCAATCCTTTGAGGGAGAGTTTGGGGCCGCCCCCTTGGGGGATGTGACCTTAGATGAGGAGGATGACCAGGGTAGCAGTAGGGGGTCCCAATATCCAAAAATTAAGAGAAAAGGGTCTTTGGGGATTGTCAATAGCGTGACTTCGAAGATGTAGAGAATAACTTGATCCCAAAACGAGGAGATGAAGGAGCAGGACCAAAAGCGGTGAGAAAGCGAAGGTCTGGTAACTGAACATAAGGGGCATGCAGTTCCCTCCGTCTCGGATTTGGGAGAGAGAAAGGGAATATATGCTCGGTGAGCAATTTTTAGCTGCGTTTCCCTCCATGTTTCATTAGGGATTAAGCGAAGAACCCTTTGGAGGCCAGATAGAATCTTTTCGATGAGGTTAGGGTCTGGGAAGTCTTTGCTCCAGTTGGCTATAGAAGACGATGTGAGAGGTGGGGAGGATTCATGTAGCAGAGGCTTGTATATGTCCGAGATAGAGAAGTGACCAATCTTTAGCAACCGATCTAAGAAACTTGATTTAAATCTCCAGGATGGTTCTTTGCAGGTACTGGAGAGAAAACTGACACATTGATTGTGGTAAAACCTATGGGAAGGAGGTAAGGAGAATTGGGTAGCCACTGTCGAGAAAGACAAGGGCTTTCCGGTCGTGAGATCACAGAGCGCGGAGAAGTTTGATAGGCCATGCTCCTGCCATATTTCAAAAGGTTTGTTGTGCATGCCAGGAAGAAAACCAGGATTCCCCCTAATGGGAAGGTGGGGGGAGATGAAGGATGGGAGCTTTTTCTGGTCTCCCTCCAGGCCAAGGCTGTGTCACGTAGAAGGAGGTTATGTTGCAGTGGGAGGGGGACAGATTTCCACCTGCAATGCAGGAGGGCCACCAGGGAGTAGGGTTGTGCCATTTCAGACTCTAGTTCATAGTTGGAATGACGGGATAGGTGGGCCACCCAGTCGAGGCTAGTCCTAACTAAACAAGCGAGATTATACATTCTAATATGTGGCAGGCTAATACCCCCCTCGGTCCTGGGAAGGTGCAGTTTCCTAAAAGCTATGCGTGGCCTTTTGCCATGCCAAAGGAATTTAGAGATTTTAGAATTGAGAGCCGATATATCTTTGTGTTTTAACAATAGTGGAATAGTTTGCAAAGGATACAGTAGTCTGGCAAAGCTGATCATTTTTATCAGGTGGCACCTTCCCAAGAGCGACAGGGGGAGATCCATCCAGTTAGACAGTTCCTGAGAGATTTTTCCAAAGAGAGGGGGTAGTTAAGATGGTAAAGAGAAGATGGCAGTTTCCCAATCTTAATCCCTAGGTAGGTGATGTGAGACGTGGCAACTTGAAAAAGAGAGTGTTGAGACCAAGGAGGGTTTGATTGGCCACCGATCGGGAGAATTTTGCTTTTAGAATAGTTTATGCGGAGTCCCGAGCATATTCTGAAATCGTCGAAGATGTTTTTAATTGTCAAGACGCCAGCTGGGGGGTTAGACGTGAAAATGAGGACATCGTCCACGAAGAGTGACGTGCGCAGTTCCATGGATCCAACAGTGATACCTCGAATGGGAGCAACGTGGGATAGGAATCTGGAGAGGGGTTCTAGGGCAATGTTGAATAATAGAGGGGATAATGGGCACCCCTGCCTGGTCCCTTTATGAAGGCGGAATTCTTCCGAAAGAAGACCTGCTGCGACTAGTCTAGCTGAGGGCGATGCGTACATGACACTTATGAGGTGACAAAAGGGACCATTAAACCCCATTTTGGAAAGCGAGAGTGAGAGCCAATCAAAGCTTACGTTGTCGAAGGCTTTTTCAGCGTCTAGAGTTATTATGGCATAGTCTCCCTTGGGGTCTCGTTTGGCCTGTTTGAGGGCTAAAAGCACCTTGCGAATATTCAGGGTGGCCGTGCGTCCTTTTACAAAACCGGATTGCGCAGGGTGTATGAGGTCTGGGAGGATTACTGCTAGTCTGGAGGCCACTATTTTCGATAGGATTTTAACATCTATGTTAAGTAATGAGATAGGCCTGTACGAACCTGGTTCTAGTGGGTCTTTACCCTTTTTTTCGAGAAGTTTAATGATTGCTTGATTGCCCGAGGGAAGATAAGGGCCACCAGCTCAAATGCCGGAATAAACAGAGTGTAGCATGGGTATCGCTATGTCGGGGAGAGTTTTGTAGAACTCGCTAGTAAAGCCGTCGGGGCCCGGGGCTTTCGAGGGGCGAAGATTTCTAATGGCGAGTGTTATTTCATCTGTCGTGATGGGGGTATTTAGGGAGTCCAGCTGGACGGGAGATATGGAAGGAAGGTGCATTTTGTCTAGAAAGGATTGTGCAGCCTCTGTGTTAATGGGATCTGGGCCATATAGGGCCGTGTAAAATTGCAGCATGGCTTTGTTAATAGCAGGAGGGGTGGAATGTACCTTCCCCAGGTGATCTCTAAGTGAGGTTATGTGGGTCGAACGGGAAAACCCCTTGGAAAGCTTAGAAAGAAGTTTGCCAGATTTGTTCCCGAATTTGTGTAAGGTGGCGTCTAGGTGAGCTTTTTTGGTAAGTTCAAGAGTAGTTGCCCAGGCGTCAAAGGAGGATTTAGCTGCCGACCATTCGTCTCTGTCAGCGGGAGTTGTGGAAGTGACTAATTTGAGTTGCGCACTGTGTAGTCTAGTACTGGCTAGCTTAAACTTAGATAGCGCATTCTTCTTAAAAGTAGCAGCATAAGATATGATCCTCCCCCTCAGGAATCCCAGAAGAGGTTCGGGTCGCCTGAATGGGAGGCATTAGCTGAGGAGAATTCTTCCCAGGAGTGCACTATATAATTTCTAAAGTCCGTGTTATTGTGGAGGAATGAGGGAAAGCGCCAAAGGTTGGGGTGTGGAGGGAGATCCAGTCGTTCAAGGGTAAGTGTAATTGGGGCATGGTCAGATATGGCAATGTCTTCTATCCCGGTTTCTGATATAAAGGGTATAAGGTTATCGGAGCCAAAGAAGTAGTCGATCCTGGTAAGGATCTTGTGGGGGTTAGAGTAAAATGTAAAGGCCTTATCTGTTGGATGAGATAGACGCCATAGGTCTGAGAGATGTAGGGAGTCCATGGTTGACGCGAGCAGTGTATGGGTGGAGGGAGAGGAGGGTGCTAACGATGATTTTGGTGAGGACCTGTCATCTGTTAAGTGCATAATGTCGTTGAAATCTCCCCCAATCAAATGGGGTAGATGAGTAGGGGTGAGGAGCAATGAGGATAGTTGACAGTAAAAAGGTTTCGTCGGGCTGTTGGGGGCATATATGTTAGATATTAATATCTCCTTAGACCCGAGTTTAACTCGGGTCGAGATAAAGCGCCCCTAGTCGTCTGTGTCAGTGGAGAGGACGGAGCATGGGAGGTTTCTATGGATCAGCAGGAGGACACCAGCTTTACGCCCCACTGCCTCTGAGCCCAGGACTGTCCCTACCCACAGTTTCTGCATTCGGTGGAAGTCAGAAGAATGGAGATGTGTTTCCTGAAGTAGCGCAATATCGGTTTTCAACCGTTTAAGGTGGCGGAGGATCTTCATTCTCTTGTGGGGAGAACGGAGACCCTTAACATTCCATGAAACAACCCTAAGGTGGTGTGTTAAAGAGGAGGTATTTGAGGGGACCTGAGATCAGTGTATCATAGATTGGATATAGGAGACTCGACTGAGGAATGGAGTTGCATGGGTTATGCGGGCAGCAAGCTTGTGGGTAGACGATGCAGGAGAAAATGCAATAAGGAAGGAGTGGGATGGGAGGGAAGGTAGTAGGAAACCAAACAGGAAAAAACAACAGAACCAGAATATATATATTCGTGAACTTCACTTTTTTCCGCATGAATTCACTGTGCAAGCGGCTCCTCATACAGGACCTCCAAAGAGGGAGGGGGAGATAGCGAGGGTGCCTGAGAGCCCTGGGACTACTGACACGAGGCTCTAGAGGCTCAGATTGTTACGAAAGAGGGAGTGGAGAGTGGTGCACAGCAGACTCACGGTGAAAAAGGGGAACAAGTAAGCAGTAGTACAATTAGCATCTGCACTAGATCAAATATGGAAACCAAACATTCAAACATGACACTAGAACAAATATTGAAACAGAGCAGTTTGACATCTACAGATGTCTCTCGGCCGGCAGGCCTGTTAATAGCATTGAAACACTGTGGGGACCTGTAGAGAATATAAAAATAAGAGAAAGAAAACAGACACGATAGAACTTCCGTGGATCCATGGTATCTGTGATAGAGAACACGGGTTGAAACAGCGTAGCGTCCTGAGGAACCAAAAAGAAAGAGATAGTGATGGGGTGCTAAGTCTAAGTGATTTCGGAATAAACCCTCCATCAGGGTAGGGCAGGTCGGCTGGGCGGTAGGCAGGGAGGTATATGTCAGAAGAACATATGTAAAAGAAAGAGAAAAAATAAAAAACATACGACCTGCGGTGAAGGATGTAATGGTTGCGGCTCAGAACCAAGACTGCAGGTCAGGGTGTTTCTATTGCGATAATCCGGAACAGAAGGCCTAAAACGTTTGGGGGAATCCTTGCGTGGGCTTCTTTGTTCCAGAGAGCGGAGACTGGAGGCAGATTTGGAAGGCGTCTGGTGGAGAGAGCCCGGGCGAAGAGAGCAAATGAAGGATTCTGCTTCCGAGGGATCCTGGAAGGAGAGTTGTACCCCATTGGGCGATCGAAGTCTGAGGGTTGCAGGGAAAGCCAGAGTGAATTTTATTTGCTGCTTAAATAGTTCAGAGCAAACCGGCTGAAAGGCTTTCCTCTTCTTAGATACTTCTATTGAGTAGTCGGCAAAGATGAGGATTTTTACCCCATCTATTTGTAGAGCCGGGGATTGCCGGAATTTTTGGAGAATAGTGGATTTATCTGCATAATTTAGGTACTTGGCAATGATGGGGCGAGGGGATTTGCGTTCAGGTTTGATGGTGCCCATCCGGTGCGCGCGTTCCACTGTGAACGGGCCTGGAAGGCCCATTGCTTCGGGGATGCGTTTAGAACAGAAGTCCGCAAGAGCTGTAGGGGGTAACGACTCCGGGACACCTACAAAACGCAAGTTGCTCCTTCTGGACCTATTTTCCAGGTCTTCCAACTTCTGGATAATGTATTGGTTACTTTTGTCTTGGGAGTGCTCCGCGGACTGTGCTTGGTAGAGTTCATCTTCTACTTCTGATAGGCGATGTTCAACTTCATTCAGCCTTTGAGTGTGTTCAGATAACTGGGCTTTGATTTGGTTCATGCCTGCATTGACTGCTTTTTCCACAGAGGCTGCAATCATAGGGTTCAGGAGCGCAGCCACTGCTTGTGCTATGCGCTGTGTGTGACCATCATCCCCCGAGGGGGTATCAGGAATAGTGTTTCCTTGTATGGTTGAGAGAGAGAGTGGTAGAGCTGGGCCCTGGAGTGCTGAGGAGGGTGAGTTTAAGGGTTTCTGAGAAGCGCAGCCACTAACCTCCATCTCTCCTGGCTGTGTGTCCGCCGCAGCATGCGAGTAGGCCGGAGCCGGGGGCTCGATTTGCGGCCTGTCCGACGGGGCCGTGACGGCAGCGTGCGATCGGGTGCCGGACTTTTCGAAAAAACGGTCCATCCGTGACCTGCGGGTGGTGGGGGTGCCTCGGTGGTGACAGGTAAGTTGTTAGGGCCACTCAGGCCGGTTTTTTAGGCCGAATTGGGGTACCTGTAGCGGGAGCTGTGGAGAGGCGCAGCTACTCCATGCGGCGCCGGAACCGGAAGTCCAAAAGATGATCTTAGGCCGAGTACATAGATACCAAACATGACATGCTTTAAAATTTCGCACAAACGCGCATTGGCGACAAACTACATACATTTTTAAAAGCCTTTAAAAGCCTTTACAGGTTACCCCGTTAGATTTACAGAGGAGGTCTACTGCTAAAATTACTGCCCTCGATCTGACCTTCGCGGTGATACCTCACATGCATGGTGCAATTTCTGTTTACATATGACGCCAGACCGACGCTTGCGTTCGCCATTGGGCAAGAGCAGGGCAGGACAGGGGTGCTTTTTTTTTTTTTTTTATTATTCATTTTGCTTTTTTATTTTATTTTTAAACTGTTGCTTCCATTTTTTTTTTTTTTTATCATTTTTATTGTTATCTCAGGGAATGTAAATATCCCCTATGATAGCAATAGGTAATGACAGGTACTCTTTTTTGAAAAAACTGGGGTCTATTGGACCCTAGATCTTTCCTCTGCCCTCAAAGCATCTGACCACACCAAGATCAGTGTGATAAAATGCTTTCCCAATGGCGCTTTTTATATCCGGGGGGAGGGACATTCCCTCCCACTGCTTGTAAAAGCAGTCCAGAGGCTAATTAGCCACTAGGATTGCTTTTACATGAAAGCCGGCCGCTGGCTGAAAAGAATGATACCAAGATGATACCTAAACCCGCAGGCATTATTCTGGTATAAACATTCAAAGTCCAGCAACATACCAGTATGTTGCTGGTCCTTGTTGGACATGTATTGTAATCTTTTTTTTCATGAAGCCTGTTGGCTGAACGAAAAAAAAAAGATTGATCGGTGGGTATGCCCACCATTAGAATACCGCCCTTCATCCACCCACTTCTAATGATGGGCATACATGCACCATTTATATATGCCGAAGCATGGGGGCATCTTCCCGCAAAAGTTATGCCGCGTACACATGGTCAGACTTTTCCACGGGCAAGCCTCCGTCGGAATTTCGACCGTATGTACGCGGCATTAGGAGCAAAATCGCTCCTCCGCCCCTGCTGCCCCAATGCTTCGGCATATATGCTTTTTTTTTTTTTAACTGTGGTGGTGAAATCACCTCCTACAGCACTGGAGTCGCAGGGATCAGGCCTGTCTCTGCGAACGCTGCAGTTATGTGTGTTGTGTTTTGTAAGTGACAGTGATCGATCGATACTGCACTTGGGTGGCCTGGGCTGGACGGAGGGGCAAAACGCAGGTGCTAGCATGTATCTGGGCTGATCCCGCTAACACTGCGTTTTTGGGAACCCTAAACTGCTGGGGACGCTAGTATAGATCTGATCAGATCAGATATTGATCTGTTCAGATACTATACCACTAAGGGGGGTGTATGCTTAACGCGTGGGTGTTAGCGCTACTGGCACTAACCTGACGCTGCCTGGGGTGTGACGCAGACCCTCTCTGACGCTAAAACCTAATTGATATCACCCGCCAGGCGATCAGGGGGTTAAACCTTTATTGGGTTATATACGGCGGGTGCCCTGACACTATAAAAAGCAAACTAACTAACCAGCGTCACCCGTAACACTTATATGATGATCACTGGTGAAAGGGTTAACTAGGGGCAATTAGGGGGTTAAAACCTTTATTAGGTAATATATGGGGGTACCTGACGCTATATAAAAACCTGACGGCGAACCTAAAAAAAATTTACTGGCTACCTATCGGCATCACCGACACTAAGACAACGATCATAAAAACGATCGCTTAGCGACAGTGGTGATAGGGGGTGAAAGGGTTACCTGGGGGGCGATCAGGGGGTTAAACCTTTATTAGATAATATATGGGGGTACCTGACGCTATAAAAACCTGCGGCGAACCTAAAAAAAATTACTGGCTACCGATCTGCATCACCGACGCTAAGACAGCGATCAGAAAAATTATCGCTTAGTGACAGTGGTGATAGGGGGTGAAAGGGTTACCTGGGGGGCGATCAAGGGGGTTAAACCTTTATTAGGTAATATATGGGGGTACCCGACGCTATAAAAACCTGCGGCGAACCTAAAAAAAATTACTGGCTACCGATCAGCATCACCGACGCTAAGACATCGATCAGAAAAATGATTGCATATCGACGGCGGTGCTAGGGGGTGAAAGGGTTACCTGGGGGGTGATCAAGGGGGTTAAACCTTTATTAGGTAATATATGGGGGTACCCGACGCTATAAAAACCTGCGGCGAACCTAAAAAAATTTACTGGCTACCGATCAGCATCGCCGACGCTAAGACATCGATCAGAAAAATTATCGCTTAGTGACAGTGGTGATAGGGGGTGAAAGGGTTACCTGGGGGGCGATCAAGGGGGTTAAACCTTTATTAGGTAATATATGGGGGTACCCGACGTTATAAAAACCTGCGGCGAACCTAAAAAAAATTACTGGCTACCGATTAGCATCACCGACGCTAAGACATCAATCAGAAAAATGATCGCATAGCGACGGCGGTGCTAGGGGGTGAAAGGGTTACCTGGGGGGTGATCAAGGGGGTTAAACCTTTATTAGGTAATATATGGGGGTACCCGACGCTATAAAAACCTGCGGCGAACCTAAAAAAAATTACTGGCTACCGATCAGCATCGCCGACGCTAAGACATCGATCAGAAAAATTATCGCTTAGTGACAGTGGTGATAGGGGGTGAAAGGGTTACCTGGGGGGCGATCAAGGGGGTTAAACCTTTATTAGGTAATATATGGGGGTACCCGACGCTATAAAAACCTGCGGCGAGCCTAAAAAAAAATACTGGCTACCGATCAGCATCACCGACGCTAAGACATCGATCAGAAAAATGATCGCATAGCGACGGCGGTGCTAGGGGGTGAAAGGGTTGTCTGGGGGGTGATCAGGGGGTTAAACCTTTATTAGGGGGGGTTAGGGGGCTACACTGGACCTAAAACTAAATGTAGTGACACTTTTACAGTCACAAATGTCACTGATTGCAGTGATCACTAAATAAATGGTCACTGCAATCAGTGACACTGTGACTGGGGGCTGGGGGGTGATCTGGGGTGATTTATGTGCCTATGTGTCCTGGTGTCAGTGTAGTGTTGTGTGCACTAACCTGCATCTTCTCCTGTACGGCGCTCTGTATATGTGAGCGCCGCAGGAGAGATGACATCACTTGCTCCTGCCTGGCAGGCAGGGGAAGCTCTCTCATTCGCCGGGAGCGATCGAGAGGGGGGGGCCGGAATCGAACGGCCGTCCCCTCATGCCGGATCGCTCCCGAAGGTAAAACGACCACCCACTGTAAAAAAGGGGGGTCTGATCGGACCCCCCAACTATACAAAGGCAATCACGTATATGTACGTGATTCTGCCTGTCGGTGCCATTCTGCCGACGTATATTTACAGTGGGCGGTCGTTAAGTGGTTAAAAAGGAAATTTACTCCAGAGATAAAACGATAACCCTGCCTCTTTATAAAACTCTGGTTCGGCCGCATCTGGAGTAATTTATTCACAAGTCCTCAGAAAGGATGTGCTGGATCTGGAGAGAGACCAGAGAAGGCCAACAAAATGAATATAGGGACTGGAGGACCTCAATTATGAGGAACGACTACAAGCACTACATTTATTGTCCCTGGAGAAGAGACCCATGAGAGGAGATATGATAGCGATATACAAATATCTCAACAGTGATCCCAGCGTAAGTATGAAACTTGTCCCAGGGAGTGTAGGAAAATATGTGGCCACATGATGAGACTGGAAGAGAAGCAGTTTAACCTAAAGCTGGGTAGGGTTTTTTTTTTGACTGACTGTCAGGGCAATAAGGATGTGGAACTCTCTTCCACAATTGTGGTGTCAGCAGGAAGTATGGATAGTTTTAAAAGACTCGTGGACATGCATCTTAGCTAACTCAATATACAGGGATATGGAAAATGGTTTTCTACACGCACACCAACACAGGTTGAGCTGGATGGACCGTTGTCTTTATTCAACTTTACCAACTATGTAACTATGTACATTCACCATCTGATTACCTACATTGCCCCCTGAACGGTAGATTTTGTGCATGTGGACAACTTGTGCCTAGAAAGAGGTTAGGCGTTATGTTCAAGTTCAAGGCATGGGGAGACCAAGAGTGGAAATTGGTGAGCGTATATTTTTAAATATATGTTCATCACCGGTGATTAAAATTTTCTAACAAGCACTGCAAGATATAATAATAATAATATTTGAATCTCTTTCAGATTGTCACCAGTTCTCAAGTTCCGATTTTTTATTGATAGAAAAGTTGTTTTACTAAAAAGAAATTGCACAATGGAAGAGTCACTCCCAGCCAACAAGGAACATTAGAGAATACCAAGCTCAACTTACCGAACAGTCTGTGACCAATAGAATTGACCTGTCCAACAATATGCTTTAAAAACAGGGGTTTTGAATTTATTACAGGCGGTCCCCGGGTTACAAACAAGGTAGGGACTGTAGGCTTGTTCTTAAGTTGAATCTGTTTGTAAGTTGGAACAGGTACATTTTTTAAGTGTAGCTCGATCAAAAAAATCTATTTTTAAGCTTTTTGGATAGCATAGGGAAGGGTTATCACCCCTGTATTATTTGTTTTGCTGTCTGTGCCCCTGTTCAGAAGATTTCACCTCACTTTTCGTCCCAATGACCATTGGATTTTGAAAATGTTGGGTTATTAGGGAAACAAGGATTGGTGATAAAGCATCAGTGGAGACACCTTTTTCCCATATTAACTCTTAAGCCTCATACACACGGCCGAAAATCTCATCAAGAAAAAACACGTCGTTTTTCTTGACGAGATTCTTGGACAAGAAACTTGTCCCGGCCGAGTGTACAGACGCTCCTTTCAAAGAACCCGCGGTTCTTTGACTGGAGCGAACGCGGTGACGTCATCGACTACGATGAGCGTGCGCTCATCACATTTGATGCCGTCGCCGCCATCTTGCTACACCCTATCTATGCCTAGGAAGCTACCGCGCATGCGTCGAAGTCATTTCGAGCATGCGCGGGCTTCCCGGAGGACAGGTAAGTGTACACACACACAATTTTCTCGTCGAGAAACAGGCTGACGAGAATCTCGACGAGAAAATAGAGAGCAGGTTCTCTATATTTCTCGTCGAGATTCTTGTCGGTTTTCTTGACGAGAAACCATACACACGTACGATTTTCTCGGCAAGAAAGCTATCTCGGCAGTTTTCTTGTCGTTTCTTGACGAGAAACTCGTTCGTGTGTACGAGGCTTTACAGGAGAGAATTTCCCTTCCTAGGGGTAGATTTCCTCTCACTTCCTGTTGTCTCCTTCCGTTTGTAAGTAGGAGTCGTTTGTAAGATGGATGTTTGTAAGTAGGGGACCGCCTGTACATGGGCAGCAGAGGACTCTACCAACTCATCTGTCTGACCTAAGTGGAATGTTTCCCTCTCAATATCTACTTACCTTACTGTCTTGTCCCCTCTATTTTCACCATCTTTTCCCCTCTTTTCTTTATAAGTTGTAATGATACACAAACACCCAAACCATAATCTCTAGTATCGAAAGATGGGAAACTCTGTGACCCACATAGAGTTCCCATTTACAAGAAATTGTGTTTAGCACAATAACAAAAGCCCTAGCATATTTGTAATGGGTGGGCACCGCTTGTTGAGTAGATGGTGGTGCTCACTGATCCTTAATATGTAATATTAGATGATATGGCTTCACAGACTTATATACTAAATCAACTCAGTTGAAGCAAACAACTTCTCTATGCAATGTGACGATATGGTTCCAATATTGAAATGTCTATATCTATCTATGTGTTAACAAATGTTATACTTGTGTACTGTACACCTCTCCTTTTTCAATAAAATAGGATTGAACTAAAAACAGGGGTTTTGTTTCACACATTTGCAAATACATGCGTAAGCCACAGAGCCCCAGCAAGTCATCCCATTTTCTGTGGACCTAAACTCTAATTTCTGTGAGTCTCCAACAATGGAAGCATATTCATTTAGATGGACAGGTGTAGGGCAGATAGACCTGAAGGGAGTCCCCCCCCTTCTTAAAGGGGGTGCCTTGCCGGGCTCTGTGGCTTACGCATATATTTGCAAATGCATGCAACTAAACCCCTGTTTTTAATGCATACTGTTGGACAGGTCAATTTGGTTGGTCGCAGGCTGGTCGGTAAGTTGAGCTTGGAATTCTCTTTTTTTTTGTATATGTGTTGCCTTTCCAATGCTCCTTGCTGCAGTGACCAGTTACAGGTCGGGGCAGTAACCACTTATTTGTAACAATAAACTGATATGTGAAGAATGGTATAGTGGGTATAGATTATGTTGATTGTATTCATTGGGATTGATGTACTAAAGGCAAAGAGGTTGTTCATTTTGCAAAGGGAATTTTTCCTTAGCTTAGTGAATGAGGTGAAGCTCTGCCGACTGCCATCATGTGCAATAAAAATTTTCAATAGTGTAGTCATATCGTAATACACGGATATGGAACTATAACGAAGAATACAGACTTTATTTCTTCATATATTTCTGGTATTGCTTGTATTATCTGATACATGAATATTAAATATCTCACTAGTCAAAAAATGCATTTGCCCTTCTCTTTTATCAGTAGCCTCCTTAGTCTGGGTTCACACTATTGCGAATTGGAGGCGGGATTTCCGCCTCCAATTCGCAAAAGCAGGAGAATGTGACCGGCTCTCTTTGAAGCCGGTTCACATATCTCCATTGTGCATCCAGTGCGAATTTGCACAGGAATGCTGTGCGTCTTTTTATCCATTTCAGGTCCGAATTCAGCCCAAAATTCGGGCTGAAATCGGACCTGAAGCGGTGAACGGGGACGCACCGGACCCTGCTGGGAGCTGCATCTGCATCCAGTGTGAACCGAGCCAAATCGTTTTTTTAAATTTAAATAGCTTTGCTTATAAAAATCCCAATAGTTTTATTTGCTTGCCATATTTGTAATAGTTTTGCACATTTTAGGTATTTAGAGTATTTGTTTTTAATAGTACTTTCCATGACTATGCAATTTACATATGGATTAAAAATATATTAGAACTGTTGCTGTTTGAAAACATATATACTTAAATAGATATTATTAAAATATAGTAATATTATTAATATATATATATATATATATATAGATAGATAGATAGATAGATAGATAGATAGATAGATAGATAGATAGATAGATATTATTATTATACACAATTTATATAGCGTCAACAGTTTATGCAGCACTTTACAATGTAGAGGGGAGACAGCACAATTACAGTACAGTTCAATACAGAAGGTACAGGAGGGCCCGGCTTGTAGAGCTTACATTTTAAAGGGAGGGGGGTAGGTACAAAAGGTAATAGCTGCAGAGAATGATTTATATATATATATATGTCAGTCATTGATACCTGCTCTACCCCTCCAGGGCTCACTGGAATGCCAGGCTGGAGAGGGGGCAGGAACAGCTGGCTCAGGCTCTCAGCCACGTGTTGAAAGGCTGAGCGAGCTGCCTATTAGACATCTGGGTGGATACTGACATTAGTAGTGGCTCTATGACGTCAGCCAAGAGGGGGCTTTAGCCCGCTGTCGGCTGATTCTGAGTCACAGGAGAGCAAAAGTAAGTGCACAAAAAAGCTTTGGCCATACTTTGCTTTTAATGGTTAATATGTAAATGGAAGGGTATTTTATGTAAAGAATCTTTTTCATCTTAGTTACATTCTAAAAGTCCCAACTATATATTTTTTTCCATTCAAGGAAGATGGAGGAATGCTCAAACAGTACAGAAAATATGTTCTACATTTCAGCATTTTCTATCTCTGAAACTGCACAATGTCTCCTTTTTACTGCAGTTCTATTGATGTATCTGATGACTGTCTTTGGAAACACGACCATTGCTGTATTGGTGTGTTGGGCTTCCCAGCTCCATACTCCAATGTATTTCTTCTTGAGTAATCTTGCTATTAGTGATGTTATGTATGTTTCAGTTACTCTTCCAAAGCTGCTCTCCATACTCCTAACACATGACCATTGGATGTCTTTCTCCGCTTGTATGACTCAGGTGTACTTCTTCTCATTGTCAGTTACTTCTGATGTATTTGTACTGACCTTCATGTGCTATGACCGATACGTAGCGATCTGTAAGCCATTACAATATTCCTTACTCATGAGTAAAGATGTATGCATTTCACTGGCTCTATCCCCTTGGCTTATATCATTGACTAATTCAATCATCAACGTGTTAGCCGCATCTCTGTTGTCCTTCTGTCTCACACAAAATGTTGACCATTTCTTTTGTGATCAGAAGGAACTGTATGCAATAACCTCTAGTGATGCTACAAGCAGAAACATACTTATATTATGTCAGGATTTACTGCTGGCATCTTTTCCTTTTTTTCTTATTATGACCTCCTACGTTTTTATCATCTCCACTATACTCAAAATTCGCTCCTCAGAGGGACGGATGAAAGCTTATTCCAGTTGTACCTCCCACCTCACTACAGTAATATTATTCTATGGTCCAGTCATTGTAATTTATGGCAAACCAGAATCTGAAGGTTCTAAGGAACTGGACAAGCTACTGGCCTTGCTTTATATGGCTGTGGTTCCAATGCTCAATCCATTTGTCTACTCTTTAAGGAACAAAGATATTTTAAATGCTATTGAAAATATAAAAAGGAAATGGAACATGATTGCCGATAAATAATTTATCACTGGTTAACTAATCTATCGTATGGGAGCCATGTGCACAAAGGGCCAGAATATTTTAATATGGATTCAGCACGGTGTATGAAACCCTCTTCCTGATATCATCATGTGGGATCTTTAGCTCCGTCTGCCATACATTTTTGCCATTGACCACTTAGTCCACTTTAGTCCAAAAGATTCAGAATCTGACACAGCCATCTGTATTTGAGAGCAGAAACTGCAATTTTTACATAGAAATACAGAAAGGAGTGCCAGACCAAAAGTAAATAAAGGAGTCCAAGATGGTTTTAATTGTTGATAAAAAAAGTCAAATAAAAACTTCCAATACATTTTGGGGGGCAACACCACTTGCCCTTTATCAGGGCTCAACACAGAATAACACTTGGATGGACTCAGATAAACTAGTTACTTCACAGATCTATGTTAGAACCGGTACTGAACTCTCCTTAGGGAGGAAGAAACTGACAACAGTTGCTTGGCAGCAATGGTGGCCTCCATTGCTTCTCAGCAACTGCTGTTAGGTTCTTCTTCCATGAAGAAAATTAAATTGATATCTGTGCATGCTACTCCTGATCACCAATCCCATAGTAACATTTCTGTATCTTCCTCAAACTCTCACAGATTCTTAGAGTGCCTCAAACCTGGAGATCAATAGCAGCAAATCCTAAAGCTCTGAAGATATCTAGTCTACCTCTACAGCGCTGCAACTACACCAGATCTTTAACTACCATTAGGAATTGGTCACGTTATGGATATTCCTAGCATCCTCTTCTAAATCTATATAAAGTATTCAGTTAACTACCTTGCACTTCTTAAAAGGTGTAGGAGATGTTTTTGAATTCCCGTACCATCTTATATTCTATACAGCATGCAGAGGAAGATAGACAAATTTATATGTGGCTATCCCAAACCTAGACTTCACCACACTATAATGTATCTGTAAAAATTTCCTGGGGGCCTGGGGGTTCCACACCTTGCTAAAAATGTCCAGGCCTCGCAAATGGCACAACTGCCAAAATATCATGTGACCCAGGAAACTCCAATATGAGTCTGAATTATTAGATATGTATCCACTTTGGATAATCTTTTTTGGCTTTTGCCCAAGGAATGAAATCCCATCTCCAATCCAATTGCTGCTCATTCACTCAGCATGACCTGAAGTACTCTGGTGCTCTATTGCCTCCTCACCCCTGCATTCAATTTTGCATAATCCATCCTTCTTGCCAGGGCTGGAAAACCCAGGTGGCCTCTGAATATGGTTCACCCAAAATGTTATTTGTGTTTATAAGTGATGCACTATTGTGGGCCCTAAAAGCTTTGTGACTTTTCAACAGGAATATAAACTCCTCACCTGTGAGATAGTAGAATATCTTCAGATCAAAAATTACTTCTTCAGCTTAAATTATCCATCTTCGGATATCTTAGGATATCCCAGCCCTTATGGCTTTTGAATCAAGTGTCTGTTTGACTCTTATTGTAAAGGAAATTTGTAAGTTCTGTATATAATTGTATTCTATTTTGTATGTATTGCACACTTCCCTCACTGTGCGCACGGCACTAATAATGTTTTCATTACATGTTTGCATTCTTTCGGTCCTTATTAGAATTAGTCTGCCTATGTTACGCCCTTTGTTACTATAAACGTACAATTGTAATATTAATGTGATACCTACGTAATCATGTGTATAAAAACCTTCAATTGCATCATATTAAAGCACAACAATTATTTGGAAAGATGTGGAGTGTATCTTTTGTGTCTGTTCCCTACTGCAGTAGTTATTATTAATTTGGAAGAACTAATCAATATGAGGATAGTAATTGCCTCTCTATAAAATGCCCAGGTGGGAATTGTGCCCCTTGTCTATTCTTTTCTTCTCCTAATACAAACCTTCACTTTTCTAATCTATGCATTTATATGGGAGAGGAGCTGGGGCAGCATTTAGAAGTGGAAGACTGGTCAAGACTAGTCTAAAATATGGCAGTCAAGCTCTCCCAATATGTTGGCTTTAGAAACAAATTTTGGACGACTTTTCCATTTGTTATTTGTTCCATTTTGTGTAGCCAAATTTACATAAAAATCCCTCACCAGTTTGTTTTTGGAGTTGTGCTTAATCAGACACATTTCTCCACATTTGGAGGTCATACTCTGTAGCTCCTGACTTTTGGATGAATGTGTATGATATTCTATGTGTGCTTTTTTCACCACTAATTTACTGAAGACAAGGTAGAAGTGCTGCAGTGGCAAGACATTACAAATGGAAAAATTAAAAGAACAGCGAGGGTTTAAAAAACCCAAACATTTATACTCACTTAGATGGCCTCAGCATCCAATGCTGCAGCTGTCCCCTCTTGGCTCTACACCAGGGATATGCAATTAGTGGACCTCCAGCTGTTGCAGAACTACAAGTCCCATGAGGCATAGCAAGACGGACAGCCACACGCATGACAACCAGAGGCAGAGGCATGCTGGGACTTGTAGTTTTGCAACATCTGGAGGTCCGCTAATTGCATATCCCTGCTCTACACCAAGAATTGTGCAATCAAAACCACTGATCGCTCAGTTCTAAGGTCCACTCTGAGTGCAGAGTGGTTACTAGTAATTACCACTCTCTGCTTTGCCCCTCCAGTGCTCACCGGAACGCTGGGCTGTGGAGGGGGTGGGAGCAGCTGGCTTAGGCTCTTAGTGGTGTGCTGGGGGCTTAGACAACTGTCAGTCAAGGATCTGTGCTGATCCCAACATAATTCTCAGGATTTCTAAGAGGCTCTGTGATGTCAGCCGAGGGCTTTAGCCCACTGTCAGCTGAATCTGGGTCACAGGAGTACATAACTAAGTGCACTCCTGTGACCAACAGGAGAAGTATGGCCAAAAGAGCTTTGGCCATACTTCTTCTTCAAATATATGACATTTATTTTAACATCTGTAATACAATCTATTGCAAAACGATGGAAGACCCCTCACCTTATTTCTTTCAGAAGTTATAGCGGAGTCCCACCCAAAAGTGGAACTTCCGCTCATTGGATTCCTCCCCCCCCCTCCGGTGCCACAATTGGCACCTTTCGGGGGGGAGGAGGGACAGGATACCTGTCAAAGACAGGTATCCTTTCCCACTTCCTGGAGTCCGGCCGGGGCCATGACGTGGCCATGACGTCACCGCAAGGCTCCCTCCTCCTCCTCCCCTGGCCGCCGGGCTAATAGGAGAGAGGAGCGGGCCTCGCGCATGAGCAGTAGGGTTCCCGGCGTGAATCTGAAAGGCTACACTGCCGGGTTCCCTTACCTGCAATGGCGATGGAAGCACCCGACAGCTGATGGGAAACATCAACTGCGGTTCCGACATCGAGGGACTGCAGGACAGGTAAGTGTCCATTTATTAAAAGCCAGCAGCTGCAGTAGGTGTAGCTGCTGGCTTTTAAAAAAAAAATTCCTGTCACAGGCCGAAACAGCACTTTAAGGGCTGAGTACCTTGGATTATGATTAATGTCAAAATTATGACTATCTTTGATAATAAACTAGCCCTCTGTGAGAAAGTCTGGCCCTCTTGGACCTGATCCTATCTCAGTTTAAACCTTTACATCTTTAATGTACTTTGCTTTTGCTTGACCACAATGGATCTGAAACAGAAAGAAAGATGTAAAATAAAATAAAATAAAAAACGCTCTAACAGATAAACTACACAAATACCACCCCAATGTATCACCACTTTGCTGGAGGTGCAACACAGTACACGGCTCATTGCTTCACATCTGGTGGGAATACAACCCTTCTGGAAGTACACTGCCTAGCGGCAAACATAACAACCTACTCTCCAGATTACACTCCGGCACAATATCTCCTCCACCACATGTCCCTACCCCAGTTGGCCTATACCACCTGGTTCAGCATCTCCATGTTTACCCATGTACAATCCTCATATGACCCCTTCACTTGCGGGGACTCAAAATGGTACCTGGTAAGACCACACACTTAACCGGACCAATAATACTTTGCCTACCTCCCCCCTGCTCTCCCAAACCCCTTTCTCCCAACAGAAGGGGATTCGTTTTCCCCTTTCTGGCTCACAGATACATCCGATAGAATGAATAAGTTACACCTGCTCATATTAGATGCTCAATTTTGACAAATTTTCAACTTTAAATGTTCAAACGGAGATGTTTATGACTCACAGACATTAATCGATTTTTAATTCTTTATTTCAATGTCTTACAAACACGAATGTCTCTCTTAATCTTTAACAATAAAATAATTTGGGGAAAAGAAAGATAAAAAAGAGAGAGATGGTTGGCTATGCCCCCACACAGTTTGCTCCCAATAGGGGTGTCCAGTTGTTCTGGAGGCACGACCAACATCATCATCAGCCTGTTACAGAGATCCTCATGCTTATTGTTCTTATTGTTCGGTTCTACTTGTTCTTTATCGATCGCATTGTCTATGTTTAGCCATGCATCAATGTTCTAATCATTACATTAATAGGAAATTGATTATGTCCTATCTGAATGTTTGTAAATATTTTTTTTGTCTATTTCTGAAAATCCTCAATGAAAATATTAGGGGAAAAAAATTAAAACTTCTACAAAACACCCCAGCAAAAAAACAGGAAAAGATGGAGCATCAGGTAAACATCAACAGAAGTTGTTGCTATCACAAACATTTAGCACTGAGAAGAACTGTTCACTGTTAATATGATGGGAGAATCCAACTCCAATACAGACTCTGATGGGAGAGCTGACTTTTACAGGGAGGGGGCTGGCACAGTTACAAACCTCTTTTTTTGGTCATGCTATGTCACCTGACCACAGTTCATAAAATGGCTTATGGTAATTGAGTTTTGGTGTAGCTGCAAATTAAAGTGGAACTAACCCCTCCTAGCCTTTGCTGCCAAGAAGCATGCCATCTTAACCTGTTTAGCTCTGCAGTTGCCACGATACTGCACATGCGATCAGCTATGACACCAGCCATTTAATGACTTGACAGTTTGGTCGAAAGCTAACATAAGCACACTTGACAGTTATAACTAGAGGCATGCCTTGAATGTAAATGTGTTTGGGTAATAGTCACAGAGTAACTAAACCCCTCCTAACCTTTCAGCCAATCAAGCTGTCATCTTGCACATGTGATCAGTTATGACACCAGCTATTTGATGGTTTGACAGTTTGGTTGAGAACACAAGCAAATGTGACAGTTAGAATTCCGCGAATGCTGGTAATATAACTGTTTAATGAAACCATTAAATCAGCGAAATTATTTAATTGAGTTTGTGTTAAAGTCCGGGGATTCCGTACATTTTTAACTCAATTGTTTTCTTTTTACCCTAATGGCAGACATGCAATCCTTGGGTTTAAATCTACCTCAACCCGAACTTGATTGTCATTCCTAGCTGTGGCGGCCGGTTCATAAGGGGCGCCACCCCCCTAATCTCCATGCCCTGGCCCCTAATCTCCATGCTGGGCGCCGGATGCATAGATTTCTCCGATTTTTTTTTTAAGCACATGGTTAGAGCCTGAGGCTCTAATTGCCTTAAAAAAGGTTGATTCCCTAAAGTCACAAAGTGGGTGGGCTCGGGGCGCAGAGTACTGCGCCCGAGCCCACCAACTTGTGACATTAGCGAGTCAACATTTGCTATTGTCTTCCTGCTTCTCCCCCCGGCCAATCAGGAAGACATTAGCGAGTCAACATTCGCTGTTGTCTTCCTGCTTCTTCCCCCGGCCAATCAGGACAGGAATCGGGTCCTAAGACCAGATTGGCTGGGAGGAGAAGCAACCAGATTGACCGGGAGGAGCAGCCGGGGAAGCCGACCATGACCTGGATGGGGTAAGTGTGAGGCTGGCAGGCTGGCGGGTGGGGGGGGGTTTGTCACCCCTACAAAAAAAGGGAGCACCAGTCGCCACTGATTTCTAGTCTTGGAAAATCAACAACTGCCTTGACACATTCTATGGTGTTTAGTAAATTAAGGTGATTGAGGTATCTGTGTGGTATAAATCCAGGGGTTTGACCCTGACATTGATTAGAACCAAAGAAGCTGTTTAGTCAAATGTCTTCAACATTAAGGAACAAGCCTATTTTTTTGTGACTAACTACTACATTTAATAATAATAGATAACATTTGTACATATGTGTGCAAGTAAGGTGTCATCATCTCCATTATACGCATAAGAGGGAAGAAATGGAAGAAATAATTTTACTGGCTTCTTGGCAACAAGGCAGAACATTTTTCTGTATCTAAGGATCTGAGCCTCTGTTCTTGAGGTATCTGTTGGCATCATGAAAGACAACAGTACTATCATCACCTGCAGTTACTGTAGACCCAAATCGAGGTCATCTTACCCACAACAGACCTAAAGGCAGGCTAGAATAGACTTTCTTCTAAATCTAATTGGCTTTATTGTTTAATTCTGAAATGCATTCATTATTTCTAATAATTAGTATTTTGTATCTTAATCCCATTGAGGTGCCATCTATGTCTAGGCCACAGATACTCTTTATATATCTCATCACCTTATAGCCAGATATTTGTGATCTTCTGAGTATGTGAAAAGCATTGAGGTAACATTTGCTGTCCATAACAAATTAAGATGTTTCCAGGAAAGGTTTCTAAACCCTTTAGAACAATTTTTTTTTTATTTATACAATTTTTTTTTTTCAGGCATGCACAAAAATAAATTATATATATGTTGAGCTATGGACATTTGAGAGTTGATTATGTAGAGCCCTGCTCCTATTGAGTAGGCGCTAGATGTAAATTTAGGTTTATCTGAGCTGTAGTTTAGCTCAGAGTATTATGTTAAATTGCTGGTTTCTGTTCCAGTTCAGTCGTGTTGTACATTTTCCACTTGGCCGTGGGTGTCGCTGTCACCCTCAGTCAGTGTTGGAAATACAGCAGGCTGGATGCATTGAGTACCTCTTTACCCAGAAATAGCCCAGGGGGAGTGGTTCACCCGCGGTGCATTCTGGGAGAGGGTACTTAAGGGACAGACACCGTCTGGCGGGTCTCTCTGACCTGATGGCCCTCCTGGCCTAAGGTGTGCTGTAGCAGTTCTTCTGCCTCTGGGCCTGTTGGCCCGAGGCCTCGTTACTTAAAGTAGGCCCAGGAGATTCTGGGGCCTACTGGTCCAGGGGTGGTCCTGAGCTGTCTTGCCTGCGGGGAGAAGCCGAGCCATTGGATACTCAATTGGAGGACGCATCCTGACCAAATCTACCTCACAGTATCGCCGGATGGCTGAAAGATACTGGTACTGTGAGATTGTATTCTGACTTTGCAAAAGTTCTTGGTTATACAATCCTGTGGCAGAGGATTGTACAACGATTCAAGTGTATTCAACAAGTCTGTGGCAAAGACTATGACCAAGCACCGCACCGGCTGCTAGGTAAGTGAGAGAGGCCTATCCGGTGGTTGCTAGATCCAGTTGTGGAGCTGTTTGTCCTCTGTAGGGATGAGCTCGGTGTTCGAGTCAAACATACGTTCGACTCGAACATCGGCTGTTCGATCGTTCGCCGAACAACGAACGATTTGGGCCGTTCGCGCCTAATTCGCGGCCCACAATGCACTACGCCATCGCAGTGTCATCCAGGCGCTGTGATTGGCCAAGCATGCACTGTGACCCCGCATGCTTGGCCAATCACAGCGCCGGCAGCGAGGAGAGCAATGATTGGCCACAGGCAGGATGCCTGTGGCCAATTATTGCTGAGGGTGTTTAGTACACGCCCCACACTATAAAAGGCCGCCAGCACGGCGGCCTAGTGTAGTGTGTTCCGGAGCAGGGAAAGAGAAGCATAGGCAGGGACAGTGACATTTTTTTTTCTTGCTTAACCTGGATTCCTTTAGTTTAGGGAAAGAGAAGGATAGGTAGGGAGAGTGTCAGTGTGTTTTACTGTGCTAATCCTTGTTTGTAGGGACAGGGAAGGACAGTGAGGGAAATTCTCCTTGTGCTATACTGTGCTAAAGCATTCCTCATCAACCATCTTTAAAAAAACATTTTTTATAGGGACAGAAAACTATAGGTAGGGAGAGTGTCAGTGTGTTTTACTGTGCTAATCCTTGTTTGTAGGGACAGGGAAGGACAGTGAGGGAAATTCTCCTTGTGCTATACTGTGCTAAAGCATTCATCATCAACCATCTTTAAAAAAACATTTTTTATAGGGACAGAAAACTATAGGTAGGGAGAGTGTCAGTGTGTTTTACTGTGCTAATCCTTGTTTGTAGGGACAGGGAAGGACAGTGAGGGAAATTCTCCTTGTGCTATACTGTGCTAAAGCATTCATCATCAACCATCTTTAAAAAAACATTTTTTATAGGGACAGAAAACTATAGGTAGGGAGAGTGTCAGTGTGTTTTACTGTGCTAATCCTTGTTTGTAGGGACAGGGAAGGACAGTGAGGGAAATTCTCCTTGTGCTATACTGTGCTAAAGCATTCATCATCAACCATCTTTAAAAAAACATTTTTTATAGGGACAGAAAACTATAGGTAGGGAGAGTGTCAGTGTGTTTTACTGTGCTAATCCTTGTTTGTAGGGACAGGGAAGGACAGTGAGGGAAATTCTCCTTGTGCTATACTGTGCTAAAGCATTCATCATCAACCATCTTTAAAAAAACATTTTTTATAGGGACAGAAAACTATAGGTAGGGAGAGTGTCAGTGTGTTTTACTGTGCTAATCCTTGTTTGTAGGGACAGGGAAGGACAGTGAGGGAAATTCTCCTTGTGCTATACTGAGCTAAAGCATTCATCATCAACCATCTTTAAAAAAACATTTTTTATAGGGACAGAAAACTATAGGTAGGGAGAGTGTCAGTGTGTTTTACTGTGCTAATCCTTGTTTGTAGGGACAGGGAAGGACAGTGAGGGAAATTCTCCTTGTGCTATACTGTGCTAAAGCATTCCTCATCAACCATCTTTAAAAAAACATTTTTTATAGGGACAGAAAACTATAGGTAGGGAGAGTGTCAGTGTGTTTTACTGTGCTAATCCTTGTTTGTAGGGACAGGGAAGGACAGTGAGGGAAATTCTCCTTGTGCTATACTGTGCTAAAGCATTGATCATCAACCATCTTTAAAAAAACATTTTTTATAGGGACAGAAAACTATAGGTAGGGAGAGTGTCAGTGTGTTTTACTGTGCTAATCCTTGTTTGTAGGGACAGGGAAGGACAGTGAGGGAAATTCTCCTTGTGCTATACTGTGCTAAAGCATTCATCATCAACCATCTTTAAAAAAACATTTTTTATAGGGACAGAAAACTATAGGTAGGGAGAGTGTCAGTGTGTTTTACTGTGCTAATCCTTGTTTGTAGGGACAGGGAAGGACAGTGAGGGAAATTCTCCTTGTGCTATACTGTGCTAAAGCATTCATCATCAACCATCTTTAAAAAAACATTTTTTATAGGGACAGAAAACTATAGGTAGGGAGAGTGTCAGTGTGTTTTACTGTGCTAATCCTTGTTTGTAGGGACAGGGAAGGACAGTGAGGGAAATTCTCCTTGTGCTATACTGTGCTAAAGCATTCCTCATCAACCATCTTTAAAAAAACATTTTTTATAGGGACAGAAAACTATAGGTAGGGAGAGTGTCAGTGTGTTTTACTGTGCTAATCCTTGTTTGTAGGGACAGGGAAGGACAGTGAGGGAAATTCTCCTTGTGCTATACTGTGCTAAAGCATTCCTCATCAACCATCTTTAAAAAAACATTTTTTATAGGGACAGAAAACTATAGGTAGGGAGAGTGTCAGTGTGTTTTACTGTGCTAATCCTTGTTTGTAGGGACAGGGAAGGACAGTGAGGGAAATTCTCCTTGTGCTATACTGTGCTAAAGCATTCATCATCAACCATCTTTAAAAAAACATTTTTTATAGGGACAGAAAACTATAGGTAGGGAGAGTGTCAGTGTGTTTTACTGTGCTAATCCTTGTTTGTAGGGACAGGGAAGGACAGTGAGGGAAATTCTCCTTGTGCTATACTGTGCTAAAGCATTCATCATCAACCATCTTTAAAAAAACATTTTTTATAGGGACAGAAAACTATAGGTAGGGAGAGTGTCAGTGTGTTTTACTGTGCTAATCCTTGTTTGTAGGGACAGGGAAGGACAGTGAGGGAAATTCTCCTTGTGCTATACTGTGCTAAAGCATTCATCATCAACCATCTTTAAAAAAACATTTTTTATAGGGACAGAAAACTATAGGTAGGGAGAGTGTCAGTGTGTTTTACTGTGCTAATCCTTGTTTGTAGGGACAGGGAAGGACAGTGAGGGAAATTCTCCTTGTGCTATACTGTGCTAAAGCATTCATCATCAACCATCTTTAAAAAAACTTTTTTTATAGGGACAGAAAACTATAGGTAGGGAGAGTGTCAGTGTGTTTTACTGTGCTAATCCTTGTTTGTAGGGACAGGGAAGGACAGTGAGGGAAATTCTCCTTGTGCTATACTGTGCTAAAGCATTCCTCATCAACCATCTTTAAAAAAACATTTTTTATAGGGACAGAAAACTATAGGTAGGGAGAGTGTCAGTGTGTTTTACTGTGCTAATCCTTGTTTGTAGGGACAGGGAAGGACAGTGAGGGAAATTCTCCTTGTGCTATACTGTGCTAAAGCATTCCTCATCAACCATCTTTAAAAAAACATTTTTTATAGGGACAGAAAACTATAGGTAGGGAGAGTGTCAGTGTGTTTTACTGTGCTAATCCTTGTTTGTAGGGACAGGGAAGGACAGTGAGGGAAATTCTCCTTGTGCTATACTGTGCTAAAGCATTCATCATCAACCATCTTTAAAAAAACATTTTTTATAGGGACAGAAAACTATAGGTAGGGAGAGTGTCAGTGTGTTTTACTGTGCTAATCCTTGTTTGTAGGGACAGGGAAGGACAGTGAGGGAAATTCTCCTTGTGCTATACTGTGCTAAAGCATTCCTCATCAACCATCTTTAAAAAAACATTTTTTATAGGGACAGAAAACTATAGGTAGGGAGAGTGTCAGTGTGTTTTACTGTGCTAATCCTTGTTTGTAGGGACAGGGAAGGACAGAGAGGGAAATTCTCCTTGTGCTATACTGTGCTAAAGCATTCATCATCAACCATCTTTAAAAAAACATTTTTTATAGGGACAGAAAACTATAGGTAGGGAGAGTGTCAGTGTGTTTTACTGTGCTAATCCTTGTTTGTAGGGACAGGGAAGGACAGTGAGGGAAATTCTCCTTGTGCTATACTGTGCTAAAGCATTCATCATCAACCATCTTTAAAAAAACATTTTTTATAGGGACAGAAAACTATAGGTAGGGAGAGTGTCAGTGTGTTTTTCTGTGCTAATCCTTGTTTGTAGGGACAGGGAAGGACAGTGAGGGAAATTCTCCTTGTGCTATACTGTGCTAAAGCATTCCTCATCAACCATCTTTAAAAAAACATTTTTTATAGGGACAGAAAACTATAGGTAGGGAGAGTGTCAGTGTGTTTTACTGTGCTAATCCTTGTTTGTAGGGACAGGGAAGGACAGTGAGGGAAATTCTCCTTGTGCTATACTGTGCTAAAGCATTCATCATCAACCATCTTTAAAAAAACATTTTTTATAGGGACAGAAAACTATAGGTAGGGAGAGTGTCAGTGTGTTTTACCGTGCTAATCCTTGTTTGTAGGGACAGGGAAGGACAGTGAGGGAAATTCTCCTTGTGCTATACTGTGCTAAAGCATTCCTCATCAACCATCTTTGAAATACTTGTTTTTTGGACAGTCAGGGAAATTGTCATTGTGCTATACTGTGCTAAAGCATTCCTCATCAACCATCTTTAAAAAAACATTTTTTATAGGGACAGAAAACTATAGGTAGGGAGAGTGTCAGTGTGTTTTACTGTGCTAATCCTTGTTTGTAGGGACAGGGAAGGACAGTGAGGGAAATTCTCCTTGTGCTATACTGTGCTAAAGCATTCATCATCAACCATCTTTAAAAAAACATTTTTTATAGGGACAGAAAACTATAGGTAGGGAGAGTGTCAGTGTGTTTTACCGTGCTAATCCTTGTTTGTAGGGACAGGGAAGGACAGTGAGGGAAATTCTCCTTGTGCTATACTGTGCTAAAGCATTCCTCATCAACCATCTTTGAAATACTTGTTTTTTGGACAGTCAGGGAAATTGTCATTGTGCTATTCTGTGCGAAAGCAATCATCCTCAACCATATTTAGAAATCCTTAAGTAAAGGGACAGAGAAGGACACCTGAAGGTAGCCCTTATTGCTTTTTTCCCATCTCCCTGCAGGCCATCCATTAGAATGTCTGGAAGGCAAACAAGGAGAGGCAGACAGTCAGGAGGCAATAAAAGAGGGCAAGCAGGCTCTGTGTCTGGGGGCAACAGTGCTGGTCGTGGACGCGGTGCATTGTCATCAGCACATGGCCATGGGACACGCTTGTCCTTCTTTTCGGCAGCTGGACATGTTGAGCCACATCATGCCGAAGACTTGGTAGAGTGGATGACCAAGCCCTCCTCCTCATCCTCATCCTCTCTCACCCAGGCTCAGGGTACTGGCAAAGCAGCTGCCAAAGCGTCCTCTTCCCTGGTATCAATGTCAGACTCATCATCAGTCACTCCTTCCCTAGACCCACCATGTCCTCCTCCTGAGGAGTCCCCCGAACTGTTTGAGCACAGTGTTGGGTACATGCTCCAGGAGGATGCCCAGCGTTTCGAAGGGTCTGATGATGAAACCCAGCTACAGGAAGGCAGTAGCGTGAGAGCAGACAGAGGGGATGCTCAAGAAGGACACCAATCTGGCAGTCATGTTCCAGCAGCTGCGGCATACTGCCAGATTGGCTCCAGTGATGAGGAGGGAGGGGATGATGAGGTCACTGACTCCACGTGGGTGCCTAATAGGAGAGAGGAGGAGGAGGAGGATGAGGAGGAGGCACATCTCCAACGAGGCAGGATGCCCTTTGGTGGCCAGCGTAAGGGCAGTACACCGACGGAATCACACCGCAGAGCTCCGCCTGTGCAGGGCGCTGCCTCTGCCCGTCATTCAAAAAGTTCTTTGGTGTGGGCCTTTTTTGAGGCTAGTGCATCAGATCGCACAGCTGCTGTTTGCAACATATGTCTCAAGCGTATATCGCGTGGCCAAAACATCAGCCGCTTGGGTACCACATGCCTGACCAGACATATGTTGACCTGCCATGCAGCTCGTTGGCAAGCCTACCTCAAAGATCCACACCAAAGAACAAAGCGGACCTCTCCTTGCACCGCATCAGCTGGGATCTCCAACCCCACTATAACTTCAGTCCTCTCTGAAACATGCACTGAGAGGAATGAAGGTGTAGAATTAGGTGTGTCACAGCCAAGTACTTGCGGCCACTCTGCTAGCAGTACACCGACGTCCGATTCTAGCAGGCAAATTTCCCTGCCCCAGCTGCTGGACCGTCGAAAGAAGTTCACTCCCAGCCATCCACATGCCCAGCGGTTGAATGCTAGCTTGGCTAAATTGCTAGCGCTTCAACTGCTGCCTTTTCAGTTGGTAGACTCGGCCCCCTTCCGTGAGTTTGTGCAATGTGCGGTTCCTCAGTGGCAGGTTCCCAAACGCCACTTTTTCTCACGGAAGGCTATTCCGGCTCTCTACCGGCATGTGGAAGGCAATGTCTTGGCCTCGCTGGACAGGGCGGTCAGCGGTAAGGTGCATATTACCGCTGACTCATGGTCCAGCAGGCATGGACAGGGACGTTACCTTTCTTTCACGGCCCATTGGGTCACTCTTTTGGCAGCTGGGAAGGATGCAGGACAAGGTGCAGTAGTGTTGGAGGTTGTTCCACCGCCACGCCTCCAAAATGCTACTACTGGTTGTGACACACCTCTCTCCTCCACCCCCTCCTCTTCTTCTTCCTCCATGGCCTCTTCCTGTGCTTTGTCCTCTGAACCAGCGGTGCTCCGTAGCCGTTCAAGGGGCTACGCAAGTACGCAGGCAAAAAGATGCCATGCCGTGCTTGCGCTGGTGTGTTTGGGGGACAGAAGCCACACTGGGGCAGAGGTCCTGTCTGCTCTGCAGGGCCAGGCCGAGAGGTGGTTGACGCCACGCCAGCTTAAGCCAGGAATGGTGGTTTGCGACAATGGCACCAACCTCCTCTCCGCCCTCCGACAGGGACAACTGACCCATGTGCCCTGTGTGGCTCACGTCCTTAACCTGGTGGTGCAGCGGTTCTTGGGCAGGTACCCGGGCTTACAGGATGTCCTGAGGCAGCCCAGGAAAGTCTGTGTGCATTTCCGCAGATCTTATAATGCCAGTGCTCGCCTGGCTGAGCTGCAAAAGGAGTTGAACCTGCCCAAGAACCGCCTTATATGTGACATGCCCACCAGGTGGAACTCAACGTTGGCCATGCTGCAGCGGCTGCACACGCAGCAGAGGGCCATCAATGAGTACCTGTGCGACTACGGCACCAGGACAGGGTCAGGGGAGCTTGTTTTTTTTTCTCCACGCCAGTGGGGCATGATCAGGGATGCATGCACTGTCCTGGCACCATTTGAGGAGGCCACGAGGATGGTGAGCAGTGACAGTGCATGCATCAGTGACACTGTACCTCTTGTCCACCTGTTGGAGCACACGCTGCATGGAATAATGGACAGGGCACTTGAGGCAGAACAGAGGCAGGAAGAGGAGGACTTCCTTGCCTCTCAAGGCCCCCTTTACCCAGACAGTGTTCCTTCTGTCCCACCCATCGCACAGGAAGAGGACGAGGAGGAGGAGGAGGAGGAGGATTGTGTCAGCATGGAGGTGGAGCCTGGCACTCAGCATCATCAGCAGCAGTCTTTTAGGGATGATTTACAGTCCCAAGAAACCAGTGGACTTGTACGTGGCTGGGAGGAGGTGGCTGCGGATCATGTCGTCCTTAGTGACCCAGAGGACTCCGGACCGAATGCCTCAGCTAACCTACGCTGCATGGCCTCCCTGATTCTGCAAAGTCTGCGGAAGGATCCTCGTATTCTTCGGATCAAGGAGAGGGACCATTACTGGCTGGCCACTCTCCTTGATCCACGGTACAAGGGTAAGGTTGCGGACCTTATGTTACCGTCGCAGAGGGAGAAGAGGATGAGACAACTCCGGGAGGCCTTGCAGAAAGGTCTGTGCAACGCGTTCCCAGAGACTGGGAGGTTACAAACTCCTGGTCCTGGACAACGAGTTGCTGAGGCTTCGGCCAGTCAAAGAAGGAGCGGTGGGGAAGGTGGCCATCTGACCGATGCGTTCAGACAATTCTTTAGTCCGCAGCCCCAAAGTATGATCGGTTCCAGCAACCATCGCCAGCGTCTGATAAACATGGTGCAGGAATATCTAGGGGCAAGGTCAGACTTGGACACCTTCCCCACCGAAAATCCTCTGGCTTACTGGGTCTTGAGGATGGATCACTGGCCAGAGCTTGCACAGTATGCAATTGAGCTACTGGCCTGTCCTGCATCCAGCGTTCTTTCGGAACGCACATTCAGTGCTGCTGGAGTATTTGTCACGGATCACAGGGTGCGCCTGTCCACCGACTCGGTTGATCGACTGACTTTCATCAAGATGAACCAGTCTTGGATCACCACCAGCTACCACACACCTGATGCTGATATAACAGACTAATTGATTTTAACATGTCACATCCCTTCAAGACTGATGCTGATATTGAGTGCCTGTGCTGTTATGTTGACTGGCTATCCTCCTCCTCCGAGTCCTCAATGATACGATTGATGATGATAGCTTGGAAGATCATTTTTGTTCATGGGTGCCGCCACCAGTGCCTAACGCCCAATTTTTCAGCCCCTGTTTAACAGGGGCGTGTAATTACAATTTTTGAAGCAATACTTTGCAACAGGGCTCATTGCTGTGCTCCAAGTACAGTATCTGTGAGGGGTTGCAGTGTTGTGCCACCAGTGCCTAAGGCCCAATTTTTCAGCCCCTGTTCAACAGGGGCATGTAATTACAATTCTTGATCTAATAATTCACAGCAGGGCCCATTGCTGCACCCACCAAGAGTAACTCTGAGGGCTTACAGTGTTGTGGCAACGCCACCACCACCACCACCACGAAAGGCCCAATTTTTCAGCCCCTGTTCAAAAGGGGCATGTAATTACAATTCTTGATCTAATAATTCACAGCAGGGCCCATTCCTGCACCCACCAAGAGTAACTCTGAGGGCTTACAGTGTTGTGGCAACACCACCACCACCACCACGAAAGGCCCAATTTTTCAGCCCCTGTTCAACAGGGGCATGCAATTACAATTCTTGATCTAATAATTCACAGCAGGGCCCATTGCTGCACCCACCAAGAGTAACTGTCAGGGCTTACAGTGTTGTGGCACCAGCACCACCATCAAAGGCCCAATTTTTACTACCACTGTTCAACAATTATATGTAATTACAATTCCTGATATAATAGTTGACAGCAGGGCGTTCCAGCACCAACCAAGAGTAACTGTGAGTGCTTACAGTGTTGTGCCAACACCAACAACTAAGGGGCCTATTTCTGCAGAGTATATACGGCAGGTCCCTACTTTCAAACATCCAACTTACAAACGACTCCTACTTGCAAACGCAAGAAGACAACAGGAAGTGAGAGGAAATCTACCCCTAGGAAGGAAAATTCTCTCCTGTAAGAATTAATATGGGAGAAAGGTGTCTCCTCTGTACTGATGCTTTATCACCAATCCTTGTTTCAAGAAAAACACCACATTTCAAAAACAGTTGTCATTGGGACGGAAAGTGAGGTGAAATGTTCTGAACAGGGGCACAGACAGCAAAACAAATGTTACAGGGGTGATAACCCTTACCTATGTTTTCCAAAAAGTTTAAAAATAGATTTTTGGGCTGGAGCTACACTTAAACAATGTACCTGTTCAAAATTACAAACAGATTCTACATAAGAACAAACCTACAGTCCCTGTCTTGTATGCACCGCCTGTATACGGCTGTTCAGAGTATATAGGGCCTTTTTTATTTTGTGTGCGGTGTTCCCCTTAATATCCATACAAGACCCAAAGGGGCTGGTAATGGGCTGGGGTAGGGGGGGGGGGGGGGGTCATGGGGTAGCTATGCCATTTTTCTTAAAGATTTTCATCCATATTACCGGGACCAGACATTACATTAAAGCCGCAAGCAGTTTTAAATGGCTTTTTTTTCCTTTAGAAGTGTCATTTTGTGCAGGGACAGTTCTAAACACGGGAAACACGTGGCACTTCACAGGCATATTATAGACACCCCCCAGGTACGATATTTAAAGGAATATTTGACTTTTTTTTTTTCACTTTATGCATCATTAAAATGACTGCTCCCGAAAAACTACCGTTTTTAAAACTTCTTTTTGCATTGATACATGTCCCCTGTTGCAGAACCCGGGTTCCCAAACCCTTTTTAGGACAATAACATGCATAATAGTCGTTATAATTAGCACTTTACAATTCGAACGTTCGCATCCATTGTATTTAATAGGGTTCTAATGTTCGTACGAACTTTCGGTCCGTTCGCGGGTTCTGGTGCGAACCGAACCCGGGGGTGTTCGGCTCATCACTAGTCCTCTGGATCAAAGAAGTACCCATGATCCGAAAAACAAGGTACCTGAATCTCCCCCTAGCCCTCCATCCCTCTATCTGACGTTTGTTATTAAAGAATTGGAAAAAGAGACAAATTGTTTGTTGCAGACATCTGTGAACAACTCTCCAATGGGACCCCTATGGCGGATACGGTGAACAGTCAGGTAACGGCAGACCCAAAATTAAACCAGCAGCTCCTACGGGGGTAGTGCTACAATTAAATAAATGAAATAAATGCATATAAAACACATTTTATTTCTGATTGAATACATTAAATTTATTTTTTTATTTTTTAATTAATTTTTTTATTTATTTTTTCAGTATACGTATATGAAATCATTGTTGTTGAATTCCTTGCACACCTGGACAAAAATTGAGAGAGGAAGGCAATCACTATGAGGTTGCATTGTATAATATTGTTAGTCTGGAGCTTGGAGCTAGCTATTAGACACGTGCACACTGAAATATTTTGTTTCAGAATTTTGGTTTCGTCCGAAAAATGTATTTATTTAGTTACTCCCGAAATTCGTTTTTATTTATTTTGTTTTGTTAAAAAATGCATTTGTCCAAAAATCCGAATTAAGGTCGAATCTGTCAATTAAAGGCTTATGGTGTCTGTCGGATGTTCTAAGAAGATTTGACGGAGCAGCTAATCAGTACAACGCCACAATCGTACATTTCCGGTAGAATGCTCTGCCCATAAGATAGTAGAATTCTAATGTTGTATGACTAGTAATAATTATATTTATTAATTATTATTACTAGTCAACCAACATTAGAATTCTTCTATAGCCTATGGGCGGAGCATTTGACCATAAATGTCCGCTGGCGGCGATCGTATGTTTTTAGCTGCTTCGTCGAATCTTCTGTCAAATCTTTTCTCTCTATGTCGAATAATCTTGGACTAATAGAGTTAGGTTAGCCACATTCAACCGCGCGTTCGATAGACACAGATCGCTATTGTCACCGTCATGTTGAGTCTTCGGTCTATATTGAACTTTTGTTGCAACCAAACGAAAATAAAGCCTTTTTTATTTCGGATTTCGGATTCTGAGCATTCGTTATCGTTTGTTAAAACGAACGCGAAAATCTCTGAAGTTCGGACGAAAATGCATTCAGACGAAAACAAATGCACATGTCTACTTGCTATTAGGAAGGGGGAGCAGAGGGATGTTCTCAAAAGTATCTAATTAACATGCTGGGGGGAGGGGAGGTAATTAAGTTAGCAGAACTTCAGAAGTCATTTTACCCACAGTCACCTATCAGGTAGATGAGTAAAGCTGGATACACACTAGTAGAATTGTGAAAGAAAATTTGGAAGAAAATTATTACAAAAAAATCCAATAAAAATTCTCAGTACATTTAAATGTCATTCCAAGGTAGTACAAAATATTATTTGCTTTTAACGTTCAATTTTTAGAATAAATTGAATCTACCGAACGAAAACCACACACACATTGTTTGAAATTCATACATTCAAGAAAGGTTTTCCATCCTACTCCTTTAATTTTTCTCATTGTTGAGTTTAAAAACGATCATCGATTTGACTTCACTAATTAAAACAAAAGTGAACAAACATTATTATAAGGTTCTTGCAATGAAAAATTAAATTCTATTAGTGTATACCCGGCTTAACATGATCATGAATTGGAGGGGGGGTTGAACTGTGGACATGCAGGATGATGCCTTCTGCCATTAGGACAAATTTGTGAAACATAAAAAAAAAAAATCTTAGTTTGTAGATTTTCTGAAATTCTGCTTTACCATTCTTTTCTAATGGGTGTCTGTCCATCCATTTTCCTACTTATACCTTCTTTGAAAAAATGGTAAGTGCCGGTTCACACTGGCGCAACATGACTTCCAGCGCGACTTTACAAGGCAACTTGGAGACGACTTGAGCGCGACTTCAGCGCTACTTGGAGCGAATTACAACGCGACTTGAAGTCGCCTCCAGGACAGGCGACTTTGCCAGTGGCCAATCGCATAATAATCTGCTCTGTGGGAGGGAGGGGTTTGACTTAGAAAACTATTTTCTCTTCCTGTAAAGTTGCTTCAGTTAAGACAGGGGATCCGACTTGGACGCGACTTCCATTGAAATCAATGGGTACAAGTCGCCTAGAAGTCGCCTTGAAGTAGTACAGGAACCTTTTCTGAAGTCGGAGCGACTTCAGTAGTGTACATTAAGACGGCTCTCATTGACTAACATGTAATTTTTCATGTCGCGCGACTTGGGGTGACACAAGTCGGATCCCAAGTCGCGGTAGTGTGAACCCGCACTTAGTGACAAGATATTATAAAAGAACTAAATATAACAAAAATAAAAACAAATCAAGCCAAGGATCATTTGTTTTCCTGTAGCACATCTCTTGCATTCTGCTTTATACATATAACATCATAACGGCTGCATCTGACTGTATGATTGGTGCTCCTGTGTGAGCCATCAGATAGCACGCCAGCCTTGGCATGTGATCCACCCTCCGGGCTGCAGTGAGATCTGGAGAGGAATCGTCCAATTAAATATCCTGTGTGTATGGTATACTTCTGACCTAGCTTGATCTGGTAAGAGTCTGTCTTAAGCCTCGTACACACAATCCGATTGTTGGCCAACGGAGCGTCTGATTTTTGTCCTAAGGGCGCGTGCCTGGATCTTGTCTTGCATACTAACGGCACTCAATTGTCGACCAACAAACACGAATGTAGTGACGTAATACTAGGAATTTCATCTCTTGAGCGCCACCCTTTGGGCATCTTCTGCTAATTTTGTGTTTAGTGAGCATTGATTCCGAGCATGCGTGTTTGTACTTTTGACTTTTGTGTGACGGACTTGTGCACTGATGATACGAAAATCTGACAACAGAACGTTGTCCGCCGAAAATTTACTAGCCTGCCATCAGTGTTAATTTTGGCAGCAAATTTCAATTTAGTTTTAGTCTTAGGACTAAAATGGCATTTTAGTTTTAGTCCCATTTTAGTCTTCTGAAATTGTTTTAGTTTTAGTAGTATTTAGTCGACTAAATCTCCAGTACATTTTAGTAATCTAAAATCTAATGGGTGTGTAGCGATACCCCCAACTAAGAGAGCCGCTGGTATGATTTTCGGGCCTGTAACACACCGCTGTCAACCCCCAGCAATTGGCTCTACCCTCCCTTGGCACAGCTAGTAGGGGATGATAGGATTGTGAGGCCTGCAACTTTAGGCAACACAATCCAGCAACAAAAGCACACACAGTGATATAGCGAACACTCGTTTCTTCTGCACAATAATAACACCAACAACTAGTCTGCTTAATCCTGATACTTTTACTGAAGGAAGAGCCCTGCAATAAAAGGTGTTCAGAAATAGACAGATATACAATCCTGTACAAGGATAACTAACGGACCCCCTTGCAGCTCTCCTCCCTCGTGGGCAAGATGGTGCCCAGCAATGTCTACACTGATAAGTCAGGCCTGACTGTAACTATGTGTAAGTTCCGTAGAGAAGAATCTTCGCTAGCAAATGGTGGTGCACTTTTGAAGACAAAATTGTAATCCACAGGAATAAAGGTTGACAAACCTGGTGAACAAGGATAAAGTCACAAATGCTACTCAATGCACTGTCCCTCCAGTGTGCGTATGCAAACTCTAACGGGTGACTCCTGAACAACAAACACTGGGCCTAGTGATCCTGTACTAATCTCTGAGCAGATGCTCTCTCACCCAACCGGACCAGTCCACGTCCGTATCTTCCGTTGCTGTGTCTCGGTACACAGGTTCCACGACACCCGGGTCTTCTGTCCTCCTGGAAGTAGTAGATGGGTAGCAGGATGCGACGTCCCTCAGGCTTCTTGGTGGAAATGGAAGGCTCTTTGGAAACACAGGGCCTAGGCTGCGCGGGGCAATGCACCCTGGGTATAAATATAAAAAATGTTGCGCCCCTAAAAATATTACAAACTTGATAGACTACACAGGTGACACTAAATGAATAGTATCAAGTAACACCTGTAAAAATAGTCCCACCATATATATTTCTCTCAGTGAAGTGTAAATATAATGAAAACGTGCAAACATAAAATAAACACTGATTGCTGAAGGCCGATCAGACCATCAGGTTGAATAATTAGCTAACCAAAGACTGAGCAACAATAATGAGCAAATGAATATGAATATAGAAAAAAAGTCCTTGAATAACTTAGAAACACAAAATTGCAAAAAATAATGTCCACCACATATAGAAATATTTCCTTCACGCTGGAAAGAAGGGGAAGAAAAAAAAAAAGGAACTTTGAAAGATGTAATCAAGGGGGAGGATGATGGTGTAAGGAGATAAGTCCCAAAGAATCCACAGATGTCGAAGAAGACCACATCCACCGCGGTGAGTAAATAAGTAAAAGATGGGTACGTTACCAGAAGTGATGGACCTCCACTATGGCAAGGTCTAGCAGGCATGCAGATATCACCCTCTGCGGGGTACAGGAGTTGATCCACCTGAGGTATGTAGTCTCTGGGTTCGTGAAGCAACACCCCGCTACACACTCCCCCCACTTAAAATCTTTGGTCCCCATAGATAAAATTAGCATTATTTACAGACAATACAGTTTATGGCTGCAAAGGAGCTGGGCAAGGGAACCTCCCACCAAACTTGGTAAGGGAGATTGTCTTGTCGACAGGTCATATTGGTGGAAGCAACCTGCCTAACTGTGCCAGAGAGTGAGCTGAAGTTGCCCCCCACCAAATGCACAGTGGAGGGGCCAGGTTTCTCTATTGTCCTTCTCGCAGTCACTACAGTATCTTCAGAGCATTCTCCCATCTGAGTGTAAGTTAGTTTTCGGGGAGGGCGAATAGCTCTTTTCATTCTTTGTTCCCTGGGGGCTGATGTATCAGGTACAATGGGTTCTTACATTCTTCCTTCCACTGGGACATGTGTAGTGGATCCTGCTGCTTCAGGGGCACCCAACTCTGGTGCAGAGAGGTACAAAGAGTCTCTTGGGTCTTCAGCTGGGACTGACTCTAGGGCATCTTCCAATTCCTCAGTTAGAGTACACGATGGAAAGAACTCAGCAGCTTCAGCATTTAGGGTGCCATCAATGGTAACTTCACAGGGTGAAGGATCCATGACCATGGGTTCAGTTGTCTGAGTAGGCCATAGCCAGTCCAGTTCAATTTCCTCATCTTCACTCTGGTCTGTGACATTCATCTCTCCTGACTGAGTGGTTTGAGATCTGGTGTTGGGCCTAGAGGTATTGGAGGTTGAAGGTGATTCAGGAGAATCCGGAGTAGAAGGTATCCGGACTGCTTCGGAGAGAGGCAGTAAGTGGTTCCTGTGCCAGGTTTTCAAGGGTCTCACTTTTCCTTCAGGTTTCAGCTGGTACACTGGCAAGCTAGGCAATTTTTTACAGATTATATACGGATGTGATTTTCATCTGTCAGCAAGCTTATGTTTTCCTGGAACACCAAGATTCCGCAACAGAACTCTGTCTCCTGGTTGCAAGTCATGGATCCGGACTCTGAGGTTAAAATTTCATTTATTCCGGGTCCCCCTCTGGTCAGAAGTGGCTTGTGCCTTCTCATAAGCCAGTCTTAAGCTTTTTCGCAGCCTGTCCACATATCCCGTGTGTGAAGCAGCCGATGTGTGGTCTATTGAAGTACCAAAGGCCAGGTCTACAGGTAGTCTCGCTTCTCTACCGAACATTAATCTGTAAGGGGATAATCCGGTGACATCACTAGTTGTGCTATTATAAGCGTGCACTATGGCAGCTATATGCTTGCCCCAATGTTGCTTTTCCTCGCTGCTTAGGGTCCCCAGCATATTCAACAAAGTTCTGTTAAACCTTTCTGGTTGGGCATCTCCTTGTGGGTGATAAGGGGCTGTGTGAGTCTTCTTTATGCCTAGGGAATCCAATAACTTCCGGATCAATCGACTTTCGAAGCCCCTCCCTTGATCCGAGTGAAGGCGTTGAGGTAGTCCGTAATGTACTAAATACTTCTCTACGACTATCTTGGCCACAGTGGAAGCCGTCTGGTCTTTAGTTGGAAAGGCCTGGGCGTATCGGGTGAAATGGTTGGTTATCACCAGAACATTTCCATGTCCACCCAAATCAGGTTCCAGACAAAGAAAATCAATGCATACCAAGTCCAAGGGCCCTTAGCTTTGTAGGTGGCCCATTGGGGCGGCTTTATGGGGCAGTGTTTTCCTTTGTATACAGCGAGCACATGAGTGACAGTATTCCTCCACTTCAGCCCGCATACAGGGCCAATAGAATCTGCTCCTTATGAGCTGAAAGGTTCTTTCTGCTCCTAGGTGGCCATGGTTGTCATGTAGGGCAATCATAATAGTCTTTCAGTGTTTTTCCGGCAGGAATAGTTGCCACTTGTCTTCCAGGTCATCAGAGGGGCCCCTTCGGTAGACCACCCCTTGATGCACCTGCAACCTGTCCCATTCCTTGCGCAGTAAGCTGGCCTCCTTTGAGGGATCATGCAAGAGTCTTTCTGGATCCTGGTCTTCTAAGGCTTCCAAAGCTAATCTTCCCAATGGGTCTTCCAGCTGGTCCCGTCTTATATCCTTCTTTGATAGTTTGGGCAAGTCCTCTTCACCAATCTGAGTTACATCACAGTAATATTTGGGCACTCCAACAACTGAGACTCCAATCTCTTCTGCTCTGGATCCTCCACTAGCCTGGAGCTCTGCCCCCTGACACAAAGCCCGTACCCCCTCTGGGGTTACCTGGAACCAGTCTTCTGCCATGCAAGTGGGAGCATGAGATCTTCGGGACAAGGCATCAGCATCTCGGTTTCCAGTCCCAGGTCTGTACTTCAGGCTGAAATTGAACCCTGAGAGGTCTGCCAACCAACGATGTCCGGTAGCATCCAGTTTTGCTGTGGTTAGAAGGTAAGTGAGTGGGTTATTGTCTGTTTTAACCACAAAGTGAGCTCCATATAAGTAGTCCATCAGTTTGTCCACCACAGCCCACTTCAAGGCCAAAAACTCCAACTTGTGGGTGGGGTAATTCTTTTCAGCTGGGGTTAAACTCCTACTCACATAAGCAACGGGTCTTAGCTGCTCTTCATACTCCTGATATAACACTCCTCCCAAACCATCATGGCTGCTATCCACGTGTAATTCATAGGGCTTTTGGGTGTCCGCATAGGCCAAGACAGGGGCAGTGGTCAAACTCTTCTTCAGCTTAATAAAAGCCTCTTCACACTTCTCAGTCCACTGGTCTTCCACTGACTCCCCCGGTTTCCTGGGGCCTGAGTCATCCTCCTCTCCCTCTGTCTTCAACAGCTCGTTCAGAGTCTTGGCAATTCTTGCAAACCCCTACACAAACCTGCGATAGTAGGAGCAGAACCCCAGAAATGACCTAAGCTCAGTCACTGTGGTGGGCCGGGGCCAGGAGGTGACTGCCTCCAATTTGTCGGGATCTGTAGATACTCCTTCTTCAGACACTATGTGTCCCAGGTAATGGACTGAAGACTGGTAGAACTGGCACTTCTCCCAGGAGAGCTTGAGTCCCTCATCACTGTCTCTTCAAGACCTTTTCTAGCCTCACCTCATGCTCCTCCAGAGGCTTCCCAAAGATGATGATGTCATCTAGGTATACTAAGACTTCAATGAGGTTCATGTCCCCCACCGTCTTCTCCATCAACCGCTAGAAAGTGGCAGGGGCTCCCGACAGACCTTGAGGCATACGGTCAAATTCATAGAACCCCATCGGGGTAATGAAGGCTGTCTTCTCTCTGTCTTCTGGGTGCATTGAGATTTGGTAGTTCCCGCTCTTCAGGTCCATTACACTGAACCATTTGGCTCCAGACAGACTCTGCAGAGCATCCTCTATTCTTGGGGTGGTGTATTGGTCAGGTATTGTCCTCCTGTTGAGGGTCCTGTATTCTATACAGAGTCTCAATGACCCATTCTTCTTCCTGATTACCATGATTGGAGAGGCATAGGGGCTCCTGCATGTAAATAAGAAAAAATATATATATAGTCGCGCTAACTTATGACTGAACATAAGCCCACCACTGAATAATTGAAAAAAATCCAAATACCAACAGTGATAAATCATATAAATACTCAATGAAGAACCATGAAAAATCTGTAAATTATAAATAATAATAAGGTGAGTGAACCATGATTAAACAGTTAATAAGATGATAGTCCACAACTGCTATATGAAACTCTCAAGGTTCACGTCTAAAAGTCCATAATAAACAAAACACCCGTGAGTAAGTGTCCAAAAAAGCCAACGACAGAAATCTTCTTATAATCCGTGACTTTCACCACCACCAGTAAGAATTCCTGCTTATCAAAAAGGGATGGTCCCCTATGACAGAGGACCTAAAACAGCCTCAAATGATACTCAGTGGAACCTCCGGATTTCAGCAGATGATGAACTTCAATGGTTTAGTAGCCCGACAGCTCATACAGCCTCATGCGAATGTTCAACATCAACATGAAAAGAAGGAAGGACACCGAATAGTGTAAAATCCTTGGTGTACATTTATTAAAGGAATAATGGAATCATACTCACAAAAGCAGTTAAAAAGACAGCCTTAAAGTGCGTCAGCGCCGACCGGTCAGAGGCGCTGGCACACAAATACGTCCGTGGAAGCCGAGCAGTGGAGGGTGACGTCAGCACAAAGCTCGTATCCTGCCCTACGCGTTTCGTGAAAATTCACGTCGTCTCGGGGCACGGGCGATGGGCTGCGTCACCCCCTCTTTATAGGGAACACACCAGAGGAAGGTCCAACCCGAAGAAGAGCGCGCGCACGCGCGTGCGTCACGCCGCGAGGCAACCACGTCTCGCTAACGTGCAGCTAGGCCAGTCCAACGCCGGGTGCGCATGCATCTCTCCCCATGAGGAAACCAAGCCTCGTTTGAAAAAAACGTTATGTGCACGTCATCACGCTAAACCGGAATGACGAAAGCACAAGGGGAGAGAGTGTGCCGCACATCCGCGTGACCATGGCAACAGGGATCATAGCAACGATACGCACGCTCTCCAAGGGGGAGGGAACCCCCCAGGTGTGTCACAGGAAGCAGTAAAGCCCACAACCTCCGCCGCAACCCACAAACAATGGGTGCAGCGGGCGCAATGGGACAATAAACTGCTCCGGATGTTAAATCCTAACAACAGAAAAAATATATACATTGATACTGGAACTAAGGAGCATACTAGTTCATACCGATATCAAAAAAACATACATAATTTACAATAGACAAAAAATAATAAAATAAGTTTGCCTAAATAGTATTTAAAAAGTTATTAATAATAAATGACACTAAAACCACATAGATTAAAAGCTGTCATCATTTAGTCACACCCCTCCCTACACCCCATTCAATGTAACCAAAAGACAAAATCAGTAACTGAATGTCCTTAGGAAAAAAAAAAAAAAAAAAAGGGGGAGAAGGGAGGGGGGAGGAAAGAATCAAATGCAGCGCAATATCAATCAACACATTATATCATACAGTCAATATTATTAATCCCGGAAATCTGTTATAAAAACATGATTATCAATGGATAAGAAAAAACCTAGGAATTATTGATAAAGGCATTGACATCGGTGTCAACGTTGAGACCAAATGGAACATAAGTTCTCAACCTGTACACCCATGCCATTTCCTGCTTAGAGATTTCTCTAACAAGCGAACTGCCTCTCCAGTGAGGTCTGTATTTGTCAATTGCAATAAATAGCGTACCAGACGGGTCCCTCTTATGGACCTGATCATAGTGCCAGGATACAGAGTGCTTATCGAATCCTTTCCGTATATTAGCTATATGCTCATTAAGTCTTACCCTTACTGCCCTTTTGGTCCTCCCCACATATTGGAGACCACAAGGGCACTGTATGAGGTAGACAACCCCCAAAGATGAGCATGTTATAAAAGGTACGATTTCATAGGTTCGGCCAGTACTTGTTGAAGAAAAATGACTAGGGGCTCCTGGATTCCCGGATAACACCAGTTCTCTTGAGCTCTGCGAGTTGCTCACGCAGATCTTCCAAATCAGCCAGGGGGACTCGCCGGTCTCTCTCCCTAAAAGGTTTGTCTTCTTGTAGACGGATCTTGTGAGTGGCACTTTTCGCACATCCTACATCAAACTCATCCTTGGAGAAGATCTTCCGCCACTTTGCCAACTGGGCCCTGGCTCTCTCCTTCCATGCCGGGGGTAGGGCCAGGTTCTCCAAAGTGGGTTCCCCTCCTTCTTCCTTCTCTAAGATGGGCAAGGCAACTGGGGTAGCGGGATTCACTTGGCCCAACAGCAGGGCTGGAATCTTCACAGGTGAGTCAGTGATGTTCCTGATGCTCACTGGCACCCTGCCGTTTGCCTTCTTCAGGACTCTCAGCGGGACTACTTTGGGGATTATCTCCAGTCCTGGATGGGTACCCAGAGGGTCTGGTTCCAGGACTACAAAGGGGCCAGGTTGTTCCCAGGTGAGCTTCACAGTGGCTCTCAAGCAGGCTACTTCACCAGGCTGCAACACTCTCTCTTTCTTCCCCAGTCTCCAAACTTTCCCCACCCCCTCTTCTGGGGCCTTGTGCTCCAAGATCAATCGCTGATAGGCCAACTGTAACATGGGGTGGATCCTGGCTGTTGAGACGCCCTGCTCTTGTGCTAGAGGGGCCAGTAGTCTCCTGACCAGGTCAGTGTTTGTTCCTATTATCAAAGAACTTTTGTTAGCCCCTGGTGGGCGGGGACAGACTACTGCCAGGGTGTCAAAGGCCTCTGCCTCTCCTGCTACTGAAGGGACGAAAGCCAATCTAATCGGGAGGTAACCGTCATAAGGAAAGCTCTGGGAGCCAATTCCCCATATTTCCAAATCTTCTAACTTCTGCAAGGGCAAATGTCTCAGATTTTTTTGATAGAAATCCCACTACAGGAGGGTTACTTGGGCCCCTGTATCCAGAATGGCCTTCGTGTAGACTTCCATCTTTTCCTGGATCTTAATCCCTGTTGGGCCTGGTATGCATTGATTTCTTGTGATTTTTGGGGTTTTACCTCCAGGTGAGGGATATTAAGTGCTTTTGATGGGGAATTGTTCCCCTCACTTCTTGGCTTCTCTTGCTTTCTGATTCCAATGGAGCTTGCTGGAACTGATGGGCACCCGGTTGACTCCTTCACTGAGGCCCTCTGGAGTTTTCCGCCGGCTGGCGGTAGGTGCCTCGGGTCTTACTCGGACTGGGGCACACTCGCCCAAAATGGCCAACTCCTCCACAGTTAAAGCAAACAGCTTCTCCTCTATCCCCCGGGTTGAAACGCTCTGGTACAGCTCCTTCCTGACTTCTTTTTCTCCAACTCCTGAGTTCTTGGCCATTAAAGAGGTCAGCATCTCTAATACTTGGGTCATCTGTGACTTCAAGACCGCCACCTCCGAGTCCCGTTCAGTGGCCATGGCGGATCTGACCCCAACTGAGGGGGGAGTAGTGGGTTTCTCGGTCGCCTGTTGGTCTTTCAGCAGAGCCTCTTCATCCCTTATTATTCGCACAAGGTCCGGGTAGTTCAGGGACATGACCCCTCCAGAGGTTTTCAGATAGAGCCAGACTGGATCAGAACGTAATGCTCCCCTTAAAATCTGCTTCATCCTAGCCACATCTATGGCTTGTGGCAGCATCCCCTTCTTAAGGACAATTTGGCACAGCATCTTGTTTAACCTGCGAACATATTCAGACAGTCTTTCTCCTGGAAGTTGAAGGGTATGCTCAAATTGGTAGACTAAATTGACCACTTTTTCCAATTGGCCGAATTCTTCCTGCAACATAGTTAAAAAGTCGTAGGCAGTACAAGCAGCATTGCTGAACCTAAGGTTCTTCATGGCTTCAGCAGCAGCACCCTTTAGACTTTCACTTATGCGCTGCTTCTTTTGGGCTTCCGGTATTTCCCGTCCTTCCACAGCCTGCATCGCCTGTTCAATCCAGGTGTCGAAATCCTCTTCCCCGAGTGGTATAGGTTGTTTTCCTGAAAAGATCCTGAGTTTCCTGTACCCGGCCTCTACATGTACCGTACTACTCTTCTGGCACTTTGTGACAAGGTCCCCTAAACCATTTAAAAGTTCAGGGCCTATAGTGGTTAGAGGTGTCCCTGGGGCTATCATCTCTTTGGAACTCTTTGGAATTTTGGGTGATTGCGGAGGTTCCTTCTTTATAACCTTTGCGTGCGCCAAGCGGTACGTCTTATTGCCTATGGACTGCACACTCTGACCTCTAAATTCTTCCGGCACTTCGTCCCTCCACTCTATCAGCGCGTAGGTGCAGGAATTCTCTTCCTCTATCTTGAGGTCAATTAACCATCCTTTATGGTCCGGGGACAGGAGCTCTATGAGCCGTTCTATGTCACTCCCCGACCAATCCTCTCCGGGGAGTTCAATCACTGCAGTCATGTCCAGGGAGGCATTAGCGGATAAGCACCACTGGGTCACCGTTAATGGATCCATGCCGGTACTTCTGTCAGGCTTAATTGCAGCGTACAGGTATCCCGGACTCTGAGCCCCCACGTGTAGCGATTCCCCCAACTAAGAGAGCCGCTGGTATGATTTTCGGGCCTGTAACACACCGCTGTCAACCCCCAGCAATTGGCTCTACCCTCCCTTGGCACAGCTAGTAGGGGATGATAGGATTGTGAGGCCTGCAACTTTAGGCAACACAATCCAGCAACAAAAGCACACACAGTGATATAGCGAACACTGAACGTTTCTTCTGCACAGTAATAACACCAACAACTAGTCTGCTTAATCCTGATACTTTTACTGAAGGAAATGATTAAACAAATTAAAACAGTACACTTTAGTATACGCAGAGCCCTGCAGTAAAAGGTGTTCAGCAATAGACAGATATACAATCCTGTACAAAGATAACTAATGGACCCCCTTGCAGCTCTCCTCCCTCGTGGGCAAGATGGCGCCCAGCAATGTCTACACTGATAAGTCAGGCCTGACTGTAACTATGTGTAAGTTCCGTAGAGAAGAATCTTCGCTAGCAAATGGTGGTGCACTTTTGAAGACAAAATTGTAATCCACAGGAATAAAAGTTGACAAACTTGGTGAACAAGGATAAAGTCACTAATGCTACTCAATGCACTGTCCCTCCGGTGTGCGTATGCAAACTCTAACGGGTGAGTCCCGAACAACAAACACTGGGCCTAGAGATCCTGTACTAATCTCTGAGCAGATGCTCTCTCACCCAACCGGACAAGTCCACGTCCATATCTTCCGTTGCTGTGTCTCGGTACACAGGTTCCACGACACCCGGGTCTTCTGTCCTCCTGGAAGTAGTAGATGGGTAGTAGGATGCGACGTCCCTCAGGCTCCTTGGTGGAAACGGAAGGCTCTTTGGAAACACAGGGCCTAGGCTTCAGGCCCTGTCCGGAACAACAGACTCAGCACAGAGTTCCACTTGCTGGGCAGGCGATGTCCAAAGAGAGCGTACTAAGCCCCTCGGTTAAATAGCCCACCCCAGCAGTCCTTGCGCGGGGCAATGCACCCTGGGTATGGTAGTCTCTGGGTTCGTCAAGCAACACCCCGCTACAGGTGTAATTAAATTGTAATGCATTAGTTAACATTTCTCTACAATTTCCAAATTCGTTATATACTGCTGGAGTGAAAAATCTAATACCGTATTAGCGTATAAGACAACCTTTTATACTTAAAAATATGCCTCAAAACTCGGGGGTCGTCTTATACGCCGGTACATGTATGCAGAGTCTCAGTCAGACCGCGGGCGTCCATTGTTCAAAAGCCGCGCCTCCTCCTCGTGCTTTTCCTTGATAGGCGGAACACTTAGTTTCCCAGCAGAGCCTTTGTTCAGTGTTCCGCCTATCACGGATGCCCTCTCCTTCTCAGCCTCGGACGAGAGGGCATCCATGATAGGCGGAACACTGAACAGAGGCTTTGCTCAGAAACGAAGTGTTCCACCTATCACGGACCAGCACGAGGAGGAGGCGCGGCTTTTGAACAATGGACGCCCGCGGTTTGACTGACTCTGCATACAGGGATAAGGTATGGGATCATCGAGGTGAGGCATGCAATGGCACAGTGAGGTATCCAATGGCACAGTGAGGCATGCAATGGCACAGTGAGGCATGTAATGGCACAGTGAGGCATGCAATTGCACAGTGAGGTGAGGCATGACTAGTCGGAAGGGGGTCGTCTTATACGGCAAGTATATCCCAAAACCAAAATTTTAGCTTGAAAATTAGGGGGTCATCTTATACGCCCAGTCGTGACGTGTCCCAGAAGATTACAGGGAGGGAGGGGGAGAGGTAAACTTCCTTCTGGCGCCACGGAGCCCGGGGAGCAAGCGGGAGCTGGGTGCCCATAAAAACTGGGTATGCGCTCTCCCCCCAAAAATATGACATGCCAAATGTGGCATATCAGGGGGTCACCATCACTTAAAGTGGAAGTTCCATTTTTGGGTGGAACTCCGCTTTAATATGGACTTGGTACGATGTTGGAAACCTTCTTCAGAGGTTTTGTTCCATTCTGTCTTGATAGCATCACATGGCTCCTGAAGCTCTATCAGCTATAGATAAAGGTATACATATAAGTATAACCACTACTCTGCCAAATATATTACAGGTTTTGCAGTCCCACAAAATAAAATACTCCCTCCCCCCACAGGCAAAACCCTGCCAAGAGTCTTCGGTAGCCCAAAGGCTCTAGGTCCTCCATCCATTCCCAATCAAATTTCCCTGATAGAAGGAAAAAGATGCTTTAATGTTGATAATACAGTTCCATCATTAGACATGTCCCATGCTTCTGACATCTTCTCCAAAAACAACAATATAGAATAGAAATATAGAAAAGAAAGAGAAGAGATGGAAGGGGGAAAGAAAAAGAAAAGGAGGACCTGGCAGAATCCTTGAGACAATAAAACATTCAATCTTTCCTCCCAGTCTCTAATAACATATTACCCAAATTCCTTCACACTTTTAAAGGAACTTAATAATATTGTAAGAAAACTAACTCTCACAAGGTTTTATAATATGAAAGATCCCACCACCTCCAGGGTTTCCGACCATGACCTTGACAACACTCTTCCTACTGATGATACTCCAGTGAGCTGGGATGAGAAAAATCTCCTAGCCTTTAACACACTAGAAGAACTTTGGTCCGACAATAAGGAGTTTTATAGTGATAGAGATCTTCAGCTATCACACACTGGTTTCAAGCCACAGTCCACTTTTTAGCCAGTCCATACCAGAAGATCCTTCATTGATATGTTTTACCGGATTACCTATTCAGATGTTTTTCACTTACTTTCCAATGTCAATTCTTCAAAAGAGAAATGCCATAATCTTAGTTCCCAAGAGTGGAGAGCACTCAATCATTTAACCAATAATCAGGATCTGGTCATTAAAAAGGCCAACGAGGGAAAGCCATTGTGATTCAAAATAAGAATACATAACCTGTAACCTTAACCACTTGCCAACCGCCGCACGCCGATGTACATTGGCAGAATGGCACGGGCAGACACATTGGCATACAGGTACGTCCCTTTAAATTTGCTGCCCCCAGCAGGCGCACGCCGCCGCATACCTCGCGTGTGTGGCTGTGGGTCCCGGGAACTCGATGTTCCCGGGAGTCCCGCGATTGCGGTCGGCAAGAGCAGAACAGGGGAATGCCTTTGTAAACAAGGCATTCCCCTATTCTGCCTTGTGACACTCACTGATGACCGTTCCCCGTGATCGGGAATGGTCATCAGTGACGTGTCACGTGTAGCCACGCCCCCTCACAGTAAGAATCACTCCCTATAAAACACTTAACCCCTGCAGCGCCACCTAGTGGTTAACCCCTTCACTGCCAGTGTCATTTTTACAGTAATCAGTGCATTTTTATAGCACCGATCGCTGTAAAAATGACAATGGTCCCAAAATGGTGTCAAAAGTGTCCGATGTGTCCGCCATAATGTCACAGTCATGATAAAAAATGCTGATCACAGCCATAACTAGTAAAAAAAAAAAAATATATTAATAAAAATGCCATAAAACAGTCCCCTATTTTGTAGAAGCTATAACTTTTGCGCAAACCAATCAATAAACGCTTATTGTGATTTTTTTTTACCAAAAATATGTAGAAGAATACGTATCGGACTAAACTGTGAAAAAAATTTTTTTTTAGATATTTTTTGGGGATATTTATTATAGCAAAAAGAAAAAAATATTGCATTTTTTTCAAAATTGTCGCTCTTTTTTTGTTTATAGCGCAAAAAATAAAAACTGCAGAGGTGATCAAATACCACCAAAAGAAAGCTCTATTTGTGGGAAAAAAAGGACGTCAATTTTGTTTGGGAGCCACGTCGCACAACTGCGCAATTGTCAGTTAAAGCGAAGCTGTGCCGAATCACAAAAAGTGGCCTGGTCTTTGACCACCAAAATGGTCCGGGGCTGAAGCGGTTAAAGAACCAGATCACAGACAAAGGGGAGTTTGCCTTTCTCTATAGAGATTTCCATAAAACTCCAAACTTGTATCACCCACTGAAGGTGCAAAAAAGCCTCACCAACCCCCCCAGGTATCCCAATATGTAGATGTTTTTCTTACAGCTGCTTATACATTCTCTCCCTTAATAAATCAGGTACTCTCTACAGTTGTTGGACACCCCTGTGAATTATAACTGGGAACACACGTACTCCTGGTTGTTCCTTGATGTTAAATACTTGTACACCTCCATTCCCCACAATGTGGATCTTTCACCCAGGAGTAATTTTTTGGTTATAAAGTCCAATTTTAATCCAATTTAAGCCAGAGTCAAATTAGATTTTGCGCCAGATTTTGTCTCTAAAGCTGGCCATACACCATTAGATTATCTGCAGATTTTCTATGGATAGATGGAAAAAGTGCAACAGATTTCTCCATGTATATTAACTGTGTGGATGGAGGAATCTCCCACTTTTTCCATCTAACCATAGAAAATCTGCAGATAATCTAATGCTGTATGGCCAGCTTAACACAACAATTTTGTGTTCAATGAAGATAATTTTCTCCAGATACAAGAAATCACAATGGGTACTTCTTTTGTGCCCAGTTATACCAAACTAACTTTGGGTTGGTGGGAGGAATGTTGTATCTGGAGAAATAACCCAGAACACTACCTATTCCCATACCTCAGTCATTCTTCTTGCAGCTAACTTCATGCCTGCGGAAATACATATGGGCAGGGAAAAAACCTAGGATAGCATTAACAAATCTATATGAAGCTAAATAAATTGGGGGCGTAGGTCTTCCCAATGCACATGAATACTTTAGAGCTGCTATACTTGAAGTATTGGTTCTCTTGCCAAACAGACAACAGGTGGACACAAATTGAAAGATAAATTACCCCTGGGCACAATCTTCCAGCCTTAACAATGGCGGTCAGCCTGCACCATAGCCCATTACTCCCTCTCTACCCAACCATACAAGCCACAACAGCAGCATGGTCCTCACTGACAAAGCAAAAATTTAAAATCACTGCTCCCGAAAAAACTGCAGTTTAAAAAAAAAAAAATTGCATTGATACATGTCCCATGGGGCAGGACCCGGGTCCCCAAACCCTTTATATGACAATAACTTGCACATAAGCCTTTAAAATTAGCACTTTAGATTTTTCATGTTCGAGTCCCATAAACTTTAACGTTGTTCGAATGTTCGAACAAATTTATTGCCTGTTCGCATGTTCTGATGCAAACCGAACTGGGGGGTGTTCGGCTCATCCATAATGGCATCCCATGATACATTGTGCTGGCTTCTTGGCCATAAGGTAGAATACAATTCTGTGTCTATGGATATGACTCTCTCTGCCCCCAAAGCATCTGTTGACATCATGAAAGACAATGGCACTATCATCACCCACAGAAGCTGCAGATCCAAATCTGATCCAAATCCATCATTTTACCCTAAATGTACCTAAAGTCAGACTGGATTAGATTTGATTCTAAAATGGAATATTTTTTTTTTCTTTTACTTTATCATTTAATTCACAAGGGCATTATTATTTCCAATCATTTTTATTTTGTATCTTAATCCCACTGAGGTGTCATCTATGTCCTCCCTTAGGCCACAGATGCTCTTTATATATCTCATCACCACGTAAGCAGACATTTGTGATCCTCTATGTATGTGTCATGCTGTCAGGTAACATTTGCTGTCCATATCAAAATCAAAGGTTTGCAAGAAAGCTTTCTATCTATAACTCTTAGGCCTCATGCCCACGGACGTTTTTACAGCCGCGTTTTTAAGCGTTTTTTACAGCTTAAAAACGCCTGTCTATGTTATTGTATAAATTTTTCGACTGTACTTTTGTAAAAAAAAAAAGAAACGCCGGAGCTCAAAAACGCAATTGCGGCGTTTTTGCGTGTTTTTGCGCGTTTTTTAACGCTTCGCGTTTTTTATGCCTAACCCCGACGCCGCGGAACGCACTGGTCCTGGGTTTTTTTTTACAGCTTAAAAACGCCTATGCTATTTCAAGCTCAAAAACGTCTAGGTGGGCATGAAGCTATAGACTAACATGGACAGGCGTTTTTAAGCTGTAAAAAACGCTCAAAAACGCGGCTGTAAAAACGTCCGTGGGCATGAGGCCTTATGTGCAAAGCAATTTTTTTGTTTGTTTTTGTTTATGTAGACATACTTAAAAGTATAATTGAGATATAGGCTTAACTATGAATCTTTGATGGTTCATGAATTTACTGAAATAAAGCGTGTGAAAACAGATCTGCATATAAACACCCAAATTATTTCTCCTGTTTGATAATTGAAATACTTAGGTGTATTTTTACGTATTTTGGGTATAGGTATATGAAATAATTTTTGTTGAATTTCATGCATACATGAACTAAAACTGAGATATAAAGGTAGAAACACTATGGTGTTGCATTGTAAAATATTGTCACTCAGTCTGGAGCTTGGAGCTTGCTTCCAGGAGCGGAAAGCAGAGGGATGTCCTTATCAGTATCCAATCATCAGTCTAGGGGAAGGGGAGATGATTAAGTTAGCAGAACCTCAGCAGGCATTTTATCCTATAGTCACTTGTCAGGGGGGTGAGTAACATGATCATGATTTTGGTCGAAGGGGGTGCTGCAATGTGGACATGCAGGATGCTTGTTAGAATTAATTTATGGAGCATAAATTTATCTTATGAAGATTATGAATTTTCCAAACTTCTGCTTAAATATTCCCTTCTAATAGGTGTTTGGCATTCCATTTTCTATTTTTACCTTCTTTGAAAATTGGTAAGTGACAAGATAGTATATAAAAAAAAAAAATCAAGCCATGGTATACTTTGCTTTTCTGTAGCACATCTCTGCATTCTGCTTTATACATACACCATCTGATCACCTACATTTCCCCCTAAATTACAACTTTTATGTATGTGGACTTAAAGACAGCATGGAGGGCCAAGAATTGAAAATGGTGAATAGCTGTTCGCAAATAAATGTTTATCATCTGTTATTAAAAATGTCTGACAACAACTTACAAGACATATAATTAATAATATTTGAATCAATCCCGGATTGTCACCAGTTCTCTTATGCCGCGTACACACGGTCGGAATTTCCGTCGGAAAAACCTTGGATGGTTTTTCCGACGGAATTCCGCTCAAGCTTGGCTTGCATACACACGGTCACACAAAAGTTCTCTGAACTTTCGACCATCAAGAACGACGTACAACACTACAACGAGCCGAAAAAATGAAGTTCAATGCTTCCAAGCATGCAACAAATTGTTTCCGAGCATGCATCAGAATTTTGTCGGAATTGCTACAGACAATAGGATTTTCCGATAGGAATTTTTTCAGTCGGAAAAATAGAGAACCTGCTCTCAATCTTTTGCTGACGGAAATTCCGACAGCAAAAGTCCGATGGAGCATCTACACGGTTTGAATTTCCGACCAAAAGCTCACATCGGACTTTTGCTGGCGGAATTTCCGACCCTGTGTACAGTACGTGGCATTAGATCAGTCATGGTTGGATTTTTTTTATGACATAGAACTTTTGTATTATTAAAAAAATGCACAATGAAAGAGTCAGTCCCAGCCAATAATGAACATTTTAAAAGAAGAAACTGATATGTGAAGTTGGGTATGCACTGCATGTTAATTGTATTCATTGAGGTTGATTTACAAAAGGCAAATAGGTTGTTTGCTTTGCAAGGGAATTTTTCCGAAGCTTAATGAATGAGGTGAAGCTCTGTTGACTTCCACTGCGTGACAGGAAGAATACAGTTTTATTATTTTCCTTGTACACGGTTGGTGATTTTTTTTGCAAAATATATTTTTATTCTGAGCTAAGGGAAAATTCCCTTGCAAAGTTACATAGTTAATATGGTTATTTTTTTTTAAAGTTTTTTTTTGGTAGTTTTATTTTGAACATGTAAATAAAAAAAATAAAAAAACATACCAAATAAAAGAAGTAATCATTCAGTAGTAGACAATCACAAAACAACTAGTTACAAGAGAAGAAAAAAAAAGAACTATAAACAATAATTTAGTTTACATATCTGAAAAGGAGTGAGAAGAAGTACAAATTTATCTAATCCCACCCCTTCTCCATAAGTAATAATAAACTATTTAATGTCCCATTGCTATAAAGTCATACAATAATTATTAATTCAAATATAATATACTAATTACCAATAATCTCCTTTGAGAACCTGAAGGATAGTCATGGCATGGAAAAAAAGTTATTTTTTAAAGGATAATTAAAGGTTCCTTTTTGTTTTTCATACTTACCTCCTCTGTGCAGTTGATTTTGCACAGAGTGCTCCTCCTCTTCTCGATTGGAGAGCCGCTTTTCCTACAGGGGAATTGGTGCGGACACGCTCTCGTGTTCTGCTGCTGTGTCTATTGGCACAGACAGCAGGACTCGGCCCTGACCCCCGGCTACGCGTCATTGAAGTTGATTGACAGCATTGGGAGCCAATGGCTGTGCTGCTATCAATCTATCCAATCAGGACCCAAAACCCCAGCTGGTGTGCTCGTCCCTGTCGCTGGAAATACAAGGTTCAGGTAAGTAAAAGGGGGGCTCTGGGAGGCAGCTGCATCACAAGAGGTTTTTCACCTTAATGCATAGAATGCATTAAGGTGAAAAACCACAAGGGTTTATAACCCCTTTAAATAACTTTTGTTCCGTCACACTATCCAGACGCAGTTCAGGTCCCTGAGACTGGAGCTCATGGAATCCCCCTTGTGAGACTTGTTATCTTATACAGAACTTACTAAGTTGGTAACTACCTTCTATAGCCACCTTCAGTTGGCTGGGGCTAACCCATTTCAGATATCCCACCCAAGTGGCTTACGCTATTGCCTGGGCTCTCTGAGGAGGGTTGAGAAGAGGCCACTGTGTTTTCAAGATACCATTAGTACAGCAGACCAATTTTTTTAATTCAAGTTTATTCATCATCTTCATTACACCCCAGGCAAAATTGGCTTGTATGGGACTTGGGTCTGCCGCTACTTGTTCTCACTGTGGATTCGCTGGGGCGGATTTTTTTCATATGTTTTGGACTTTCCCAGGACTAACAATATTTTGGCGTGATTTATTTTTCTTCTTTGAGCATAACATTAATCTTCCAATACCGCAGATCCCCGAATTCGGACTTTATGTTATTATTTTCTTGTTCAAATGTTTTATTGGTATAGAAAGGAAAGGTTAACAGAATGGTACAGAATCAGTCTCAAAATTCACAGAGAATAAAATCAAGCCATTTGTGTGGGGACGCAGCCCATATTGATTTGGTGACAAAGGTATTCATAACTAGCACGTAACGCACGGTTGCTGTTGCGTAACACTATGCAGAAAGATGTGGTTACTCTGAAACGTTTAGCTTGAACAAACAAGGGAAGCAGGGAAGGGAGGAACTCCTCCTTCTGGTGGATAAACATTTTTGAGTTGCTGTGTGAACTAATTGCCAAAGAACAACCTGTAAAATTTGGGGTTTTTAGGTAGAGGTATCGAGCTGGAAAGTTTGGGAGAACGACTTATGGTATGTTATTATTTTATGCACGAAAGGTGATCTTGTTGCACTGGAAAGAAGCTAATCCACTAACAGCTCACCAGTTTACCACATGGTAAATGGGGATCTGCCTAAGTTTAAATTAATATACAAAAGTAGGGCATGCCCTAAGAAATTCAGTAAGATATGGCAACCATGGTTGGATGTCTCTAAGTCATTTTGGGGCAAGGTCTTGTCTTCTCAACCAAATTGAATTTAGATGTTTTAATTCAGTTCCCCTATATATGTTGTGGTCTGTAGCTTTGTCTGGGTTGATTATTTCAGTCCTTTATTGTAGTAGATTTGGGGGGACGTGGTGAGTGGGTACATGTGTAAGTGTCAATATGTTCTGGGGTCTGGCACCTATAATATTTGGCACAAAGAGTGTTGACATCCCCCAGTATAGCACTTGTATTGGGTCTGCACAAATAGAAATAGTCAGAGTCTTACAATTAAATATTCCCCTTAGATTATAGCTTCCCTCCCTTGCAATAAATACTTTTTGTATATTTCCTGGTTATAAATATTTTTTTGCTTTAAATATTATTTGTGCAGTCTGTAATTGCACCATGTTCTTACATTTTAGGAGTTTTAATTGTAAGAATAATGAGTTTTTGTGATCCCTATATCCTGCTCCATAAATAATCTGTTTCGTCCATCTAGTTCAACCAATAAAAGGGGGGATTATACAATCCTATATCTTCACAATCCCATACCCACAGTTGATCCAGAGGAAGGCAAAAAAATAATAATCAAAAAATAAAAGAATGATTAAATTTGCTCTAGCAGGGGAAAAAATTCCTTCCTGATCCCCCGAGAGGCCATCGGATTTTCTCTGGATCAACTTTACCTATATAATAAATATTAGTATCCAGTAATATTATGAACATTTAGGAAAGAATCCAGCAATCTACTGAGCTAACCAGAACCATGTCTTGAGGGAGTTTATTTATTCCAACCTGTCCATATTTGGAGAGTAAATCTCTTTTCCTCCAGTCGTAAAGAGTCCACCCTTGTCCTCTGTGATGACCTTAAAGTTAATAACTCAACACCAAGTTCACTATATTAACCACTTATGTATTTATACATGGTGATCATATCCCCCCTTATGTATTTATACATGGTGATCATATACCCCCTTATGTATATACTGTATACATGGTGATCATATACCCCCTTATGTATATATACATGGTGATCATATCCCCCCTTATGTATTTATACATGGTGATTACATCCCCCTTATGTATTTATACATGGTGATCATATTCCCCCTTATGTATTTATACATGGTGATCATATTCCCCCTTATGTATTTATACATGGTGATTACATCCCCCTTATGTATTTATACATGGTGATCATATTCCCCCTTATGTATTTATACATGGTGATTACATCCCCCTTATGTATTTATGCATGGTGATCCTATCCCTCCTTATGTATTTATATGTTCATTAGGTTTTTATTGAATTATTTAAAGAGAACAAACATGTGACAAACATTATTTGCTGTATATAGATTATAACAAAGGGGGTCACAAAATACAAAATCCAGATGTCAGGATAGTCAACAAACAAAAGTGAAGATTGGGATCAGTTCTGGTTGCTAAGCATAACGTAAGGGTGCAGTCCACCTGGCATCTTGCTGATGCTTCCAGGGCCAGATTAAGAACATCATGGGCCTGGTGCTGAGGATTTTGGTGGGCCTTTTCTAAATAATAAATAAATAAATATGCAAACAATTTTTTGTTATAACAAATTAAATTAGAGAGAGAGAGGGAGGATGAGAAAGAGACAGAGAGAGAGAGGATGAGAGAGGGGTGAGGGGTAAGGGAGGGAGGATGAGGAAGAAAGGGGGGATGAGAAAGAGAGGATGGGCATGAGCATGCGTGGGAATGACATCAACGCAGCCCGGCCAAGGCAAGTGACCGAAGGCACAGAGCCCAGAAGGAAGACCAGGTGAAAATGGAAGCGCTCAGGACCCGCCGGATTGATCACAGCGCTGGAGGGCTCAGTCTGACAATTTAAATGTACCCTAATGTGCTAATATGCTGTGCATACTTGTACATTATGGCAAAACCTACCTCAGGGCCTCTAAAAAGTAGTAATGTTAGCGAAGTTTACTACCGCTTTATTATCACAGGATCCCAGGAGCCTCTCATGGGGCCCCTACTGACCCGGTGGCCTTTGGTCAGTGCCTAAGTGCATAGTTGCCAACATTTCAAAAATATTTTTAACCACTTAAGCCCCGGACCATTTGGTAGCTAGAGGACCAGAGGTGAATTCAGAATTTTGCACTGCGCTGCTTTAACTGTAAATTGTGCGGACATGCAATGTTGTACCCAAACGAAATTTGCGTCCTTTTCTTCCCACAAATAGAGCTTTCTTTTAATGGTATTTGATTGGCTCTGCGATTTTTATTTTTTGCGATATAAACGGAAAAAGACCGAAAATTTAGAAAAAAAATGATATTTTCTACTTTTTGTTATAAGAAAAATCGAATAAACTCAATTGTAGTCATACATTTAGGCCAAAATGTATTCAGCCACATGTTTTTAGTAAAAAAAATGTCAATAAGCGTATATTTATTGGTTTGCGCAAAAGTTATAGAGTTTACAAACTAGGGTACATTTTCTGAAATTTACACAGCTTTAAATTTATGACTGCCTATCTCATTTCTTGAGGTGCTAAAATGACAGGGCAGTACAAAACCCCCCCAAATGACCCCATTTTGGAAAGTAGACACCCCAAGGAATAGACAGCCCATTGAATTTTTTATTTTTTTGTCCCAAGTGATTGAATAATGACTAAAAAAAAAAAAAAAAAAAAATTACAAAAAGTTGTCACTAAATGATATATTGCTCACACATGCCATGGTTATATGTGGAATTTCACCCCAAAATACATTTTGCTGCTTCTCCTGAGTACGGGGATACCACATGTGTGGGACTTTTTGGGAGCCTAGCCGCGTACGGGACCCCGGAAACCAAGCACCGCCTTCAGGATTTCTAAGGGCGCAAATTTTTGATTTCACTCCTCACTACCTATCACAGTTTTGAAGGCCATAAAATGCCAAAATAGCACAAAACCCCCCCAAATGACCCCATTTTAGAAAGTATACACCCCAAGGAAATTGCTGAGAGGCCTGTTGAGCCCATTGAATATAATTTTTTTTGTCCCAAGTGATTGAATAATGACAAAAAAAAAAAAAAAAAATTACAAAAAGTTGTCACTAAATGATATATTGCTCACACATGCCATGGTTATATGTGGAATTACACCCCAAAATACATTTTTCTGCTTCTCCTGAGTACGGGGATACCACATGTGTGGGACTTTTTAGGAGCCTAGCCGCGTACGGGACCCCGAAAACCAAGCACCGCCTTCAGGATTTCTAGGCACAAATTTTTGATTTCACTCCTCACTACCTATCACAGTTTCGAAGGCCATAAAATGCCAAAATCGCACAAAACCCCCCCAAATGACCCCATTTTGGAATATAGACACCCCAAGCTATTTGCTGAGATGAATGGTGAGTATTTTACAGCTCTCATTTGTTTTTGAAAATGAAGAAAGGAAATATATATATATATATTTTTTTTTTTCAATTTTCAAAACTTTGTGACAAAAAGCGAGATCTGAAAAATACTCACAATACCTCTCAGCAAATAGCTTGGGGTGTCTACTTTCCAAAATGGGGTCATTTGGGGGGGTTTTGTGCTCTCTGGGCATTCCATGGCCTCCGAAACTGTGATAGGCAGTGAGAAGTGAAATCAAAAATTTACACCCTTAGAAAGCCTGAAGGCGGTGCTTGGTTTTTGGGGTCCCGTACGCGGCTAGGCTCCCAAAAAGTCTCACACATGTGGTATCCCCGTACTCAGGAGAAGCAACAGAATGTATTTTGGGGTGTAATTCCACATATGCCCATGGCATGTTTGAGCAATATATCATTTAGTGACAACTTTGTGCAAAAAAAAAAAAATTGACGTTTTTCCGCAACTTGTGTCAACATATAAAATATTCCATGGACTCGACATGCCTCTCAGTATATAGCTTGGGGTGTCTACTTTCCAAAATGGGGTCATTTGGGGGGGGTTTTGAACTGTTCTGGCATTTTATACACAACATTAGGAAGCTTACATCCACTCTTCTAACCACTTGAAGACAAAGCCCTTTTTGACACTTTTTGTTTACATGAAAACATTTTTTTTTTTGCAAGAAAATTATGTTGAACCCCCAAACATTATATATATATTTTTAAAGCAAAGGCCCTACAGATTAAAATGGTGGGTGTTGCATTTTTTTTTCTACACAGTATTTGCGCAGCGATTTTTCAAACGCATTTTTTGGGTTAAAAATACACTTTTTTTAATTTTAATGCACTAAAACACACTATATTGCCCAAATGTTTGATGAAATAAAAAAGATGATCTTAGGCTGAGTACATAGATACCAAACACGACATGCTTTAAAATTTCGCACAAACGCGCATTGGCGACAAACTACATACATTTTTAAAAGCCTTTAAAAGCCTTTACAGGTTACCCCAGTAGATTTACAGAGGAGGTCTACTGCTAAAATGATTGCCCTCGATCTGACCTTCGCGGTGATACCTCACATGCATGGTGCAATTGCTGTTTACATATGACGCCAGACCGACGCTTGCGTTCGCCATTGGGCAAGAGCAGGGCAGGACAGGGGTGCTTTTTTTTTTTTTTTTTTTATTATTAATTTTGCTTTTTTACTTTATTTTTAAATTGTTCCTTCCAAGTATTTTTTTTTTTGTCATTTTTATTGTTATCTCAGGGAATGTAAATATCCCCTATGATAGCAATAGGTAGTGACAGGTACTCTTTTTTTGAAAAAACTGGGGTCTTCTAGACCCTAGATTTTTCCTCTGCCCTCAAAGCATCTGACCACACCAAGATCGGTGTGATAAAATGCTTTCCCAATTTCCCAATGGCGCTTTTTATATCTGGGGGGGGGGCATTCCCTCCCACTGCTTGTAAAAGCAGTCCAGAGGCTAATTAGCCGCTAGGATTGCTTTTACATGAAAGCCGGCCGCAGGCTGAAAAGAATGATACCAAGATGATACCTAAACCCGCAGGCATCATTCTGGTATAAACATTCAAAGTCCAGCAACATACCAGTACGTTGCTGGTCCTTGTTGGACATGTATTGTAATCTTTTTATTTCATGCAGCCAGTTGGCTGAACGAAAAAAGAGATTGATCGGTGGGTATGCCCACCATTAGAATACCGCCCTTCATCCACCCACTTCCAATGATGGGCATACACGCACCATTTATATATGCCGAAGCATGGGGGCATCCTCCCGCAAAAAAGTTATGCCGCACACACATGGTCGGACTTTTCCACGGGCAAGCCTCCGTTGGAATTTCGACCGTATGTACGCGGCATTAGGAGCAAAATCGCTCCTCCGCCCCTGCTGCCCCAATGCTTCGGCATATTTGCTTTTTTTTTTTAACTGTGGTGGTGAAATCACCTCCTACAGCACTGGAGTCGCAGGGATCAGGCCTGTCTCTGCGAACGCTGCAGTTATGTGTGTTTTTGTTTTGTAAGTGACAGTGATCGATCGATACTGCACTTGGGTGGCCTGGGCTGGACGGAGGGGCAAAACGCAGGTGCCAGCAGGTATCTGGGCTGATCCCGCTAACACTGCGTTTTTGGGAACCCTAAACTGCTGGGGACGCTAGTATAGATCTGATCAGATCAGATATTGATCTGTTCAGATACTATACCACTAAGGGGGATGTATGCTTCACGCGTGGGTGTTAGCGTTACTGGCACTAACCTGACGCTGCCTGGGGTGTGACTCAGACCCTCTCTGACGCTAAAACCTAATTGATATCACCCGCCGGGCGATCAGGGGGTTAAACCTTTATTGGGTTATATACACGGCGGGTGCCCTGACACTATAAAAAGCAAACTAACTAACCAGCGTCACCCGTAACACTTATATGGTGATCACTGGTGAAAGGGTTAACTAGGGGCAATCAGGGGGTTAAAACCTTTATTAGATAATATATGGGGGTACCTGACGCTATAAAAACCTGCGGCGAACCTAAAAAAAATTACCAGCTACCGATCTGTATCACCGACACTAAGACAGCGTTTAGAAAAACGATTGCTTAGCGACAGTGGTGATGGGGGTGAAAGGGTTACCTGGGGGGGCGATCAAGGGGGTTAAACCTTTATTAGATAATATATTGGGGTACCTGACGCTATAAAAACATGTGGCGAACCTAAAAAAAAATACTGGCTACGATCTGCATCACCGACACTAAGACAGCGTTTAGAAAAACAATAAAACAATTGCTTAGCGACAGTGGTGATAGGGGGTGAAAGGGTTACCTGGGGGGCGATCAAGGGGGTTAAACCTTTATTAGATAATATATTGGGGTACCTGACGCTATAAAAACCTGCAGCGAACCTAAAAAAAATTACCGGCTACCGATCTGCATCACAGACACTAAGACAGCGTTTAGAAAAACGATCGCTTAGTGATAGTGGTGATAGGGGGTGAAAGGGTTACCTGGGGGGCGATCAAGGGGGTTAAACCTTTATTAGATAATATATTGGGGTACCTGACGCTATAAAAACCTGCGGCGAACCTAAAAAAAATTACTGGCTGCCGATCGGCATCACTGACGCTAAGACAGCGATCAGAAAAATGATCGCTAAGCGACAGTGGTGATAGGGGGTGAAAGGGTTATCTGGGGGGTGATCAGGGGGTTAAACCTTTATTAGGGGGGGTTAGGGGGCTACACTGGACCTAAGACTAAACTTTGGTGACACTTTTACAGTCACAAATGTCACTGATTGCAGTGATCACTAAATAAATGGTCACTGCAATCAGTGACACTGTGACTGGGGGCTGGGGGGGTGATCTGGGGGGTGATATGGGGTGTCTGGGGGGGCCTGGGGGGGCGATTTATGTCCCTATGTGTCCTGGTGTCAGTGTAGTGTTGTGTGCACTGACCTGATATCTTCTCTTGTACGGCGCTCGGTATATGTGAGCGCCGCACCAGAGATGACATCACTTCCTCCTGCTCCCTCTGTCTGACACAGACAGAGGGGGCATTTCTATTCGCCGGGAGCGATCGCGAGGGGGTGGCCAGAAACGAATGGCTGCCCCCTCATTCCGGAACGCTCCCGGACACTTAGCCACCGCTCACTGTATAGAAGGGGGTCCGATTGGACCCCCCAACTGTACAAAGGCAATCACGTACACTCTACGTGATTGTGCCTGTCGGTGCCATTCTGCCGACGTATATATACAGTGAGCGGTCGTTAAGTGGTTAAGGGGCACTTTTTTCACCAGTGCTATATTTAGAGTAGCTGAGATCCCCTATGTTCCTCTATACATCACAACAGTAATCACAAAATGAAATGAGTACTAATAATGGGGCAGAACAAATATGAGGACTGAGAAGATTTCCTTCAGTTGAACTAACAAAATTGTGCCTATTCTAGATCTGGTAACATTGAGGATATTCTGTATAATTTTAAATAACTGTTTTTTGTGGGTAAGAGGCTTAGGGGAGGAGTATGGACGGTATAAAACTGGGAAGTATGTGCAGGTAATGGAGAGGAATGTGGAGGGTCTAACAGTGGGCACTATGTACAGGAGAGTAGTGTGGAGGGTATGGCAGAAGGCACTATGTACAGGAGAGGAGTTTGAAGGGTATGACAGTGGGCAGCATTCACAGCAGAGGAGTGTGGAGGGTATGACAGAGGGTGGTATGTACCGGAGAGGAGTGAGGAGGGTATGAAAGTGGGCAGTATGTACAGAAGAGCAGTGTGGAGAGTATGACAGTGGGCAGTATGTACAGGAAAGGAATGTGGAGGGTATGATGGGGGCAGTATGTACAGGAGAGAAATGTGGAGAGAAAGATAGTTGGCAGTATGTACAGGAAATGAGTGTGAAGGGTAAGGTTAGGTTACAGTATGTACAGGAGAGGAGTGTGGAGGGTAAGGTTGGGTTACAGTATGTACAGGAGAGGAGTGTGGATGGTATGATAGCGGGCAGTATGTACAGGAGAGGGGTGTGGAGGGTATAATGGGGGCAGTATGTACAGGAGAGGAGTGTGGAGGGTATGATAGTGGGCAGTATGCACAGGAGAGGAGTGTGGAGGGTATGACAGTTGGCACTATGTACAATAGAGGAGTTTATGAATGTGGGCAGTATGTACAGGAGAGGAGTGTGGAGGGTATGACAGTGAGCAGTATGTACAGGAGAGGAGTGTAGACGGTATGATACTGAGCAGTATGTACATTAAATGTGTGTGGAGGGTAAGACAGTGAGCAGTATGTACAGGAGAAGAGTGTGGAGGGAATGACAGTGGGCAGTATGTACAGGTGAGGAGGGTATGACAATAGGCAGTATGTACAGGAAAGGAATGTGGAGGGTATGAGAGCGAGCAGTATGTAAAGGAGAGGAGTGTGGAGGGTATGACAGCCGGCACTATGTACAATAGAGGAGTTTATGAAAGTGGTCAGTATGTACAGGAGAGGAGTGTGGACAGTATGATACTGAGCAGTATGTACATGAGATGAGTGTGGAGGGTAAGACAGTGAGCAGTATGTACAGAAGAGAAGTGTAGAGGGTATGACAGTGGGCACTATGTATAGGAGAGAAGTGTGGAGGGTATGACAGTGAAGAGTGGGGAGGATATGACAATGGGCAGTATGTACAGGATAGAGGTGTGGAGGGTATGACAGTGGGCACTATGTATAGGAGAGAAGTGTGGAGGGTATGACAGTGAACAGTATGTACAGGAGAGGAGTGTGGAGGGTATGATGGTGGGCACTATGTATAGGAGAGAAGTGTGGAGGGTATGACAGTGGACACTATGTATAGGGAAGGAGCGTGGAGGGTATGACAGTGAGCAGTATGCACAGGAGAGGAGTTTGGAGGGTATGACGGTGGGCACTATGTATAGGAGAGAAGTGTGGAGGGTATGACAGTGGGTACTATGTATAGGAGAGGAGTGTAAAGGGTTTGACAGTGGGCACTATGTATAGGAGAGGAGTGTGGAGGGTATGACAGGGGGCACTATGTATAGGAGAGGAGTGTGGAGGGTATGACAGTGAGCTGTATGTACAGGAGAGGAGTGTGGAGAGTATGACAGTGGGCACTATGTACAGGAGAGAAGTGTATGACAGCGGGCACTATGTACAGGAGAGGAGTGTGTAGGGTATGACAGTGGGCACTATGTATAGGGAAGGAGCGTGGAGGGTATGACAGTGAGCAGTATGCACAGGAAAGGAGTGTGGAGGGTATGACGGTGAAGAGTGGGGAGGATATGACAATGGGCAGTATGTACAGGATAGAGGTGTGGAGGGTATGACAGTGGGCACTATGTATAGGAGAGAAGTGTGGAGGGTATGACAGTGAACAGTATGTACAGGAGAGGAGTGTGGAGGGTATGACAGCGGGCACTATGTATAGGAGAGAAGTGTGGAGGGTATGACAGTGAAAAGTGGGGAGGATATGACAATGGGCAGTATGTACAGGATAGAGGTGTGGAGGGTATGACAGTGGGCCCTATGTATAGGAGAGAAGTGTGGAGGGTATGACAGTGAACAGTATGTATAGGGAAGGAGCGTGGAGGGTATGACAGTGAGCAGTATGCACAGAAGAGGAGTGTGGAGGGTATGACAGTGGGCACTATGTATAGGAGAGGAGTGTGGAGGGTATGACAGTAGGCACTATGTATAGGAGAGGAGTGTGGAGGGTATGACAGTGAGCTGTATGTACAGGAGAGGAGTGTGGAGAGTACGACAGTGGGCACTATGTACAGGAGAGAAGTGTATGACAGCGGGCACTATGTACAGGAGAGGAGTGTGTAGGGTATGACAGTGGGCACTATGTATAGGAGAGAAGTGTGGAGGGTATGACAGTGAGCAGTATGTACAGGAGAGAAGTGTGGAGAGTATTTACAGGTGAAGAGGATAAAGGGAATCTGGGAAGGAAAAATGTAAAGGTTTGTGGAAGGATGTTTAGGGACTGCGTAGTGGTTAAGCGGGATTGAAATTACGCCAATTAAGCAGAGACCAGCCATAGTCGATCTATGTATGGGCTAGCTGGTTTTACACAAGTCAATCTATTATCTGACTTGAGTACAACCAGCCTGTCAGGTTTTTCCCAAAACAATCAGTGCTGCCAGCTATAGTTAGCAACACTAATCATTGTATTCGCAGGCAGAACACAATAACACTGCAGGAGTGATTCCCCCATCCACAGGTCAGCAGGTGAGAGGGTGTGTGGGGACAGGCTGGGGAGAGATACTAGTCAGTGGCTGGGTAGGCCCTGGCTAGTATCAGAGCCAGATACACACAGGTTACATACGCCACGATCGTTAGAGCGAGAACAATAATTCTAGCACTAGACCCCCTCTGTAACTCTCAACATGTAACCTGTAAAAAAATTTAAAGCATCGCTTAGTATACAACAAAATAAATCGTGATAACTTTAGTGTTTTTTTTATTTATTTTTTTTATGAATCAAAAAAAAACAGGTTTGAAAAATTGCTGCGCAAATACCGTGTAACATAAAAAGTTGCAAAGACCACCATTTTATTCCATAGGGTCTCTGCTAAAACAATATATAATGTTTGAGGGTTCTGAGTAATTTTCTAGCAAAAAACAAATGATGATTTTTACATGTAGGAGAGAAGTTTCAGAATTGGCCTGGGTGGCAAGGGGTGAATTACTATAAGACCCCTTTAACACTGAGGGCGTTTTGCAGGCGCTATAGCGTTAAAAATAGCGCCTACAATCCGCCCTTAAACAGGTGCTCTATTCACACTGGAGCGGTGCGCTGGCAGGGCGTCAGAAAAAGTCCTGCTAGCAACTTCTTTAGAGTGCATTAGGAGCGGTGAACTCACCGCTCCTAATGCGCTCCTGCCCATTAAAATCAATGGGCAGCACCGCCGTATGCTGGAAATACGCTGCTGTAGCGGCACATCTCGGGCGTTTTTTTACCCTTTCTCGGTCGCTGGCGGGGGTTAAAAGCGCCCTGCTAGTGGCCGAAATGTGCTGCAAATCCGACTGTAAAATAGCAGCGTTTTACCGCTATTTTACCGCCAACGCTCGGGGCGGCATAGTGTGAAAGCAGTCTTAGTGATATACAAATAATTATGATAAGCACTGTGAGCTCATCCTCTCTGCTGCAGAGTGTGTCAGCTTGTATTTAAACTGGCCTTTCTGTATATAGCTTCTGACAGGCTGCGCAAGCAGCCCCGTATCTCCGGAACCATAAATGATAGCAGCCCCATATTTTGACCAGTGGTGGGGTGGGTCTTCAGCTGCATACCCCCCAAATATGGGGTCTCTGTGGCCCTTGGTCGCCGAGCTACAATCCTCGAAGCCGATCTTTTATTTTTTCTTATTTTTTTTTAGATTTTTTTTTTTTTTTGGGCAAATGGGCCTATCTTGAGGAAGGGGCCTGGAGCTGCAGCTCCAATAGCCCCTATGTTAATCCGGCCCTGGATGCTTCCGTTTCCTGGACCAGCAGTCACCGTAGTGAGGGTGAAAAGCAAACAGATGCAGCGCTATAAAGTAAGTGAAACCCTGAAACCATGATAGCAGTGTTAAAGGATCACTAAACATAATTTTTTTTTAAATAACAAACATGTTATACTTACCTCCACTGTGCAGCTCGTTTTGCACAGAGTGGCCCCGAACCTGGTCTTCTGGGGTCCCTCGGCGGCTGTCTCGGCTCCTCCTTGCAAGGACGCCACACCTTCATGCGAGCTCGCATGGTGTGGAGTTATTGCGGGTGCGCTCCCATGATGCAGCGGTGGCCATAGCCGCCGACTGTATCACTCGGCCCCGAGGGCTCAGGTAAGTAAAACTGAGGCTCGGGGGAGGGGGGCCTTATTGTCGGATGTGTTGTCGGATGTGTTTTCACCTTAATGCATAGGATGCATTAAGGTGAAAAAACATGAACCTTTAGTGTCCCTTTAAGAGTGAAATAGTGTATCCTGTGCAGATTACACATCAGTATAAGACAGTACGTTAAATACTGATAGGAAGAGACTTGTAATGACTCCCAAACAGGGAAAAACAAAACACCTTGAAGATGTATATGATGGTAAATGGAAAATAAATAATATATGCAAAACCTACAGTAAATGACCCACAGACTTAAGAAATGAAAAACTATATGTGTATAGTCTATAAACCAGTCCTGTATGACACGGATCATTAATCAAGTAGGAATAAGCTTTCTATTAAAGTTCATATAAGCAGTAAGTCTTCTAATTTTCCAATGTGGAATAGTAAATAGTAAGATGATATCACTGAACTCTTTGAAGACATGAGAGGTAGTCAAGGAGGTGATCAGCAAACACGACACCCGAGGCAGTGACTCCAACACCAGGAAGGGGGGGGGGAATGAATACTCTTACCCTGTATCGTGGACACACACGCCAGTGGCGTTGGGTCAAAAAGGCAATGACTGGTCCTCTCCGGCACATACTTTGTTTGGAACTCCTATGAAGGGAAGCTTCCTGTATCCACGTCAAGCAAGGCAAATGTTGAGTGCTGTTGACGTCACAGATCACGGTATAGCAGAACTTTAAAAGTCCAAACGCGGTGTGACAGCAGGAAGGTAAAGTCACCTGGTTGCATCCAGGGGGGTAGATATATTTCGCCCAGATTCAGGCTTTACGCCGACTTGTACAACTAGGTGGAGAGTTGTATAAGGCTAGTGGGCTCATGGATGACTCATACCTCTAGGGAGAGTGTGGGGCGTCGTACAGACAGGGAGTTGATGAGGCCAGCTGAAGCTTGTCAGCTCATTTAGGCCTCTATAAGAACTCCCAGATTCATTAGGTGTTAGCTCATGCCTGGAACCAGACCTGTGTGGACTGTCTAGGGAGAGTGAACCCCTGTGCGGTGAGAAAAAGCCTGTGTGGCTATTTGTTTGGACTTTTACTAAACCAGGGACTTAGGGACTAGGACAGCACTAGGCTGATCCCAGTTGTTAGTTAGGAAACCTGTATGTTTAGTCAGAGGTCAAGTTGACCAGGATTTATTTTGTTTATATGTTTCTTTTGGCTTTGCTGTGTTTTGTCACTGTAAATAGAAAATAAACCGCACCTTTTTTTTTGATTTTGAAAACCACAACCTCCGTTTGCTGGGCCTGTTTTTGTGTGGGGAGCCCATCCCGGGGGTCACACACACCCGCTGCCGAGCTAACCCCCTCACAGTTGGTGGAGAACCAGTGGCAGTTTTTTTTAAGCCAGCATGGAGGAGATACTGAAGCAGCTGGCTCTAGCAAATGCCAATCAACAGCAGACAAATGCAGGTTTGCAAAAGAGCCTTGCAGCTCAACAACAGAACTTCGCAGCCCAGCAGCAAGCTCATCAACAGAGCCTTGCAGCCCAGCAGCAAGCTCACCAACAGAGTCTGGAAGCTCAGCAACAAGCCCAGCAGCAATCTGAGGCCCGCTTCATAGACCTGTTACAGAAGCAAGAGCAGAGACTACAACAAATGGAAGCAGTAATGCAGCAACGTCCGCAGACCAGTGAGGAAAGCCGTCCCACTAATACCGCGTCCTTTGGGGTGAGTCGTTTATTGACAAAAATGACTGGAGAGGATGATCCAGAGGTATTTTTGACCACATTTGAAAGGACTGCTGAAAGAGAAAAGTGGCCTGAGGAGCAGTGGGCTGGACTGGTGGCTCCTCTGTTAACTGGTGAATCGCAGAAGGCTTACTATGACCTAGAGCCTGACCAAGCAAAAGACTATGTGATGCTAAAAGCTGAGATATTGGCAAGGCTGGGTGTCACCCAGGCTGTCCGGGCTCAGCGTGTGCATAACTGGACTTTCCAGCTTGGAAAACCCCCCAGGTCTCAAATGTATGATCTCATTCACCTGAGCAGAAAGTGGCTACAGCCAGAGACTTTGTCCGCACCAAAGATTGTGGAACGTGTTGTAATGGATCGGTTTTTGAGAGCTCTTCCTACTGCCATCCAAAACTGGGTAAGCCATGGAGACCCAGAGACGGCCGATGGTCTTGTGGATCGTGTGGAGAAATACTTGGCTACAGAGAACCTGACGGCCTCTTCCAGAGACACTCGGACTTTCCACCCTAAGACCAGACCATCCCCAGGGGCGGATAAGAGGATTCCAAGGGGTAAGGGTGGAGAGAGTGAGAGGGTGGGAGCTCTACCCCAAGTTTGGCGAGAACAGCCTGGGAAATCAGCGGCTCAAGAGGCGGCAAGAAGGATCGTTTGCTACCGCTGCCGGCAAGCGGGACATATTGCAGCCAATTGCCCGGTTGTGGAGGAACCCATGCAGTGTGACTTTCTGACGGGCAGACGTCAGTCGCTGTGTGCGACAGTCGCATGCACTGCCATTCAAGGAATTGAGAAACATTTATGCAAAATGTGTGTTAATGGTAGAAATGTTGTGGTATTGCTGGATTCAGGTAGCCTTGTGACCCTGATAAAGGCTGAGTTAGTTAAAACAGAGGTCTCTGGGAATAGCAAGGTAGCTGTTATTTGTGTGCATGGGGACACCCGAGAGTATCCAGTGACTACAGTGTGTTTCGAGACCCCCAAAGGTACCCTCTCTCATCCAGTGGGCTTAGTATCTCAGTTACCGTATGACGCCATTGTGGGAAGGGATTTTCCGAAGTTCTGGGAACTGTGGGATGATCCTGAGCCCCCCACTGGTGCCCCTATGTACCAGGAATGTGATAGCCAGAACTCCCCTGAGAGTGGTGAGGACTCTCCGGAATTTCCCTTATCAGTATTGGCAGGGGAGACTCAAGAAACTGGAGAGGAGCCCACCTCCTCAGACGAAAACCTACCGTCTGTGGAGTTTTCTGATCTTGAGGTTCACAGGGAAAACTTTGCCACAGAACAGTTGAAAGACCCCGCCCTAATAAAGGCACGCGAAAACGTAGTGAAAATAGATGGCGAGTTAGTGAACCCAGATAATACCTGCACTTACCCATACTTCAGCGTAGAGAAGGACCTACTGTATCGGGTGGCAAAAAGGGCAGAAGAAACCGTTGAGCAGCTTGTGGTGCCCAAACCTTACAGGAAGTTGGTGTTGGAGTTGGCCCATGGGCACATTCTTGGAGGTCATCTGGGGACAGAGAAAACCCGAGAGAGGGTATTACAGAGATTCTATTGGCCGGGGGTGATGAAGGACATAGAAAATTATTGTTCCTCCTGCCCTGTGTGTCAGAGGTCGGCCCCGATGCCACATTTCCGTAGCCCGCTGGTCCCTCTACCCATCATTGAGGTCCCGTTTGAGAGGATCGCCATGGATTTGGTAGGTCCTATAATCAAGTCCGCTAGGGGGCACCAGTACATATTAGTTATAATGGACTATGCCACCCGTTATCCAGAAGCGATCCCTCTCCGAAATACCTCGGCCAAAACCATAGCCAAAGAGCTATCTCTTGTGTTTAGCCGGGTGGGTATTTGTAAAGAACTGCTTACGGACCAAGGTACACCCTTTATGTCCCGGGTTATGAAGGAGCTGTGTAAATTGTTCAAAGTGACGCAATTACGTACATCTGTGTATCACCCCCAAACCGATGGGCTGGTTGAAAGATTCAACAAAACCCTAAAACAAATGTTGAAGAAAGTGGTGGATAGAGATGGAAAGGATTGGGACTGTCTACTTCCTTATCTGATGTTTGCTATTAGGGAGGTGCCCCAATCCTCTACGGGATTCTCCCCCTTTGAGTTACTGTATGGGAGACACCCAAGAGGGCTGTTGGATATTGCCAAGGAAACTTGGGAAAGTGAGAGTTCTCCCCACAGGAGTGTGATTGAGCATGTCGCCCTGATGCAAGACCGAATTGCACAGGTAATGCCCATCGTGAAGGAACATTTGGCCCAAGCGCAGTTAGCACAGCAGAGAGTGTACAACCGTGGAGCCAAGACCCGTACCTTTTCCCCGGGGGATAGGATACTGGTACTTGTCCCTACGGTTGAAAGTAAATTCCTTGCCAAATGGCAAGGCCCCTACGAGATAATGGGAAAAGTGAGTGAAGTGAATTACAAGGTCAGACAACCAGGAAGGCGAAAGCCCGAACAGATCTATCATGTTAATCTGTTGAAAGCCTGGAGGGATAGAGAGTCCCTAGTCGCAGACACTTGGTCACCAGCTCAAACTGGTTGCGTGATTCCTGAGGTTGGAATAGCAGCCACCTTGTCACAACCCCAACAACAGGAGGTTAAGGAGTTTGTGCTTCGCAACAAGGAGGTATTCTCTGAGCTGCCGGGACAAACATTTGGGGTAGAGCATGACATCATTACCCCGCCCGGTGAAAGGGTGAAGTTAAAACCCTATCGGATCCCAGAGGCCAGACGGGAGGCAATACGGGAGGAAGTACAGAAAATGCTGAACTTAGGGGTGATAGAGGAGTCCCAAAGTGATTGGTCTAGTCCCATTGTGTTGGTGCCTAAACCGGATGGGAGCTGGCGATTTTGTAACGATTTTCGTCAGTTGAACAAAGTTACAAAATTTGACACCTACCCCATGCCACGTATAGATGAGTTGATCGACCGGCTGGGAACAGCCCGATACATGACGACTCTTGACCTCACAAAAGGGTATTGGCAAATCCCCCTGGCCAAATTGGCCAAAGAGAAAACCGCATTTGTAACCCCAGACGGGGCGTTCCAATATAAAAGAATGCCGTTCGGGTTACAGAATGCGCCGGCCACATTCCAGCGGAAAATGGACCAGATGCTGAGGCCCCATCGGAAGTATGCTGCGGCTTACCTGGATGACGTAATTGTCCATAGCACAGATTGGGCCTCACATCTGCCAAAAGTGCAAGCAGTCCTGGACTCTGTTCGGGAAGCGGGGTTTACGGCTAACCCCAAGAAGTGTACCATTGGGCAGGAGGAGGCCAAATATCTTGGGTACACCATTGGGAGGGGAGTAATAAAACCCCAACTCAACAAAGTCGAGGCCATCCAGAGTTGGCCACGTCCCAACAGCAAGAAGCAGGTACGAGCCTTTCTGGGAATCGCTGGGTATTATCGGCGATTCATTCCCCACTTTGCTTCTAAGGCTGTGCCCCTAACCAACCTAACGAAGGGGAAAGGGTCGGTCATGATTAAATGGACCCCCGAGGCTGAGGCAGCATTCCAATTCTTGAAACAAGCCTTATGTAGCCAGCCAGTGTTGTACTCACCCGACTTCTCTAAAGACTTTGTCGTACAAAGTGATGCGTCAGATGTGGGGTTAGGAGCAGTATTGTCCCAGGTCTGGAACGGGGAAGAGCACCCAGTCATTTACCTCAGCAGGAAGTTGAAGTCCCATGAGGTAAATTACGCCACCGTTGAAAAGGAGTGTTTAGCGGTGAAGTGGGCTCTAGATTCCCTTCGGTACTACCTGCTAGGTAGGCACTTTGACATGGTTACGGATCACGCTCCGTTAAAGTGGATGGCTCAAAACAAGGAAACAAATAGAAGAGTGAATAGGTGGTTCCTGGCCCTCCAGGAATTCAACTTCACAGTAAAGCATCGCCCTGGCGTTCAAATGGGGAATGTGGATGCTTTGTCTCGAGTACATGAATGCCTGATTGCTGGTGTTCCAACCCCGAGGTTAAAACAAGAGGGGGGGGTATGTGACAGCAGGAAGGTAAAGTCACCTGGTTGCATCCAGGGGGGTAGATATATTTCGCCCAGATTCAGGCTTTACGCCGACTTGTACAACTAGGTGGAGAGTTGTATAAGGCTAGTGGGCTCATGGATGACTCATACCTCTAGGGAGAGTGTGGGGCGTCGTACAGACAGGGAGTTGATGAGGCCAGCTGAAGCTTGTCAGCTCATTTAGGCCTCTATAAGAACTCCCAGATTCATTAGGTGTTAGCTCATGCCTGGAACCAGACCTGTGTGGACTGTCTAGGGAGAGTGAACCCCTGTGCGGTGAGAAAAAGCCTGTGTGGCTATTTGTTTGGACTTTTACTAAACCAGGGACTTAGGGACTAGGACAGCACTAGGCTGATCCCAGTTGTTAGTTAGGAAACCTGTATGTTTAGTCAGAGGTCAAGTTGACCAGGATTTATTTTGTTTATATGTTTCTTTTGGCTTTGCTGTGTTTTGTCACTGTAAATAGAAAATAAACCACACCTTTTTTTTTGATTTTGAAAACCACAACCTCCGTTTGCTGGGCCTGTTTTTGTGTGGGGAGCCCATCCCGGGGGTCACACACACCCGCTGCCGAGCTAACCCCCTCACAGCGGATAAGGGCCATAGAAAAAAGACAGAAAAGGCCTCCACATAGTGCAGATAAATCCAATGATATGATGTAAAAAAAGGCTTCTTTATTCCAATAAAATCAGATAAAAAGGTACAGGCGTCCTAAAAAATGCTTGTAGATGGTGATCACAAAAAAGTTTCAGTTAGGCGTAGTGTGTAGAGCTATAAGCAGGCTATGTACCCGACATGTTTCGCACTAAAGTACATCAACTGGGGCAACTGGGCACCTTAGTGAGGGTACTCCTATGGTTTTTATTTCGATTATTTTTACTGCTATGTTGCTGGATTTGGATTTTTTTTTCTTTCGTTTTTTTTTTTTTTTTTCAAAGCTATATATGGTATCTATATGGGTTTTTTCTCTATGTAACACAATATTTATCCTTTTAATAAAAATTTCTACACTATATAGTCCTTATGTGGCTCCGCTTCATGAGTTTTTTTTCCACCCAGCTTTGTCTAACCACTTGCCACGCGCTCACCCACTGTACGAAGGGGGACCCGATGAGCGTGGCCTGGCAGCCGCGATGTTCCGCCGGCCACTTGCGATCGCAGGAACGAGAGCCAGAATGGCAATCTGTCAATGTAAACAGACAGATGCCCGTTCTGACAGGGGAGTTAGAGAGGTGATCTGCTGTTCCTAGTGATTCCCAGGGAACACACTTAACCCCTTGATCGCCCCCTGTCAGTGACATTTATACAGTAATCAGTGGCTATTTTTAGCTCTGATTGCTGTATAGATGTCAATAGTAGGGATGAGCTCGGTGTCGAGACGATCGTTCGCCGAACAACGAACGATTTGGCCCGTTCGCGCCTAATTCGCGGCCCACAATGCACTACGCCATCGCAGTGTCATCCAGGCGCTGTGATTAACCAAGCATGCACTGTGACCCCGCATGCTTGGCCAATCACAGCGCCGGCAGCGAGGAGAGCAATGATTGGCCACAGGCAGGATGCCTGTGGCCAATGATTGCTGAGGGTGTTTAGTACACGCCCCACACTATAAAAGGCTGCCAGCACGGCGGCCTAGTGTAGTGTGTTCCGGAGCAGGGAAAGAGAAGCATAGGCAGGGACAGTGACATTTTTTTTTCTTGCTTAACCTGGATTCCTTTAGTTTAGGGAAAGAGAAGGATAGGTAGGGAGAGTGTCAGTCTGTTTTACTGTGCTAAACCTTGTTTGTAGGGACAGGGAAGGACAGTGAGGGAAATTCTCATTGTGCTATACTGTGCTAAAGCATTCATCATCAACCATCTTTAAAAAAACATTTTTTATAGGGACAGAAAACTATAGGTAGGGAGAGTGTCAGTGTGTTTTACTGTGCTAAACCTTGTTTGTAGGGACAGGGAAGGACAGTGAGGGAAATTCTCATTGTGCTATACTGTGCTAAAGCATTCATCATCAACCATCTTTAAAAAAAATATTTTTTATAGGGACAGAAAACTATAGGTAGGGAGAGTGTCAGTGTGTTTTACTGTGCTAAACCTTGTTTGTAGGGACAGGAAAGGACAGTGAGGGAAATTCTCATTGTGCTATACTGTGCTGAAGCATTCATCATCAACCATCTTTAAAAAAACATTTTTTATAGTGACAGAAAACTATAGGTAGGAAGAGTGTCAGTGTGTTTTACTGTGCTAAACCTTGTTTGTAGGGACAGGGAAGGACAGTGAGGGAAATTCTCATTGTGCTATACTGTGCTAAAGCATTCATCATCAACCATCTTTAAAAAACATTTTTTATAGGGACAGAAAACTATAGGTAGGGAGAGTGTCAGTGTGTTTTACTGTGCTAAACCTTGTATGTAGGGACAGGGAAGGACAGTGAGGGAAATTCTCATTGTGCTATACTGTGCTAAAGCATTCATCATCAACCATCTTTAAAAAAACATTTTTTATAGGGACAGAAAACTATAGGTAGGGAGAGTGTTAGTGTGTTTTACTGTGCTAAACCTTGTTTGTAGGGACAGGGAAGGACAGTGAGGGAAATTCTCATTGTGCTATACTGTGCTAAAGCATTCATCATCAACCATCTTTAAAAAAAAAAAATTATAGGGACAGAAAACTATAGGTAGGGAGAGTGTCAGTGTGTTTTACTGTGCTAAACCTTGTTTGTAGGGACAGGGAAGGACAGTGAGGGAAATTCTCATTGTGCTATACTGTGCTAAAGCATTCATCATCAACCATCTTTAAAAAAACATTTTTATAGGGACAGAAAACTATAGGTAGGGAGAGTGTCAGTGTGTTTTACTGTGCTAAACCTTGTTTGTAGGGACAGGGAAGGACAGTGAGGGAAATTCTCATTGTGCTATACTGTGCTAAAGCATTCATCATCAACCATCTTTAAAAAAAAAAAAATTTATAGGGACAGAAAACTATAGGTAGGGAGAGTGTCAGTGTGTTTTACTGTGCTAAGCCTTGTTTGTAGGGACAGGGAAGGACAGTGAGGGAAATTCTCATTGTGCTATACTGTGCTAAAGCATTCATCATCAACCATCTTTAAAAAAATTTTTTTTATAGGGACAGAAAACTATAGGTAGGGAGAGTGTCAGTGTGTTTTACTGTGCTAAACCTTGTTTGTAGGGACAGGGAAGGACAGTGAGGGAAATTCTCATTGTGCTATACTGTGCTAAAGCATTCATCATCAACCATCTTTAAAAAAACATTTTTTATAGGGACAGAAAACTATAGGTAGTGTGAGGGGGTTAGCTCGGTAGCGGGTGTGTGTGACCCCCTGGATGGGCTCCCCACACAAAAAAACAGGCCCAGCAGATGGAGGCTGTGGTTTTCAAGATCAAAAGGTGCGGTTTATTTCTCTATTTACAGTGACAAAAACACAGCAAAGCAAAAAGAAACATAAACAAAATAAATCCTGGTCAGCTTGACCTCTGACTAAACATGCAGGTTTCCCTAACTAACAACTGGGATCAGCCTGGTGCTGTCCTAGTCCCTAAGTCCCTGGTTTAGTAAATGTCCAAACAAATAGCCACACAGGCTTTGTCTCACCGCACAGGGGTTCACTCTCCCTAGACAGTCCACACAGGTCTGGGTCCAGGCATGAGCAAACACCTAATGAAGCTGGGAGTTTTTATAGAGGCCTTAAACGAGCTGACAAGCTTCAGCTGGTCTCATCAACTCCCTGCCTGCACGACGCCCAGCACTCTCCCTAGAGGTATGAATCATCCATGAGCCCACTAGCCTCAGCTGGGCTTCATCAACTCTCTCCCTAGTTGTATAAGTCGGCATAAAGCCTGAATCTGGGAGAAATATACCTACCCCCCTGGATGCAACCAGGTGACTTTACCTTCCTGCTGTCACAGTAGATAGAGTGTCAGTTCTGTTTTACTGTGCTAAACCTTGTTTGTAGGGACAGGGAAGGACAGTGAGGGAAATTCTCATTGTGCTATACTGTGCTAAAGCATTCATCATCAACCATCTTTAAAAAAAAAAATTTATAGGGACAGAAAACTATAGGTAGGGAGAGTGTCAGTGTGTTTTACTGTGCTAAGCCTTGTTTGTAGGGACAGGGAAGGACAGTGAGGGAAATTCTCATTGTGCTATACTGTGCTAAAGCATTCATCATCAACCATCTTTAAAAAAACATTTTTTATAGGGACAGAAAACTATAGGTAGGGAGAGTGTCAGTGTGTTTTACTGTGCTAAACCTTGTTTGTAGGGACAGGGAAGGACAGTGAGGGAAATTCTCATTGTGCTATACTGTGCTAAAGCATTCATCATCAACCATCTTTAAAAAAAAAAATTTATAGGGACAGAAAACTATAGGTAGGGAGAGTGTCAGTGTGTTTTACTGTGCTAAACCTTGTTTGTAGGGACAGGGAAGGACAGTGAGGGAAATTCTCATTGTGCTATACTGTGCTAAAGCATTCATCATCAACCATCTTTAAAAAAACATTTTTTATAGGGACAGAAAACTATAGGTAGGGAGAGTGTCAGTGTGTTTTACTGTGCTAAACCTTGTTTGTAGGGACAGGGAAGGACAGTGTGGGAAATTATCATTGTGCTATACTGTGCTAAAGCATTCATCATCAACCATCTTTAAAAAAAACATTTTTTATAGGGACAGAAAACTATAGGTAGGGAGAGTGTCAGTGTGTTTTACTGTGCTAAACCTTGTTTGTAGGGACAGGGAAGGACAGTGAGGGAAATTCTCATTGTGCTATACTGTGCTAAAGCATTCATCATCAACCATCTTTAAAAAAAAAATTTTATAGGGACAGAAAACTATAGGTAGGGAGAGTGTCAGTGTGTTTTGCTGTGCTAAGCCTTGTTTGTAGGGACAGGGAAGGACAGTGAGGGAAATTCTCATTGTGCTATACTGTGCTAAAGCATTCATCATCAACCATCTTTAAAAAAACATTTTTTATAGGGACAGAAAACTATAGGTAGTGTGAGGGGGTTAACTCAGTAGCGGGTGTGTGTGACCCCCTGGTTGGGCTCCCCACACAAAAACAGGGCCAGCAGACGGAGGTTGTGGTTTTCAAAATCAAAAGGTGCGGTTTATTTCTCTATGTACAGTGACAAAAACACAGCAAAGCCAAAAAGAAACATAAACAAAATAAATCCTGGTCAGTTTGACCTCTGACTAAACATGCAGGTTTCCTAAACTAACAACTGGGATCAGCCTGGTGCTGTCCTAGTCCCTAAGTCCCTGGTTTAGTAAAAGTCCAAACAAATAGCCACACAGGCTTTGCCTCACCGCACAGGGGTTCACTCTCCCTAGACAGTCCACACAGGTCTGGGTCCAGGCATGAGCTAACACCTAATGAATCTGGGAGTTCTTATAGAGGCCTAAATGAGCTGACAAGCTTCAGCTGGCCTCATCAACTCCCTGTCTGTACGACGCCCCACACTCTCCCTAGAGGTATGAGTCATCCATGAGCCTACTAGCCTCAGCTGGGCTTATACAACTCTCCACCCTAGTTGTATAAGTCAGCATAAAGCCTGAATCTGGGAGAAATATATCTACCCCCCTGGATGCAACCAGGTGACTTTACCTTCCTGCTGTCACATACCCCCCCCTCTTGTTTTAACCTTGGGGTTGGAACACCAGCAATCAGGCATTCATGTACTCGAGACAAAGCATCCACATTCCCCATTTGAACGCCAGGGCGATGCTTTACTGTGAAGTTGAATTCCTGTAGGGCCAGGAACCACCTATTCACTCTTCTATTTGTCTCCTTGTTTTGAGCCATCCACTTTAACGGAGCGTGATCCGTAACCATGTCAAAGTGCCTACCTAGCAGATAGTACCGAAGGGAATCTAGAGCCCACTTCACCGCTAAACACTCCTTTTCAACCGTGGCGTAATTTACCTCATGGGACTTCAACTTCCTGCTGAGGTAAATGACTGGGTGCTCTTCCCCGTTCCAGACCTGGGACAATACTGCTCCTAACCCCACATCTGACGCATCACTTTGTACGACAAAGTCTTTAGAGAAGTCGGGTGAGTACAACACTGGCTGGCTACATAAGGCTTGTTTCAAGAATTGGAATGCTGCCTCAGCCTCGGGGGTCCATTTAATCATGACCGACCCTTTCCCTTTCGTCAGGTTGGTTAGGGGCACAGCCTTAGAAGCAAAGTGGGGAATGAAGCGCCGATAATAACCCGCGATTCCCAGAAAGGCCCGTACCTGCTTCTTGCTGTTGGGACGTGGCCAACTCTGGATGGCCTCGACTTTGTTGAGTTGGGGTTTTATCACTCCCCTGCCAATGGTGTACCCAAGATATTTGGCCTCCTCCTGCCCAATGGTACACTTCTTGGGGTTAGCCGTAAACCCCGCTTCCCGGATAGAGTCTAGGACTGCTTGCACTTTTGGCAGATGTGAGGCCCAATCTGTGCTATGGACAATTACGTCATCCAGGTAAGCCGCAGCATACTTCCGATGGGGCCTCAGTATCTGGTCCATTTTCCGCTGGAATGTGGCCGGCGCATTCTGTAACCCGAACGGCATTCTCTTATATTGGAACGCCCCGTCTGGGGTTACAAATGCGGTTTTCTCTTTGGCCGACTTGGCCAGGGGAATTTGCCAATACCCTTTTGTGAGGTCAAGAGTCGTCATGTTCCTGGTTGTCTGACCTTGTAATTCACTTCGCTCACTTTTTCCATTATCTCGTAGGGGCCTTGCCATTTGGCAAGGAATTTACTTTCAACCGTAGGGACAAGTACCAATATCCTATCCCCCGGGGAAAAGGTACGGGTCTTTGCTCCACGGTTGTACACTCTCTGCTGTGCCAACTGCGCTTGGGCCAAATGTTCCTTCACGATGGGCATTACCTGTGCAATTCGATCTTGCATCAGGGCGACATGCTCAATCACACTCCTGTGGGGAGAACTCTCACTTTCCCAAGTTTCCTTGGCAATATCCAACAGCCCTCTTGGGTGTCTCCCATACAGTAACTCAAAGGGGGAGAATCCCGTAGAGGATTGGGGCACCTCCCTAATAGCAAACATCAAATAAGGAAGTAGACAGTCCCAATCCTTTCCATCTCTATCCACCACTTTCTTCAACATTTGTTTTAGGGTTTTGTTGAATCTTTCAACCAGCCCATCGGTTTGGGGGTGATACACAGATGTACGCAATTGCGTCACTTTGAACAATTTACACAGCTCTTTCATAACCCGGGACATAAAGGGTGTACCTTGGTCCGTAAGCAGTTCTTTACAAATACCCACCCGGCTAAAAACAAGAGATAGCTCTTTGGCTATGGTTTTGGCCGAGGTATTTCTGAGAGGGATCGCTTCTGGATAACGGGTGGCATAGTCCATTATAACCAATATGTACTGGTGCCCCCTAGCGGACTTGATTATAGGACCTACCAAATCCATTGCGATTCTCTCAAACGGGACCTCAATGATGGGTAGAGGGACCAGCGGGCTACGGAAATGTGGCATCGGGGCCGACCTCTGACACACAGGGCAGGAGGAACAATAATTTTCTATGTCCTTCATCACCCCAGGCCAATAGAATCTCTGTAATACCCTCTCTCGGGTTTTCTCTGTCCCCAGATGACCTCCAAGAATGTGCCCATGGGCCAACTCCAACACCAACTTCCTGTAAGGTTTGGGCACCACAAGCTGCTCAACGGTTTCTTCTGCCCTTTTTGCCACCCGATACAGTAGGTCCTTCTCTACGCTGAAGTATGGGTAAGTGCAGGTATTATCTGGGTTCACTAACTCGCCATCTATTTCCACTACGTTTTCCCGTGCCTTTATTAGGGCGGGGTCTTTTAACTGTTCTGTGGCAAAATTTTCCCTGTGAACCTCCAGATCAGAAAACTCCACAGACGGTAGGTTTTCGTCTGAGGAGGTGGGCTCCTCTCCAGTTTCTTGAGTCTCCCCTGCCAATACTGACAAGGGAAATTCTGGAGAGTCCTCACCACTCTCAGAGGAGTTCTGGCTATCACATTCCTGGTACATAGGGGCACCAGTGGGGGGCTCAGGATCATCCCACAGTTCCCAGAACTTCGGAAAATCTCTTCCCACAATGGCATCATGCGGTAATTGAGATACTAACCCCACTGGATGAGAGAGGGTACCTTTGGGGGTCTCGAAACACACTGTAGTCACTGGATACTCTCGGGTGTCCCCATGCACACAAATAACAGCTACCTTGCTATTCCCAGAGACCTCTGTTTTAACTAATTCAGCCTTTATCAGGGTCACAAGGCTACCTGAATCCAGTAATACCACAACATTTCTACCATTAATACACATTTTGCATAAATGTTTCTCAGTTCCCCGAATGGCAGTGCATGCGACTGTCGCACACAGCGACTGACGTCTGTCCGTCAGAAAGTCACATTGCATGGGTTCCTCCACAACCGGGCAATTTGCTGCAATATGTCCCGCTTGCCGGCAGCGGTAGCAAACAATCCATTTGGCTGCCTCTTGAGCCCCTGACTTCCCAGGCTGTTCTCGCCAAACTTTGGGTAGAGCTCCCACCCTCTCACTCTCTCCACCCTCACCCCTTGGAATCCTCTTATCCGCCCATGGGGATGGTCTGGTCTTAGGGTGGAAAGTCCGAGAGTCTCTGGAAGAGGCCGTCAGGTTCTCTGTAGCCAAGTATTTCTCTACACGATCCACAAGACCACCGGCCGTCTCTGGGTCTCCATGGCTTACCCACTTTTGGATGGCAGTAGGAAGAGCTCTCAAAAACCGATCCATTACAACACGTTCCACAATCTCTGGTGCGGACAAAGTCTCTGGCTGTAGCCACTTCCTGCTCAGGTGAATGAGATCATACATTTGAGACCTGGGGGGTTTTCCAAGCTGGAAAGTCCAGTTATGCACACGCTGAGCCCGGACAGCCAGGGTGACACCCAGCCTTGCCAATATTTCAGCTTTTAGCATCACATAGTCTTTTGCTTGGTCAGGCTCTAGGTCATAGTAAGCCTTCTGCGATTCACCAGTTAACAGAGGAGCCACCAGTCCAGCCCACTGCTCCTCAGGCCACTTTTCTCTTTCAGCAGTCCTTTCAAATGTGGTCAAAAATACCTCTGGATCATCCTCTCCAGTCATTTTTGTCAATAAACGACTCACCCCAAAGGACGCGGTATTAGTGGGACGGCTTTCCTCACTGGTCTGCGGACGTTGCTGCATTATTGCTTCCATTTGTTGTAGTCTCTGCTCTTGCTTCTGTAACAGGTCTATGAAGCGGGCCTCAGATTGCTGCTGGGCTTGTTGATGAGCTTGCTGCTGGGCTGCAAGGCTCCTTTGCAAACCTGCATTTGTCTGCTGTTGATTGGCATTTGCTAGACACACCTCTCTCCTCCACCCCCTCCTCTTCTTCTTCCTCCATGGCCTCTTCCTGTGCTTTGTCCTCTGAACCAGCGGTGCTCCGTAGCCGTTCAAGGGGCTACGCAAGTACGCAGGCAAAAAGATGCCATGCCGTGCTTGCGCTGGTGTGTTTGGGGGACAGAAGCCACACTGGGGCAGAGGTCCTGTCTGCTCTGCAGGGCCAGGCCGAGAGGTGGTTGACGCCACGCCAGCTTAAGCCAGGAATGGTGGTTTGCGACAATGGCACCAACCTCCTCTCCGCCCTCCGACAGGGACAACTGACCCATGTGCCCTGTGTGGCTCACGTCCTTAACCTGGTGGTGCAGCGGTTCTTGGGCAGGTACCCGGGCTTACAGGATGTCCTGAGGCAGGCCAGGAAAGTCTGTGTGCATTTCCGCAGATCTTATAATGCCAGTGCTCGCCTGGCTGAGCTGCAAAAGGAGTTGAACCTGCCCAAGAACCGCCTTATATGTGACATGCCCACCAGGTGGAACTCAACGTTGGCCATGCTGCAGCGGCTGCACACGCAGCAGAGGGCCATCAATGAGTACCTGTGCGACTATGGCACCAGGACAGGGTCAGGGGAGCTTGTTTTTTTTTCTCCACGCCAGTGGGGCATGATCAGGGATGCATGCACTGTCCTGGCACCATTTGAGGAGGCCACGAGGATGGTGAGCAGTGACAGTGCATGCATCAGTGACACTGTACCTCTTGTCCACCTGTTGGAGCACACGCTGCGTGGAATAATGGACAGGGCACTTGAGGCAGAACAGAGGCAGGAAGAGGAGGACTTCCTTGCCTCTCAAGGCCCCCTTTACCCAGACAGTGTTCCTTCTGTCCCACCCATCGCACAGGAAGAGGAGGAGGAGGAGGAGGAGGAGGAGGAGGAGGATTGTGTCAGCATGGAGGTGGAGGCTGGCACTCAGCATCATCAGCAGCAGTCTTTTAGGGATGATTTACAGTCCCAAGAAACCAGTGGACTTGTACGTGGCTGGGAGGAGGTGGCTGCGGATCATGTCGTCCTTAGTGACCCAGAGGACTCCGGACCGAATGCCTCAGCTAACCTACGCTGCATGGCCTCCCTGATCCTGCAAAGTCTGCGGAAGGATCCTCGTATTCTTCGGATCAAGGAGAGGGACCATTACTGGCTGGCCACTCTCCTTGATCCACGGTACAAGGGTAAGGTTGCGGACCTTATGTTACCGTCGCAGAGGGAGCAGAGGATGAGACAACTCCGGGAGGCCTTGCAGAAAGGTCTGTGCAACGCGTTCCCAGAGACTGGGAGGTTACAAACTCCTGGTCCTGGATAGCGAGTTGCTGAGTCTTCGGCCAGTCAAAGAAGGAGCGGTGGGGAAGGTGGCCGTCTGACCGATGCGTTCAGACAATTCTTTAGTCCGCAGCCCCAAAGTATGATCGGTTCCAGCAACCATCGCCAGCGTCTGATAAACATGGTGCAGGAATATCTAGGGGCAAGGTCAGACTTGGACACCTTCCCCACCGAAAATCCTCTGGCTTACTGGGTCTTGAGGATGGATCACTGGCCAGAGCTTGCACAGTATGCAATTGAGCTACTGGCCTGTCCTGCATCCAGCGTTCTTTCGCAACGCACATTCAGTGCTGCTGGAGGATTTGTCACGGATCACAGGGTGCGCCTGTCCACCGACTCGGTTGATCGACTGACTTTCATCAAGATGAACCAGTCTTGGATCACCACCAGCTACCACACACCTGATGCTGATATAACAGACTAATTGATTTTAACATGTCACATCCCTTCAAGACTGATGCTGATGCTGAGTGCCTGTGCTGTTATGTTGACTGGCTATCCTCCTCCTCCGAGTCCTCAATGATACGATTGATGATGATAGCTTGGAAGATCATTTTTGTTTATGGGTGCCGCCACCAGTGCCTAACGCCCAATTTTTCAGCCCCTGTTTAACAGGGGCGTGTAATTACAATTTTTGAAGCAATACTTTGCAACAGGGCTCATTGCTGTGCTCCAAGTACAGTATCTGTGAGGGGTTGCAGTGTTGTGCCACCAGTGCCTAAGGCCCAATTTTTCAGCCCCTGTTTAACAGGGGCGTGTAATTACAATTTTTGAAGCAATACTTTGCAACAGGGCTCATTGCTGTGCTCCAAGTACAGTATCTGTGAGGGGTTGCAGTGTTGTGCCACCAGTGCCTAAGGCCCAATTTTTCAGCCCCTGTTCAACAGGGGCATGTAATTACAATTCTTGATCTAATAATTCACAGCAGGGCCCATTGCTGCACCCACCAAGAGTAACTCTGAGGGCTTACAGTGTTGTGGCAACGCCACCACCACCACGAAAGGCCCAATTTTTCAGCCCCTGTTCAAAAGGGGCATGTAATTACAATTCTTGATCTAATAATTCACAGCAGGGCCCATTCCTGCACCCACCAAGAGTAACTCTGAGGGCTTACAGTGTTGTGGCAACACCACCACCACCACCACCACCACGAAAGGCCCAATTTTTCAGCCCCTGTTCAACAGGGGCATGCAATTACAATTCTTGATCTAATAATTCACAGCAGGGCCCATTGCTGCACCCACCAAGAGTAACTGTCAGGGCTTACAGTGTTGTGGCACCAGCACCACCATCAAAGGCCCAATTTTTACTACCACTGTTCAACAATTATATGTAATTACAATTCCTGATATAATAGTTGACAGCAGGGCGTTCCAGCACCAACCAAGAGTAACTGTGAGTGCTTACAGTGTTGTGCCAACACCAACAACTAAGGGGCCTATTTCTGCAGAGTATATACGGCAGGTCCCTACTTTCAAACATCCAACTTACAAACGACTCCTACTTGCAAGCGCAAGAAGACAACAGGAAGTGAGAGGAAATCTACCCCTAGGAAGGAAAATTCTCTCCTGTAAGAATTAATATGGGAGAAAGGTGTCTCCTCTGTACTGATGCTTTATCACCAATCCTTGTTTCAAGAAAAACACCACATTTCAAAAACAGTTGTCATTGGGACGGAAAGTGAGGTGAAATGTTCTGAACAGGGGCACAGACAGCAAAACAAATGTTACAGGGGTGATAACCCTTACCTATGTTTTCCAAAAAGTTTAAAAATAGATTTTTGGGCTGGAGCTACACTTAAACAATGTACCTGTTCAAAATTACAAACAGATTCTACATAAGAACAAACCTACAGTCCCTGTCTTGTATGCACCGCCTGTATACGGCTGTTCAGAGTATATAGGGCCTTTTTTATTTTATGTGCGGGGTTCCCCTTAATATCCATACAAGACCCAAAGGGGCTGGTAATGGGCTGGGGTAGGGGGGGGGGGTCATGGGGTAGCTATGCCATTTTTGTTAAAGATTTTCATCCATATTACCGGGACCAGCCGCAAGCAGTTTTAAATGGCTTTTTTTTCCTTTAGAAGTGTCATTTTGTGCAGGGACAGTTCTAAACACGGGAAACACGTGGCACTTCACAGGCATACTTTAGACACCCCCCAGGTACGATATTTAAAGGAATATTTGACTTTTTTTTTCACTTTATGCATCATAAAAATGACTGCTCCCGAAAAACGACCGTTTTTAAAACTTCTTTTTGCATTGATACATGTCCCCTGGTGCAGAACCCGGGTTCCCAAACCCTTTTTAGGACAATAACATGCATAATAGTCGTTATAATTAGCACTTTAGAATTCGAACGTTCGCATCCATTGTATTTAATAGGGTTCTAATGTTCGTACGAACTTTCGGTCCGTTCGCGGGTTCTGGTGCGAACCGAACCCGGGGGTGTTCGGCTCATCACTAGTCAATAGTCCCAAAAATAAATCAAAATTGTCTGATCTGTCCGCCGCAATGTCGCAGTCCCGCTAAAAATTGCAGATCACCTTCATTGCTAGTCAAAAATAAATAAATAATAAAAATGCCATAAATCTATCCCCTATTTTGTAGATGCTATAACATTTGTGCAAACCAGTCAATATACACCTATTGTGATTTTTTTTTTACCAAAAATATGTAAAAGAATACATATTGGCCTAAACTGATATAGAAATTTGTAATTTTATCATTTTTTTGGTGATATTTATTATAGCAAAAATGAAAAAAAAATTTTTTATTAGAGTATTGTCTAACGCATAATTACTTTTGGTATGGGGGAGAGTTTTATAGCCAAAAGACAGGTGTAGCGATGGGTGCAAAGTTTGCACCCAGTCTCGCTAACCTGTTTATGAGCGAGTGGGAGGACAAGTGGGTCTTTAATAACAGGAAGCAAGAACTATTATTTTATCAAAGGTATATTGATGACCTGTTCATGATCTGGCAGGGTAGTGAAAGATCACTTCAGGAATTTGCCCAGTACCTTAATAGTAATAGTAATAACATTAAGCTTGAGTTTAATTGGGACAAACATCAAATACATTTCCTGGATGTCACGGTTATGAAAGGGGACATACAGTTTCATACCAAAGCATATTTCATAGAAACAGATCGTAACAGCTATATCCCAGTAAAGAGTGGACATCATCCACAATGGCTCCGAAATATCCCTAAGGGCCAATTTACTCGTATACGGCGTAACTGTACTCAAGATATTGACTACCTGTCTCAAGCATCAATTATTAAGCAACGTTTCATGGAAAAAGGGTACAATGAGCAACATCTTTCTAACTTGATGGAACAAGTGGGTACCCAATCGCAAGAACTCATGTTGCTCCCTAAAACTAGAGTGAGGGATAGTAAACATGAATGGGGCTTCATATCCGGTTTCCATGAACAATATCGGGAGATAGAAAGTATTTTTAAAAAACATTGGAACATCCTAGCAATGGATAAAACTTTGAGAACGGTGTTACCACCAGTACCACCTTTCATATATAGAAAAACGACATATTTTGGTGACCAGTTAGTTAAAAAGGTCCTTGATCCTCCGAAGCAGATTAAAATGTTCTGGGATAGAACGGGTTTCTATGCTTGCAGAAGATGTAAGGCGTGCCAACAAGTATCGACACATTTACGAGGCCTCACAAGCTTTGTGTCCACGGCTAATGGGAAGGAATTCCAAATTAAGGAATGTATAACATGTGCATCCACACATGTAGTATACGCCCTGGAATGTCCGTGCGGTCTAATGTATATAGGCCGCACTAAAAGAACACTCTCTAAAAGGGTGTCGGAACACATTTATAATATTTCCATCGGTTATAAAGAACATAGCGTGTCCCTCCACTTTAGGGAAAAACATCATAGGAACCCAATTGGACTCAAGTTCTGGGGTATTGACAAGATCCATCCCAGATGGAGAGGGGCCAATATGGTGCGAGAAATTTCCAAATTAGAAACTCAATGGTTATTTCTCACCAATACACTCAGTCCTAATGGCTTGAATATAGACTTAGATCTTAATTGCTTCATCAGCAATTACTAACTTTAGGCCACTATTATAGGGCCAATTAGGGTAGATGAATGGCCTCATGTTAGTGAGAGAACATTTTGAATGTTTAGTATGAGGCTGTATAAGGAATGCAGTTTTTAGGACAATAAGTGGTGAAACATAGCCAATTGAGAGGTAATTTAATTCGGGTACAGTAGATCAGTCAAGAATGTAGATAGTCACTCTGCAACTTTTATTCTATTGTTTAATGTATATCATGGTTTGCTTTTGGACACTCACATGATATAATATGCAATGACATGTCTTTTGAGAACTAATTTACATGTATATGCATAACTTGGTGGTCAGCGGATTTAGAGTGAATCCCCTTACTGCCTTGAGGGCACTTAGGTTCGATATAAACATGCCCAGTGGTCACTGTGAATGTAAATGTTAGTGATGACATGCATGTTGTACGGGCCTGAATGCGAGTCTCCACTAATTAAATGGTGAGGATTATAACATACCAGTCCTAATAGATTCTGATTAATAGGGGTCACTGTGCCTTTAAAATAGATCCCTACACAGAATTACATAGGATATCAAGCATTTTTTATATTATATTTTATTATATTTTATTATTGCTTCATTGCCAATGATCCGGTACACTCGGTCCCCTCTGGTAGGAGGTCCGAATGTGCTGGTGAGTGACAGATGTAATTTTTCTGAATGGAGACCACAACACATATCCGGCCAGCGTATGAGTATTCAGAGCTGTGCCGGATCTCCTTCAGACAATGATGAGCCGTCTGACGTATGCGGATACGTCAGGACTGGCTTGAATATAAATAAGAGCAGTCGCGATGTGTGGCCACGCCCTCTGAAGACGTGAGCCAATCACGAAACGCGTCAAGGCGTGACCACGCGACCAATCACGTCAGGGGAACGTCCGTCTTCCCGGGACTCAGGAGCTCTTTTGAATTGTGTGAGCGTTCACTAACCTCACTGAGCAGACGGATCATCCCCGGTGATATGCTTTATGTTATTTATTTCTTTGTAAGCATGTTTGTATGCGGGGGGACTTTTTGGATTTTTTATTAAAGGATTTTATGCTATGTGAAGCTCAATTTGTCTTACATGCCCGCATTGCTGCACGCACTTATGCTTATTGCCTGAGAACCTGGAGATTTCTTGAAGGAAGCTGACTGGAGATCTAAAGAGGAGCTGACAGGCGGTTAACCATCTGGAGTCTGGTAAGCACATTACCTTAAGGGAGTGGAATTGCTTAGACGATGATGGAAGTACAAATTGCAACATGATCTGTTTGAATTGAAGAACTACAGTGATTGAATTATCAGAGAGTAGGGATGAGCTTCGTGTTCGAGTCGAACATACGTTCGACTCGAACATTGGCTGTTCGATCGTTCGACGAAGATCGAACGATTTGGGCCGTTCGCGCCAAATTCGAGTGACGCGAACGGCCCACAATGCACTACGCCATCGCAGTGTCATCCAGGCGCTGTGATTGGCCAAGCATGCACTGTGACCCCACATGCTTGGCCAATCACAGCGCCGGCAGCGAGGAGAGCAATGATTGGCCACAGGCAGGATGCCTGTGGCCAATTATTGCTGAGGGTGTTTAGTACACGCCCCACACTATAAAAGACCGCCAGCACGGCGGCCTAGTGTAGTGTGTTCCGGAGCAGGGATAGAGTAGCATAGGCAGGGACAGTGACTGTTATTTCTTTCTTGCTTAACCTGGATTCCTTTAGTTTAGGGAAAGAGAAGGATAGGTAGGGAGAGTGTCAGTGTGTTTTGTGCTTCTGCTATAGTGTGCTTAAAAAAAACATTTATTCTAGGGACAGAAAACTCTAGGTAGGGACAGTGTCAGTTTCTTTCACTCTGCAAGTCCTTGTTTCCAGGGACCTGTAAGGACAGTGAGTTAATTGTCCTTGTGCTATATTGTGCTTAAAAAAAACATTTATTCTAGGGACAGAAAACTCTAGGTAGGGACAGTGTCAGTTTCTTTCACTCTGCAAGTCCTTGTTTCCAGGGACCTGTAAGGACAGTGAGTTAATTTTCCTTGTGCTATATTGTGATTAAAAAAAACATTTTTTCTAGGGACAGAAAACTGTAGGTAGGGAGAGTGTTTTTTTTCTTTCACTCTGCAAGTCCTTGTTTCCAGGGACCTGTAAGGACAGTGAGTTAATTGTCCTTGTGCTATATTGTGCTTAAAAAAAACATTTTTTCTAGGGACAGAAAACTCTAGGTAGGGAGAGTGTTTTTTTTCTTTCACTCTGCAAGTCCTTGTTTCCAGGGACCTGTAAGGACAGTGAGTTAATTGTCCTTGTGCTATATTGTGCTTAAAAAAAACATTTATTCTAGGGACAGAAAACTCTAGGTAGGGACAGTGTCAGTTTCTTTCACTCTGCAAGTCCTTGTTTCCAGGGACCTGTAAGGACAGTGAGTTAATTTTCCTTGTGCTATATTGTGATTAAAAAAAACATTTATTCTAGGGACAGAAAACTCTAGGTAGGGACAGTGTCAGTTTCTTTCACTCTGCAAGTCCTTGTTTCCAGGGACCTGTAAGGACAGTGAGTTAATTTTCCTTGTGCTATATTGTGATTAAAAAAAACATTTTTTCTAGGGACAGAAAACTGTAGGTAGGGAGAGTGTTTTTTTTCTTTCACTCTGCAAGTCCTTGTTTCCAGGGACCTGTAAGGACAGTGAGTTAATTTTCCTTGTGCTATATTGTGCTTAAAAAAAACATTTTTTCTAGGGACAGAAAACTGTAGGTAGGGAGAGTGTTTTTTTTCTTTCACTCTGCAAGTCCTTGTTTCCAGGGACCTGTAAGGACAGTGAGTTAATTGTCCTTGTGCTATATTGTGCTTAAAAAAAACATTTATTCTAGGGACAGAAAACTCTAGGTAGGGACAGTGTCAGTTTCTTTCACTCTGCAAGTCCTTGTTTCCAGGGACCTGTAAGGACAGTGAGTTAATTTTCCTTGTGCTATATTGTGATTAAAAAAAACATTTATTCTAGGGACAGAAAACTCTAGGTAGGGACAGTGTCAGTTTCTTTCACTCTGCAAGTCCTTGTTTCCAGGGACCTGTAAGGACAGTGAGTTAATTTTCCTTGTGCTATATTGTGATTAAAAAAAACATTTTTTCTAGGGACAGAAAACTGTAGGTAGGGAGAGTGTTTTTTTTCTTTCACTCTGCAAGTCCTTGTTTCCAGGGACCTGTAAGGACAGTGAGTTAATTTTCCTTGTGCTATATTGTGCTTAAAAAAAACATTTTTTCTAGGGACAGAAAACTGTAGGTAGGGAGAGTGTTTTTTTTCTTTCACTCTGCAAGTCCTTGTTTCCAGGGACCTGTAAGGACAGTGAGTTAATTGTCCTTGTGCTATATTGTGCTTAAAAAAAACATTTATTCTAGGGACAGAAAACTCTAGGTAGGGACAGTGTCAGTTTCTTTCACTCTGCAAGTCCTTGTTTCCAGGGACCTGTAAGGACAGTGAGTTAATTTTCCTTGTGCTATATTGTGATTAAAAAAAACATTTTTTCTAGGGACAGAAAACTGTAGGTAGGGAGAGTGTTTTTTTTCTTTCACTCTGCAAGTCCTTGTTTCCAGGGACCTGTAAGGACAGTGAGTTAATTTTCCTTGTGCTATATTGTGATTAAAAAAAACATTTTTTCTAGGGACAGAAAACTGTAGGTAGGGAGAGTGTTTTTTTTCTTTCACTCTGCAAGTCCTTGTTTCCAGGGACCTGTAAGGACAGTGAGTTAATTGTCCTTGTGCTATATTGTGCTTAAAAAAAAAATTTTTTCTAGGGACAGAAAACTCTAGGTAGGGAGAGTGTTTTTTTTTTTTCACTCTGCAAGTCCTTGTTTCCAGGGACCTGTAAGGACAGTGAGTTAATTGTCCTTGTGCTATATTGTGCTTAAAAAAAACATTTATTCTAGGGACAGAAAACTCTAGGTAGGGACAGTGTCAGTTTCTTTCACTCTGCAAGTCCTTGTTTCCAGGGACCTGTAAGGACAGTGAGTTAATTTTCCTTGTGCTATATTGTGCTTAAAAAAAACATTTATTCTAGGGACAGAAAACTCTAGGTAGGGACAGTGTCAGTTTCTTTCACTCTGCAAGTCCTTGTTTCCAGGGACCTGTAAGGACAGTGAGTTAATTGTCCTTGTGCTATATTGTGCTTAAAAAAAACATTTATTCTAGGGACAGAAAACTCTAGGTAGGGACAGTGTCAGTTTCTTTCACTCTGCAAGTCCTTGTTTCCAGGGACCTGTAAGGACAGTGAGTTAATTTTCCTTGTGCTATATTGTGATTAAAAAAAACATTTATTCTAGGGACAGAAAACTCTAGGTAGGGACAGTGTCAGTTTCTTTCACTCTGCAAGTCCTTGTTTCCAGGGACCTGTAAGGACAGTGAGTTAATTTTCCTTGTGCTATATTGTGATTAAAAAAAACATTTTTTCTAGGGACAGAAAACTGTAGGTAGGGAGAGTGTTTTTTTTCTTTCACTCTGCAAGTCCTTGTTTCCAGGGACCTGTAAGGACAGTGAGTTAATTTTCCTTGTGCTATATTGTGCTTAAAAAAAACATTTTTTCTAGGGACAGAAAACTGTAGGTAGGGAGAGTGTTTTTTTTCTTTCACTCTGCAAGTCCTTGTTTCCAGGGACCTGTAAGGACAGTGAGTTAATTGTCCTTGTGCTATATTGTGCTTAAAAAAAACATTTATTCTAGGGACAGAAAACTCTAGGTAGGGACAGTGTCAGTTTCTTTCACTCTGCAAGTCCTTGTTTCCAGGGACCTGTAAGGACAGTGAGTTAATTTTCCTTGTGCTATATTGTGATTAAAAAAAACATTTTTTCTAGGGACAGAAAACTGTAGGTAGGGAGAGTGTTTTTTTTCTTTCACTCTGCAAGTCCTTGTTTCCAGGGACCTGTAAGGACAGTGAGTTAATTGTCCTTGTGCTATATTGTGCTTAAAAAAAACATTTTTTCTAGGGACAGAAAACTCTAGGTAGGGAGAGTGTTTTTTTTTTTTCACTCTGCAAGTCCTTGTTTCCAGGGACCTGTAAGGACAGTGAGTTAATTGTCCTTGTGCTATATTGTGCTTAAAAAAAACATTTATTCTAGGGACAGAAAACTCTAGGTAGGGACAGTGTCAGTTTCTTTCACTCTGCAAGTCCTTGTTTCCAGGGACCTGTAAGGACAGTGAGTTATTTTTCCTTGTGCTATATTGTGCTTAAAAAAAACATTTTTTCTAGGGACAGAAAACTGTAGGTAGGGAGAGTGTTTTTTTTCTTTCACTCTGCAAGTCCTTGTTTCCAGGGACCTGTAAGGACAGTGAGTTAATTGTCCTTGTGCTATATTGTGCTTAAAAAAAACATTTATTCTAGGGACAGAAAACTCTAGGTAGGGACAGTGTCAGTTTCTTTCACTCTGCAAGTCCTTGTTTCCAGGGACCTGGAGAGACATTGAGTGAATTGTCCTTGTGCTATATTGTGATTAAAAAAAACATTTATTCTAGGGACAGAAAACTCTAGGTAGGGACAGTGTCAGTTTCTTTCACTGTGAAAGTCCTTGTTTCAAGGGACAGAGAAGGACACCTGAAGGTAGCCCTTATTGCTTTTTTCCCATCTCCCTGCAGGCCATCTATTAGAATGTCTGGAAGGCAAACAAGGAGAGGCAGACAGTCAGGAGGCAATAAAAGAGGGCAAGCAGGCTCTGTGTCTGGGGGCAACAGTGCTGGTCGTGGACGCGGTGCATTGTCATCAGCACATGGCCATGGGACACGCTTGTCCTTCTTTTCGGCAGCTGGACATGTTGAGCCACATCATGCCGAAGACTTGGTAGAGTGGATGACCAAGCCCTCCTCCTCCTCCTCATCCTCTCTCACCCAGGCTCAGGGTACTGGAAAAGCAGCTGCCAAAGCGTCGTCTTCCCTGGTATCAATGTCAGACAAATCATCAGTCACTCCTTCCCTAGACCCACCATGTCCTCCTCCTGAGGAGTCCCCCGAACTGTTTCAGCACAGTGTTGGGTACATGCTCCAGGAGGATGCCCAGCGTTTCGAAGGGTCTGATGATGAAACCCAGCTAGAGGAAGGCAGTAGCGTGAGAGCAGACAGAGGGGATGCTCAAGAAGGACACCAATCTGGCAGTCATGTTCCAGCAGCTGCAGCATACTGCCAGATTGGCTCCAGTGATGAGGAGGGAGGGGATGATGAGGTCAATGACTCCACGTGGGTGCCTAATAGGAGAGAGGAGGAGGAGGAGGATGAGGAGGAGGCACATCTCCAACGAGGCAGGATGCCCTTTGGTGGCCAGCGTAAGGGCAGTACACCGACGGAATCACACCGCAGAGCTCCGCCTGTGCAGGGCGCTGCCTCTGCCCGTCATTCAAAAAGTTCTTTGGTGTGGGCCTTTTTTGAGGCTAGTGCATCAGATCGCACAGCTGCTGTTTGCAACATATGTCTCAAGCGTATATCGCGTGGCCAAAACATCAGCCGCTTGGGTACCACATGCCTGACCAGACATATGTTGACCTGCCATGCAGCTCGTTGGCAAGCCTACCTCAAAGACCCACACCAAAGAACAAAGCGGACCTCTCCTTGCACCGCATCAGCTGGGATCTCCAACCCCACTATAACTTCAGTCCTCTCTGAAACATGCACTGAGAGGAATGAAGGTGTAGAATTAGGTGTGTCACAGCCAAGTACTTGCGCCCACTCTGCTAGCAGTACACCGACGTCCGATTCTAGCAGGCAAATTTCCCTGCCCCAGCTGCTGGACCGTCGAAAGAAGTTCACTCCCAGCCATCCACATGCCCAGCGGTTGAATGCTAGCTTGGCTAAATTGCTAGCGCTTCAACTGCTGCCTTTTCAGTTGGTAGACTCGGCCCCCTTCCGTGAGTTTGTGCAATGTGCGGTTCCTCAGTGGCAGGTTCCCAAACGCCACTTTTTCTCACGGAAGGCTATTCCGGCTCTCTACCGGCATGTGGAAGGCAATGTCTTGGCCTCGCTGGACAGGGCGGTCAGCGGTAAGGTGCATATTACCGCTGACTCATGGTCCAGCAGGCATGGACAGGGACGTTACCTTTCTTTCACGGCCCATTGGGTCACTCTTTTGGCAGCTGGGAAGGATTCAGGACAAGGTGCAGTAGTGTTGGAGGTTGTCCCACCGCCACGCCTCCAAAATGCTACTACTGGTTGTGACACACCTCTCTCCTCCACCCCCTCCTCTTCTTCTTCCTCCATGGCCTCTTCCTGTGGTTTGTCCTATGAACCAGCGGTGCTCCGTAGCCGTTCACGGGGCTACGCAAGTACGCAGGCAAAAAGATGCCATGCCGTGCTTGCGCTGGTGTGTTTGGGGGACAGAAGCCACACTGGGGCAGAGGTCCTGTCTGCTCTGCAGGGCCAGGCCGAGAGGTGGTTGACGCCACGCCAGCTTAAGCCAGGAATGGTGGTTTGCGACAATGGCACCAACCTCCTCTCCGCCCTCCGACAGGGACAACTGACCCATGTGCCCTGTGTGGCTCACGTCCTTAACCTGGTGGTGCAGCGCTTCTTGGGCAGGTACCCGGGCTTACAGGATGTCCTGAGGCAGGCCAGGAAAGTCTGTGTGCATTTCCGCAGATCTTATAATGCCAGTGCTCGCCTGGCTGAGCTGCAAAAGGAGTTGAACCTGCCCAAGAACCGCCTTATATGTGACATGCCCACCAGGTGGAACTCAACGTTGGCCATGCTGCAGCGGCTGCACACGCAGCAGAGGGCCATCAATGAGTACCTGTGCGACTACGGCACCAGGACAGGGTCAGGGGAGCTTGGTTTTTTTTCTCCACGCCAGTGGGGCATGATCAGGGATGCATGCACTGTCCTGGCACCATTTGAGGAGGCCACGAGGATGGTGAGCAGTGACAGTGCATGCATCAGTGACACTGTACCTCTTGTCCACCTGTTGGAGCACACGCTGCGTGGAATAATGGACAGGGCACTTGAGGCAGAACAGAGGCAGGAAGAGGAGGACTTCCTTGCCTCTCAAGGCCCCCTTTACCCAGACAGTGTTCCTTCTGTCCCACCCATCGCACAGGAAGAGGAGGAGGAGGAGGAGGAGGAGGAGGAGGATTGTGTCAGCATGGAGGTGGAGGCTGGCACTCAGCATCATCAGCAGCAGTCTTTTAGGGATGATTTACAGTCCCAAGAAACCAGTGGACTTGTACGTGGCTGGGAGGAGGTGGCTGCGGATCATGTCGTCCTTAGTGACCCAGAGGACTCCGGAGCGAATGCCTCAGCAAACCTACGCTGCATGGCCTCCCTGATCCTGCAAAGTCTGCGGAAGGATCCTCGTATTCTTCGGATCAAGGAGAGGGACCATTACTGGCTGGCCACTCTCCTTGATCCACGGTACAAGGGTAAGGTTGCGGACCTTATGTTACCGTCGCAGAGGGAGCAGAGGATGAGACAACTCCGGGAGGCCTTGCAGAAAGGTCTGTGCAACGCGTTCCCAGAGACTGGGAGGTTGCAAACTCCTGGTCCTGGACAACGAGTTGCTGAGGCTTCGGCCAGTCAAAGAAGGAGCGGTGGGGAAGGTGGCCGTCTGACCGATGCGTTCAGACAATTCTTTAGTCCGCAGCCCCAAAGTATGATCGGTTCCAGCAACCATCGCCAGCGTCTGATAAACATGGTGCAGGAATATCTAGGGGCAAGGTCAGACTTGGACACCTTCCCCACCGAAAATCCTCTGGCTTACTGGGTCTTGAGGATGGATCACTGGCCAGAGCTTGCACAGTATGCAATTGAGCTACTGGCCTGTCCTGCATCCAGCGTTCTTTCGGAACGCACATTCAGTGCTGCTGGAGGATTTGTCACGGATCACAGGGTGCGCCTGTCCACCGACTCGGTTGATCGACTGACTTTCATCAAGATGAACCAGTCTTGGATCACCACCAGCTACCACACACCTGATGCTGATATAACAGACTAATTGATTTTAAAATGTCACATCCCTTCAAGACTGATGCTGATGCTGAGTGCCTGTGCTGTTATGTTGACTGGCTATCCTCCTCCTCCGAGTCCTCAATGATACGATTGATGATGATAGCTTGGAAGATCATTTTTGTTTATGGGTGCCGCCACCAGTGCCTAACGCCCAATTTTTCAGCCCCTGTTTAACAGGGGCGTGTAATTACAATTTTTGAAGCAATACTTTGCAACAGGGCTCATTGCTGTGCTCCAAGTACAGTATCTGTGAGGAGATGCAGTGTTGTGCCACCAGTGCCTAAGGCCCAATTTTTCAGCCCCTGTTTAACAGGGGCGTGTCATTACAATTTTTGAAGCAATACTTTGCAACAGGGCTCATTGCTGTGCTCCAAGTACAGTATCTGTGAAGGGTTGCAGTGTTGTGCCACCAGTGCCTAAGGCCCAATTTTTCAGCCCCTGTTCAACAGGGGCATGTAATTACAATTCTTGATCTAATAATTCACAGCAGGGCCCATTGCTGCACCCACCAAGAGTAACTGTCAGGGCTTACAGTGTTGTGGCACCAGCACCACCATCAAAGGCCCAATTTTTACTACCACTGTTCAACAATTATATGTAATTAAAATTCCTGATATAATAGTTGACAGCAGGGCGTTCCAGCACCAACCAAGAGTAACTGTGAGTGCTTACAGTGTTGTGCCAACACCAACAACTAAGGGGCCTATTTCTGCAGAGTATATACGGCAGGTCCCTACTTTCAAACATCCAACTTACAAACGACTCCTACTTGCAAACGCAAGAAGACAACAGGAAGTGAGAGGAAATCTACCACTAGGAAGGAAAATTCTCTCCTGTAAGAATAAATATGGGAGAAAGGTGTCTCCTCTGTACTGATGCTTTATCAGCAATCCTTGTTTCAAGAAAAACACCACATTTCAAAAACAGTTGTCATTAGGACGGAAAGTGAGGTGAAATGTTCTGAACAGGGGCACAGACAGCAAAACAAATGTTACAGGGGTGATAACCCTTACCTATGTTTTCCAAAAAGTTTAAAAATAGATTTTTGGTCTGGAGCTACACTTCAACAATGTACCTGTTCAAAATTACAAACAGATTCTACATAAGAACAAACCTACAGTCCCTGTCTTGTATGCACCGCCTGTATACGGCTGTTCAGAGTATATAGGGCCTTTTTTATTTTATGTGCGGGGTTCCCCTTAATATCCATACAAGACCCAAAGGGGCTGGTAATGGGCTGGGGTAGGGGGGGGGTCATGGGGTAGCTATGCCATTTTTCTTAAAGATTTTCATCCATATTACCGGGACCAGACATTACATTAAAGCCGCAAGCAGTTTTAAATGGCTTTTTTTTCCTTTAGAAGTGTCATTTTGTGCAGGGACAGTTCTAAACACGGGAAACACGTGGCACTTCACAGGCATACTTTAGACACCCCCCAGGTACGATATTTAAAGGAATATTTGACTTTTTTTTTTTCACTTTATGCATCATTAAAATGACTGCTCCCGGAAAACGACCGTTTTTAAAACTTATTTTTGCATTGATACATGTCCCCTGGTGCAGAACCCGGGTTCCCAAACCCTTTTTAGGACAATAACATGCATAATAGTTGTTATAATTAGCACTTTAGAATTCGAACGTTCGCATCCATTGTATTTAATAGGGTTCTAATGTTCGTTCGAACTTTCGGTCCGTTCGCGGGTTCTGGTGCGAACCGAACCCGGGGGTGTTCGGCTCATCACTATCAGAGAGTATCTCTCATATGAAAGACTTAACGGCTATTGGATCTACATTTCAGTTCCCTCATTTGTAACTGGTGTTTGAACTCACTGGGAAGTTCTGTCACTGTAATACTAGTGACATTTAACAGTGGGTGGACTTTGCCGTTTATGAGGAATCCTTTAATCCTGTAGGATCGTGCTGTTATTTTTCACATGGTTATGCTGATAATTATTTGTTGCTGATATTCTGCGGTATATATTTTATAATCTAGGTGCAATATTTTATATTTCACATAAGCGCTGTTAATGTTATACTTGTTGTAACATATTTCATATTTTTATTATACTTACTACTCTACTTATAACGGCAGCTAATTGAGCAGACTAACATTAGACCATCCTTGAGCGCTAGGATCAGATACACCACGGTGACTATTCTGATTTATCTACATAACTGTTTTGTTTATTTACTAATAAAAGTTTGGAATATTTTAACTAAGGAATTTTCCCTAGGAGGAAAAAAAGAAAGATGTAAAAGAAAGGAAAATAAAAAACCTCAATAAAACACCCCAGCAAAAATAGGAAAAGGGAAAAGTTCATAGTTAGTGGGTTTAGGTGCAGCGACAAATTTAAGTAAAACTAAACCCTCCTAGCCTTTACAGCCAAGGAGCATATCACCTTAACCTTTTTAGCTCTAGAGTTGCCAGGGTACTGCACGTGTGATCAGCATCGACACCAGTCACAGTTTGGTTGAGAACTAACATAAGCAACAACAAGAGTTTCTGCAGTTCTAGGAATGCAGTTGTCTGCAAGGGATGGCTGAGACTTGTGTCTTGCAGAGACATGGTCATCAAACAGGCAAAATATTGGTCAAGGCAGCTAGCAGAAATGTGGTCAATAAACAGGTCAAGGTCAGTACAGACAGAAGTCAGAGGCAACACTGCAATGGTGTGGCAGCGATTAGGGACACTCTTGATGGCTAAACTGGCTCTGGTGACACTGTACTTGTGTGGCGGCAATCAGGAACATTGTCACTAGTGTGGTAGTAATCCAGATCACTGCTGCTGGCTTACACCGGTCTAGTGAAATTGGAACCGGTGTGGTGTTGATTGAAAACACTATTGATAGCATACACTGGTTTGGTGACACCAGGACTGGTGTGGCGGTGATCAGGATCACCATTGGTGGCTTACACTGGTCTGGTGAAGCTGGGACTGGTGTGGAAGTAATCAGGGACAATTTTGCTGGTTTCACAAGCTGTGGTGACACTGGGACTGGTGTAGCAGTAAACAGGAACACTTGCTGGTTTTCACTGGTCTAGTGACAATGGAACTGGACTGTCAATGATCAAAAACATTGTTGTTGGCATACACTTGTCAGGTGACACTGCGCCTGGTATGGCAGTAATAAGGAACACTGTTGCTGGCTTACACTGGTCTAGTGACCCCAGGATGGGTATGGAAGTGATCAGAACACTGATGTTGGCTGCCCTGGTCTAGTGGTGGCAGGTGTGGTGGGGATTGGGAATACTGTGACTGGCTGCACTATTAGTGGTTAAAACCTCCTTAAGAGCTTGACAATAGCTGGCAATGCCTGGGAGCGGTGACATCCCCTATAGGCTTCTATGGCCCACCTGTTGTTCGTGCGCTCTCCTCTCCCCTGCAGCCACCACTGACTGGCATAGGGGAGCTAGATCATGTGCCTGCACTGGTTGGAAAAATTGGAAGTATAGATTAGTCTTGCTTACACAGATTAGTCAGCATAGGTATTAGGAGGTGGGAGGGAGCATTTTTAAGATTAGTTAGGCACAGCCTGGAATTCCCCTTTAGGTCTATTTACTGTGAATACAATAAGTGAATCAAACTCCAACACGAACACACTTCTAGAAGGTTGGTGGGAGAGTTGAATTTTATAGGAAGGGGGCTGGCACATTTACAAACCCCCATTATTGGCCATAAAAAGCCACCTGACCACAGTTGACAGTTTATTAAATGCATTACAGTAATTAGGGGTGGATACAGAGAAAATTAACTAAATAGTTTGCTGTTCTCTTGAACACAGGACATGCAAAAGGTTTAACTGTACCCTAATGCCTCACAGAGAATGTCTATTCAGACTAAACATACATTGGCAGGGCAGGAATAGCAGTGATGTCACCACGCTCGTGAGAGTGTTAAGACAATTTATATTCCTAATGCCTGTGATCACTTATCTGTTGTAAGTAGAATTTTTATAAATTGTCCATTTTTAATTTGAACGCTGCGCAATGATCTTTCCTACTCTTGTATAATCAACGGTCGGATTGGCTTCTGTGGATACCCTGAGGTTTTATCATTGGCTCGCTTTCCCCAGCAGTTCCATATGGATGATCTGCACCTAATGTGAGGGGTTACAAGGCTCACAGATGTGATTATAGACCTTGATAGGTCTTTGGATCTGGTAAGAAGATATGTTTGCCTGACCTATTCAGACACTGGATGATGCACTGAATTTAATGGACTTTTGTACATTGTCAATATATGGATCTATTGCTGTGATTCAGCGCCAATTAATATATACAAAATTATGTGAAAAAAAAATAAAATAAAATTATATATAAATAAATATACAAATTATATATAACGGCTGCTCCCCTGCGGATGGAGTCTTAGGCTCCTATCTGAATGAGTGTATATATAAGAAAAAGGGGGCGCTCAAATACTCTTACCAAACTTAATTAATAAGTGATAACTTATCTAATAAATTATTGTGTGAATAATTCTTAAATATAAACACCAACACAATCCTGTGATGCCTATATACAAAAAGGTGAATTGAAAGTCACCATATATAAATCGATTAGTCCCAATCGTAATAAAAGCGTGCTGTCAAGCCCACAACAATTAAATAAATCTATAACACTCAATTAAGGTTAAGTTAATGAAAAATCAAATGTGTAACAAATCCAAAAAGTGAAAAATTATTTCAACAAATAATGTTCATAATATATTGAGGTTAATTTCTTCAGAATAGTGCAAAGAGTTAATCCCTATTGTCTGCCTGCAGCCCCAGTGCAGGGATGGGCACTTTTTAATGTAAGAGGCCACCTAGGCCACATACGTTTTTTACATTATTTTTATTGCCTTTTTAAATAAATACGGGTTACACTATGGAGTTCTTTTGCTTGTATTTCACATGTTCCGCCTAATTAACCGAGGGAGGAGTTTCCAACATTTCTCTACCAGTATTGTCCATATGTGTGCAGGCACAATCCTGCTCAAGCTGTTAAAGACCTTCTTTTTAACTAAAGAGGTCCACATCCTTTGGTAAGCGCAATCTACTATTTGTACACTTCGGGTGTTAGCTTCATATGAAGATTTGGTGAAGGATTAACTCTTTGCACTACTTTGAAGAAAACAATCACAATATATGGACTTTGGTGTCACAATTTATTGGTTATTCACTTATGTTCGTTTTTCAATTAGACAGCGCAACACTTTTTCTTTATATTTCAACTCTACCTTGACCTGAACTTGAATCGCATCCCTAGTTTTGGACAATCAATATCTTACTTAACACATTCAATAGGGTTTAGCAAATTATGGTGAATAGGGTACCTGTGTAGTATAAATTCTGGGGTATGATGAGGGCACCGATTAGAAGCAAAGACGCTGCTTGGAAAAATAGCCAAATGTCTTCAACATTACAAAACAAGTCTAGCTGAATGTGATCAACTATTACAATCAATAATGAATAGCATCTGTACATGAACAGGTATGGTGTCATCTTAGTTAAATGACTGAAAAAAGGGAAGAAATGAAAAAATGTTCACTAATCCCTTTCATACTGTATCATCATAGTCCTCAGGTCAGGTAGGGCCTATCTTGGCTATATTGGCTACATTGCATTATGGTGACCATATTGAAACATACTTCGCAAGCCAGAAGAGACATAAGACCCATCATGGCATCCCATATTACATTGTGCTGGCTTCTTGACCACAAGGTAGAATACAATTCTGTATCTAAGGATCTGACTCTCTCTGCCCCCAAGATATCTGTTGACATCATGAAAGACAATGGCACTATCATCACCCACAGAAGCTGCAGAATCAAATCTCATACAAATCCGTCATCCTACCCTAAATGTACCTAAAGTCAGACTGGATTTGATTTGCTTCTAAATTGGAATATTTTTTTTTTCTTTTACTTTATCATTTAATTCACAAGTGCATCATTATTTCCAATAATTTTTATTTTGTATCTTAATCCCACTGAGGTGCCATCTATGTCCTCCCTTGGGCCACAGATGCTCTTTATATATCTCATCACCACGTAAGCAGACATTTGTAATCCTCTATGTATGTGTCATGCTGTCAGGTAACATTTGCTGTCCATAACAAAATCAAAGGTTTGCAAGAAAGCTTTCTAGCTATAACCCTTATGTGCACAGCATTTTTTTTTTGTTTATTTAGACATTCTTAAAAGTGTAATTGAGATATCGGTTTAACTATGAACCTTTGATGGTTCATGAATGTACTGAAATAAAGCGGGTAGAAGCAGAAGTGAATAGAAAAACCCAAATTATTTATGCTGTTGGATAATTAAAATACTTAGGTGTATTTTTACATATTTCTATTTATAGGTATATGTAAAATAATATAGTGCAGCGCAAAAGTAACATCATCAAATAAGTAAGAAAAAGTCATTACTTATTTGATGATGTTACTTTAGCGTTGTACTATATTATTTTACATTTATTATCTGGGATTTTTTTTTGTAAATTTCCCTGGTGTGTTCAGCAGCTATTTTGATCTGTTTTACATTATCTTTTTGCGCCGGTATATTTTACTTTTTATATGTGATAGTGTAGGTATATGAAATCATTTTTGTTTAATTTCCTGCGAACATGAACTAAAACTGAGATTGGAAGGCCATCACTATGGTGTTGTGTTGTACAATATTGTCGGTCTGGAGCTTGCTTCCAGGAGCGGAAAGCAGAGGGATGTCCTTATCAGTATCCAATCATCAGTCTAGGGGAAGGGGAGATGATTAAGTTAGCAGAACCTCAGCAGTCATTTTATCCTTTTTTTTTTTTTTATAGTTAGTCAGGTTGAAAAAAGACACAAGTCCATCCAGTTCAACCATAAAAAAATAAAATATTAATATCGAATAAAATAATAATAATATCAAATAAAATAATAATATCACTTGTCACGGGGTTGAGTAACATGATCATGATTTTGGGGAAGGGGGTGCTGAAATGTGGACCTGCAGGATGCTTGCTGCCAATAGGCTTAATTAATGGAGCATAACATTAATATTCTTAGATTATGAATTTTCCAGACTTCTGTTTAAACATTCCTTTCTAATAAATGTTTGGCATTCCATTTTCTTTTTTTACCTTCTTTGAAAAATGGTAAGTGACAAGATAGTATATATAAAAAAAAAAAAAAATCAAGCCATGGTATACTTTGTTTTTTTCTGTAGCACATCTCGGCATTCTGCTTTATACATACACCATCTGATCACCTACATTTCACCTGTTGTGGAATTTTTTTATATTATCAGATCTCCCCCAGTGTCAGTTTTGCTGCAATACGCTCATGCGGGTGTGTCCGCACATACAGACACTGGTGGAGGACCGTTGGTTGCTGAAAGCTTCCTGTGGACGTGGGAGATCTGTTCGCCATCTAAGGGATGTTCCCTTAAATGCCTCACTAAGAGACTGGCCACCTCATGGCGACTGCATCCCGGCAAATAGACCCGTGCACATGGGAATAATAGTAGAACCGTACAAAGCCATGGCTCGCTGAGCCTCGTAGCGTACGGTTCGCGCCAATGGTAATGGTGGGAATATGCACATGGTCCAGATCAGAGCAATGTTTGCAGTGTTTGCACCCGGCACATTTGTGAGGCACATTGTTTTGGCAGCGGGAAACTGCACACATTGCTCTGCACACAAAGGATTGCATACGTTATAAAGTATACAAGTGTCTGGTTGGTTCTTTTGAAGGTATACAAGTATCGGATAGGCTGATTGTGAAGCCACCACCTTTCTTTGTTATCCCTGTTCAGCCCTCTAAATAAACAAGACCTGCCCTAGTCCAGCAGGACTTTTATGCTCAACGTTATACCAGCCTCTGTGTCATGGATATGCAGCAGTGTTTGTCTGTCAGCTTACCTTCCTTCCCATGTGTTCATCTTAGAGGCCTGAGCCCTTTCACCTGGCTTCCTTTATAATCTCCTCCCAGCCTGACTCCACCCCAGGCCCTATCACAGAACACTATATTAACCTGTGCACTGCAAGCCTGCTTTGCTGATCAACGTGTTTGTTAGGCATTGTGTGTTTGGGTTCCTGCCTGCCGTGTGCTACGTCTGTCTCTCTGTTACGTTATTGGCTTGTCCCTGACCATCCCTGTCTGCTCGTGACCCTTGACCTTCGGCTCGTTCTTCGTTATCCTTGTCTGCTTGTGGCCCCTGACCTTCGGCTTGTTATTCGGTTCTCTCTATCGTGTGCTGCTGCTTCCCCTTATCCTACGGGGCGTGAGCTAGGAAACTCCAGGGGCCGCGACCTGGTCCCAGCCTGCAGCGTAACATCCTCACCACTAGAGGCCCTGGAGAAGACCAGCTGGGTCTTAGACTCCGCGCCCTGGGGAATCTTGGCTCTCGCTTCCGTTGGGATCCCGGTTGTGCTCCTCTGGTCCCGCTTTCCACAACCACCCAGTTTCCTATCCACAGAAGCCAGCCATAGGGTTCACTACCTCGCGGTGCACTCCTGTCCCCCTACGGTGTGCATCTGTCACCTGGCCACAGGTGACCCTGACAGTTTGATCAGCCATGAACCCGGCTGACATCCCGCTACCCGCGGATGATCCATTGCAGGGCATAGTTTGCAGACTTGAAACCCAGGAATCGAATCAGACTCAGGTGATGCGATTCCTCCAGGATCTGGCTTCTCGCTTCGAGCAGCTTCAGGCCTCCTTGGGAACCCTGAATCCGCAACCTCAAATACAATCAGCGGCTGCACCTATTGCACCAGTCGCAGCCACACACTCACTACAACTGCCAGCTCCGTCCCGTTTCTCTGGGGACTCCAAGGCTTGCAGGGGGTTCCTTAGCCAATGCACGATTCATTTTGAGCTCCAGCCCCAAAACTTCCTGTCTGATCGGGCTAAGGTAGCCTATATCATTTCCCTCCTCTCTGGTGAAGCTTTAGCCTGGGCAGCCCCTCTGTGGGAACTGAATGATCCAGTGGTTTCTAGCCTGTCTGGCTTCTTGAAACTTTTTCGGAATATCTTCGAAGAACCGGCTCGTGTCTCTTCAGCGGCCAGCGCCCTTTTACGTCTCCGCCAAGAGTCTGCTTCTGTGGGACAGTATGCCCTTCATTTCCGCATACTGTCGGCTGAGTTGAGCTGGAACAATGAGGCCTTAGTCGCAACCTTTTTGCATGGCCTGTCTGATAGAGTGAAGGATGAATTAGCAGGAAGAACCATCCCCACTGATCTGGCCGGCGTTATCTCCTTGTGTAACCAGATCGATATTCGCTTTCAGGAGAGGACCTTAGAAAAGCAACGCCAGCAGTCCTTGGTTCTTAGTCAGCCTGAGCTCCCCTCTCTTCGACCCGTAGAGCATCTCCTACCAGCTGAGGAACCCATGCAGCTGGGTCGGACCAGGCTATCCCCCGAGGAACGTGCTAGGCGCAGAACTCTTGGTCTGTGTCTTTACTGTGGGGGCAAAGGTCATTTTCGTGACACTTGCTCTCTTTGTCCAGAAAAACGTTCGGGTCCACTTCATCTGGAAAGTGGAGTATTGGACCCAGAAATATCACCTTCCCCTTCTCGTCTTCTGCTTTCTGTGTTCCTTCATGTTGGTGCTTCTTCTCATTCGGTCTCAGCATATCTGGATTCCGGAGCCGCTGGTAATTTCATGGACTGGGAAATCGCATCGTCCATGAGACTTACTCTTTTGCCCCTCACCACGCCATTGGTGGTCTTGGCGATTGATGGTACTGTTCTCCCAGGGGGACCTATCCGCTTCCAGACCCTCCCTGTTAAGATGTCGGTAGGGACACTCCACCAGGAGTGGATATCCTTCCTTATCTTACCCAAGGCCTCAACGCCTATAATTTTGGGTCTCCCATGGTTACAGCTCCATTCTCCTCATGTGGACTGGACTACTGGACAGATCCTGGCTTGGGGTCCCTCCTGTTCCTCGTCCTGCCTACCCAAGGTTGCCCCCTGTGAATCTGAGCCGGTCATTCATTCCAGGTTGCATAACCATTTACATTTCTCTGTCCCTAACCACCCTTGGACGCACAGCCAGGCTAGCTTGTCTACAAGTCCTGCAGTCGCTACGTCTTGCGATGCGATTCAGGTAGTCGCTACACCTGACTCAGCTATTCACTCTGCCTCTGTACTAGTTATGCCAGTCCAGCCCATGCCCAGTGAGCCTCCTACTTTTTCTTGTTCGGGACATTCTGCTTGTCCTTCAGCTATTCAGCTTGACTCCTGCGACATGTCACCTTCTAACCAACCTGACTTCAGGGTTCCACTGACATCTGCCCAGTCTGATGGTCCTGTGCAAGATGACCAGTTCCCCTTTAAGGGTCTAGGGGACCCCCCTCAGATTCCTGTTGATCCTCTCATGCCCTTGCTTATTCCTAGAGAGCCTTTGGTCCTCAATAGATCTTCTTGTCATCTCCCTACCTCATTTTCGGTCTCTGAGGATAATCTTAAGTATGAGGTTAGACAAGTTCTGGATTCTCGGCTCTGCAGAGGCATTCTTCAGTACCTTGTGCATTGGAGAGGTTTTGGTCCTGAGGAGGCGTCTTGGATTGCTGCATCTGATGTCGCTGCACCTCATCTGTTGAGAAGGTTTCATCAGAAATTTCCCTTTAAGCCTGGGTCCAGGCGGGGGAGGGCCCATAAGAGGGAGGGTACTGTCATGGATATGCAGCAGTGTTTGTCTGTCAGCTTACCTTCCTTCCCATGTGTTCATCTTAGAGGCCTGAGCCCTTTCACCTGGCTTCCTTTATAATCTCCTCCCAGCCTGACTCCACCCCAGGCCCTATCACAGAACACTATATTAACCTGTGCACTGCAAGCCTGCTTTGCTGATCAACGTGTTTGTTAGGCATTGTGTGTTTGGGTTCCTGCCTGCCGTGTGCTACGTCTGTCTCTCTGTTACGTTATTGGCTTGTCCCTGACCATCCCTGTCTGCTCGTGACCCTTGACCTTCGGCTCGTTCTTCGTTATCCTTGTCTGCTTGTGGCCCCTGACCTTCGGCTTGTTATTCGGTTCTCTCTATCGTGTGCTGCTGCTTCCCCTTATCCTACGGGGCGTGAGCTAGGAAACTCCAGGGGCCGCGACCTGGTCCCAGCCTGCAGCGTAACATCCTCACCACTAGAGGCCCTGGAGAAGACCAGCTGGGTCTTAGACTCCGCGCCCTGGGGAATCTTGGCTCTCGCTTCCGTTGGGATCCCGGTTGTGCTCCTCTGGTCCCGCTTTCCACAACCACCCAGTTTCCTATCCACAGAAGCCAGCCATAGGGTTCACTACCTCGCGGTGCACTCCTGTCCCCCTACGGTGTGCATCTGTCACCTGGCCACAGGTGACCCTGACACTCTGTGTCTGTGTTACTTGGCTTTATACAAGCGCGCTTTCCCGGAATTATACAAAAGAGCTGTAACTGTGCTTATTAGCGCAACAGAATTATTTGCTTAAAGGCGAAGTCCATAATTTCCACGACACACTCTAAAGGCCCATACACAATATCTGACTTTTCGACAACGGTCCGACAGACCTGTTTTATCGGACAATCCGACCGTGTGTATGCTCCATCGGACAATTGTTTTCGCTTTTTCAACGGACAAATGTTGGCTGTGCATGCTCACAAACTTTCCGGCAACAAATGTCCGATGGAGGATAATCCGATTGTGTGTACACAAGTCCATAGGAATAAAGTCCAAAGTACAAACACGCATGCTCAGAACCAATGATAAAGATCAGACAACAATAGCAGAAGTTGCCTAAAGGGTGGCGGTAAAGAGCTGAAAAACCACGTGATTTGGTGAAAGTTGGCTGAAAATGTTCTGCAGTGTGTATGCAGAACAAGTTCATGGCCAACACCCATCGGACCAAAATCCACGGAAAAGTCTGATGGAAGTCCGATCGTGTGTATGAGGCTTAAACCACAACTTTTGTGTATGTGAACTTCAAGACAGCAGGGAAAGAGGATAGGCATAATGTTTTCAAGGCTTGGAGAACCAAGAATGGAAGAGAATGAAACTGTTTCCAAATAAAGGTTAATCATCTACAATTGAAAATGTTTAGCAAGAACTTACAAGACATTTTAAAAATGATATAAAAAACATATATATTTTGTGCTCACCCAAAATACATGACAAATTCTGTGATTGAAAAACTGAAACGGTGCTGCTACTTATGTAAGCCTTGAATACACGACTAATTCATATATGCAAAATATAAGTGTGCAACCTTATAATCATATATTAATAAATTACATTAAATATCAAACAATACCAGTGAAAAACCAAAAGATCAATCAAAATATATCCGTTTCACAGCGAAAAAAATATATATTAAAAAAGTAGTACAAGAATCAATGAGTCAGTGAGTGAGTAAATAACTTATATAGCGCTACAAATGCGAACTAAATCGCCTCAAGGCGCTTTTTGCATTCAGTGTCATCCTGTGTCTTCAGAAAAGGTGGGTCTTAAGTTTTTTCCTGAAGGCCAGATGGTTTTCTTCCATGCGGATGTCTGTGGGTAGAGCGTTCCATAGCCGTGGTCCTTGGACTGCGAATCTTCGTTCTCCTTTAGATTTGTAGCGGGACTTGGGGATGTGGTGGAGGTTTTGGTTAGTTGACCGGAGGGCGCAACTAGGAATGTAGTGTTTTATTTTCTCGTATTGAGGAGCGTTTCCTTGTGTGCATTTGTGCGCGAGGCAGAGGGTCTTGAATGTGACCCGATCCTTCACGGCTAGCCAATGGAGGGTCCTCAGGGACGGGGTGATTGATTCCCAGTTTTTTTTTCCTGTTACCAGTCTGGCTGCCATGTTCTGAACGACTTGTAGATGCAAAATCTGGTATTTGGGAAGTCCGAGGTAGAGGGAGTTTGCATAGTCGAGTCAGGAATTGATGATTGTTCCAACTACTACTGCTGTGTCCTCTTCCGGGATGAAGGGGATGAGTTTACGCAGCAGGCGGAGAAGGTGGTGAGATCCGCTGACCACTGATCCTATTTGTGCGTCCATAGTCATGTCTGAGTCAAAGATGACTCCGAGGCTTTTGACTTTGGTGCTTGGGGTGATGGTTTGTCCAAGGATGGTGGGTGGTGTGCATGTTGTCCTAGAGTTTTTCTTTTGGTTTGTATGGAGAAAGAGAAGTTCTGCTTTGGATCCATTAAGTTTGAGGGAGCTCTCCGTCATCCAATTATCAATCAATGCGAGGCAATTTTCTAATGCGTGGTATTGTTCTTTTTTGTTGGTGATGTGAAGGTAAAGTTGCGTGTCATCAGCGTAGGAGTGATAGAGCAAGTCCTGTTTGCTGATTATTTTGCTCAATCAGTGAAAAGTGATTCACAATAAAGAGTGCTTCAGAAAGGTGCCTTCCCCACATAAACACACGTCTCTTAGCAGAAGGATTGGACCTCAAGTTATAGAGATCAAACTCGCTCTCATAGGTTTTAGCCACCAAAGATATCCCACCTGTCAGCTCTATTAGAGGCACTCCTTCTGTATAAAGCTTCTTCCTGCTCCACCTGTTATACAGTGCCTTTAAAAAGTATTTATACCCCTTGAAATTTTCCACATTTTGTCATGTTACAACCAGAAACGTAAATTTATTTTATTGGGATTTTATGTGATAGACCAACACAAAGTGGCACATAATTGTGAAGTGTAAGGAAAATGATAAATGGTTTTCATTTTTTTTTTTACAAATGTAGCGGGGTCTTTAACCACTTAAGCCCCGGACCATTTGGTAGCTAAAGGACCAGAGGTGAATTCAGAATTTTGCACTGCGCTGCTTTAACTGTAAATTGTGCGGACATGCAATGTTGTACCCAAACAAAATTTGCGTCCTTTTCTTCCCACAATTAGAGCTTTCTTTTAATGGTATTTGATTGCCTCTGCGATTTTTATTTTTTGCGATATAAACGGAAAAATACCGAAAATTTTGAAAAAAAATGATATTTTCTACTTTTTGTTATAAGAAAAATCGAATAAACTCAATTTTAGTCATACATTTAGGCCAAAATGTATTCAGCCACATGTCTTTAGTAAAAAAAACGTCAATAAGTGTATATTTATCGGTTTGTGCAAAAGTTATAGCGTTTACAAACTAGGGTACATTTTCTGGAATTTACACAGCTTTAAATTTATGACTGCCTATCTCATTTCTTGAGGTGCTAAAATGGCAGGGCAGTACAAAACCCCCCCAAATGACCCCATTTTGGAAAGTAGATACCCCAAGGAAATTGCTGAGAGGCATGTTGAGCCCATTGAATATTTTTTTTTTGTCCCAAGTGATTGAATATTGACAAAAAAAATAAAAATTACAAAAAGTTGTCACTAAATGATATATTGCTCACACATGCCATGGTTATATGTGGAATTGCACCCCAAAATACATTCTGCTGCTTCTCCTGAGTACGGGGATACCACATGTGTGGGACTTTTTAGGAGCCTAGCCACGTACGGGACCCCGGAAACCAAGCACCGCCTTCAGGATTTCTAAGGGCGCAAATTTTTGATTTCACTCCTCACTACCTATCACAGTTTTGAAGGCCATAAAATGCCAAAATAACACAAAACCCCCCCAAATGACCCCATTTTAGAAAGTAGACACCCCAAGGAAATTGCTGAGAGGCCTGTTGAGCCCATTGAATATTTTTTTTTTTGTCCCAAGTGATTGAATAATGACAAAAAAAAAAAAAAAAAATTACAAAAAGTTGTCACTAAATGATATATTGCTCACACATGCCATGGTTATATGTGGAATTGCACCCCAAAATACATTTTGCTGCTTCTCCTGAGTACGGGGATACCACATGTGTGGGACTTTTTAGGAGCCTAGCCGCGTACGGGACCCCGAAATCCAATCACCGCCTTCAGGATTTCTAGGCACAAATTTTTGATCTCACTCCTCACTACCTATCACAGTTTCGAAGGCCATAAAATGCCAAAATAGCACAAAACCCCCCCAAATGACCCCATTTTGGAAAGTAGACACCCCAAGCTGTTTGCTGAGAGGCATGGTGAGTATTTTACAGCTCTCATTTGTTTTTGAAAATGAAGAAAGAATTTTTTTTTGTTTCTTTTTTTTTTTTTCAATTTTCAAAACTTTGTGACAAAAAGCGAGATCTGCAAAATACTCACAATACCTCTCAGCAAATAGCTTGGGGTGTCTACTTTCCAAAATGGGGTCATTTGGGGGGGTTTTGTGCCATCTGGGCATTCCATGGCCTCCGAAACTGTGATAGGCAGTGAGAAGTGAAATCAAAAATTTACACCCTTAGAAAGCCTGAAGGCGGTGATTGGTTTTTGGGGTCCCGTACGCTGCTAGGCTCCCAAAAAGTCTCACACATGTGGTCTCCCCGTACTCAGGAGAAGCAAAAGAATGTATTTTGGGGTGTAATTCCACATATGCCCATGGCATGTTTGAGCAATATATCATTTAGTGACAACTTTGTGCAAAAAAAATAAATAAAAAAATTGTCTTTTTTCCGCAACTTGTGTCAACATATAAAATATTCCATGGACTCGACATGCCTCTCAGTATATAGCTTGGGGTGTCTACTTTCCAAAATGGGGTCATTTGGGGGGGTTTTGAACTGTTCTGGCATTTTATACACAACATTAGGAAGCTTACATCCACTCTTCTAACCACTTGAAGACAAAGCCCTTTCTGACACTTTTTGTTTACATGAAAACATATTTTTTTTTGCAGGAAAATTATGTTGAACCCCCAAACATTATATATATTTTTAAAGCAAAGGCCCTACAGAATAAAATGGTGGGTGTTGCATTTTTTTTTCTACACAGTATTTGCGCAGCGATTTTTCAAACGCATTTTTTGGGGAAAAAATACACTTTTTTTATTTTAATGCACTAAAACACACTATATTGCCCAAATGTTTGATGAAATAAAAAAGATGATCTTAGACCGAGTACATAGATACCAAACACGACATGCTTTAAAATTTCGCACAAACGCGCATTGGCGACAAACTACATACATTTTTAAAAGTCTTTAAAAGCCTTTACAGGTTACCCCGTTAGATTTACAGAGGAGGTCTACTGCTAAAATTACTGCCCTCGATCTGACCTTCGCGGTGATACCTCACATGCATGGTGCAATTGCTGTTTACATATGACGCCAGACCGACGCTTGCGTTCACCATTGGGCAAGAGCAGGGCAGGACAGGGGTGCTTTTTTTTTTTTTATTATTAATTTTGCTTTTTTATTTTATTTTTAAATTGTTCCTTCCATATTTTTTTTTTTTTATCATTTTTATTGTTATCTCAGGGAATGTAAATATCCCCTATGATAGTAATAGGTAGTGACAGGTACTCTTTTTTTGAAGAAACTGGGGTCTAGACCCTAGATCTTTCCTCTGCCCTCAAAGCATCTGACCACACCAAGATCGGTGTGATAAAATGCTTTCCCAATTTCCCAATGGCGCTTTTTATATTCGGGGGGGGACATTCCCTCCCACTGCTTGTAAAAGCAGTCCAGAGGCTAATTAGCCACTAGGGTTGCTTTTACATTAAAGCCGGCCGCTGGCTGAAAAGAATGATACCAAGATGATACCTAAACCCGCAGGCATCAATCTGGTATAACCATTCAAAGTCCAGCAACATACCAGTACGTTGCTGGTCCTTGTTGGACATGTATTGTAATCTTTTTTTTCATGCAGCCAGGTGGCTGAACGAAAAAAGAGATTGATCGGTGGGTATGCCCACCATTAGAATACCGCCCTTCATCCACCCACTTCTAATGATGGGCATACATGCACCATTTATATATGCCGAAGCATGGGGGCATCCTCCCGCAAAAAAGTTATGCCGCACACACATGGTCGGACTTTTTTCACGGGCAAGCCTCCGTCGGAATTTCGACCGTACGTACGCGGCATTAGGAGCAAAATCACTCCTCCGCCCCTGCTGCCCCAATGCTTCGGCATATTTGTTTTTTTTTTTTAACTGTGGTGGTGAAATCACCTCCTACAGCACTGGAGTCGCAGGGATCAGGCCTGTCTCTGCGAACGCTGCAGTTATGTGTGTTGTGTTTTGTAAGTGACAGTGATCGATCGATACTGCACTTGGGTGGCCTGGGCTGGACGGAGGGGCAAAACGCAGGTGCTAGCAGGTATCTGGGCTGATCCCGCTAACACTGCGTTTTTGGGAACCCTAAACTGCTGGGGACGCTAGTATAGATCTGATCAGATCAGATATTGATCTGTTCAGATACTATACCACTAAGGGAGGTGTATGCTTCACGCGTGGGTGTTAGCGTTACTGGCACTAACCTGATGCTGCCTGGGGTGTGACGCAGACCCTCTCTGACGCTAAAACCTAATTGATATCACCCGCCGGGCGATCAGGGGGTTAAACCTTTATTGGGTTATATACGGCGGGTGCCCTGACACTATAAAAAGCAAACTAACTAACCAGCGTCACCCGTAACACTTATATGGTGATCACTGGTGAAAGGGTTAACTAGGGGCAATCAGGGGGTTAAAACCTTTATTAGATAATATATGGGGGTACCTGACGCTATAAAAACCTGCGGCGAACCTAAAAAAAATTACCAGCTACCGATCTGCATCACCGACGCTAAGACAGCGATCAGAAAAATGATCGCTTAGCGACAGTGGTGATAGGGGGTGAAAGGGTTACCTGGGGGCGATCAAGGGGGTTAAACCTTTATTAGATATTTTATGGGGGTACCCGACGCTATAAAAACCTGCGGCGAACCTAAAAAAAATTACTGGCTACCGATCTGCATCACCGACGCTAAGACATCGATCAGAAAAATGGTCGCTTAGTGACAGTGGTGATAGGGGGTGAAAGGGTTACCTGGGGGGCGATCAAGGGGGTTAAACCTTTATTAGATAATTTATGGGGGTACCCGATGCTATAAAAACCTGCGGCGAACCAAAAAAATTACTGGGTACCGATCTGCATCACCGACGCCAAGACAGCGATCAGAAAAATGATCGCTTAGTGACAGTGGTGATAGGGGGTGAAAGGGTTACCTGGGGGGCGATCAAGGGGGTTAAACCTTTATTAGATAATATATGGGGGTACCTGACACTATAAAAACCTGCGGCGAACCTAAAAAAATTACTGGGTACCGATCTGCATCACCGACGCCAAGACAGCGATCAGAAAAATGATTGCTTAGTGACAGTGGTGATAGGGGGTGAAAGGGTTACCTGGGGGGCGATCAAGGGGGTTAAACCTTTATTAGATATTTTATGGGGGTACCCGACGCTATAAAAACCTGCGGCGAACCAAAAAAAAAAAATACTGGCTACCGATCTGCATCACCGACGCTAAGACATCGATCAGAAAAACGATCGCTTAGTGACAGTGGTGATAGGGGGTGAAAGGGTTACCCGGGGGGCGATCAAGGGGGTTAAACCTTTATTAGATAATTTATGGGGGTACCCGACGCTATAAAAACCTGCGGCGAACCTAAAAAAAATTACTGGGTACCGATCTGCATCACCGACGCCAAGACAGCGATCAGAAAAATGATCGCCAAGCGACGGCGGTGCTAGGTGGTGAAAGGGTTATCTGGGGGGTGATCAAGGGGTTAAACCTTTATTAGGGGGGGGTTAGGGGGCTACACTGGACCTAAAACTAAATGTAGTGACACTTTTACAGTCACAAATGTCACTGATTGCAGTGATCAGTAAATAAATGGTCACTGCAATCAGTGACACTGTGACTGGGGGCTGGGGGGTGATCTGGGGGGGCCTGGGGGGGCGATTTATGTGCCTATGTGTGCTGGTGTTAGTGTAGTGTTAGTGCACTGACCTGTGTGTCTTCTCTTGTACGACGCTCGGTATATGTGAGCGCCGCACAGGAGATGACATCACTTCCTCCTGCTTTCTCGGTCTGTGTAATGTTTACAGAGGGGGGCATTTCTATTCGCCGGGAGCGATCGCGGGGGGGTGGTCAGAATCGAACGGCCGCCCCCCCATCTCGGAACGCTCCCAGACGAATTCCGACCGCTCACTGTACAGAAGGGGGGTCCGATCGGACCCCCCAACTGTACAAAGGCAATCACGTATGCTCTACGTGATTGTGCCTGTCGGTGCCATTGTGCCGACGTATATATACAGTGAGCGGTCGTTAAGTGGTTAAATTTAGTTGGGGTACACCTGGGGGTAGTGTGACCCAGGTGTATAATTATGAAAGGTTCTGGACCCATTTTTGTAATTCGTGGAGGATTGAGTGGTGTATTACTCACCTTGGCTTGTGGGTGGCGGGGTACCTACAGGCTCAGGGTGGAATCACTGCCACAGTGCTACCCATTTTGTCCCTTTCCGGAGATGGTACGGCTGGGGCAGGGAGCCCGCCGTGGTGTTGATGGGAGGATATAAAAGGGGGAGATGCTCTCGCCATGAGATAGGTTCTTTCTTGGAGGAGTTCTCTTCACGCACCCAGGCACCTTAGGCCTGGGTGCGGGCGGTTCAAGGTTCCGGCCTAGGCACCCTAGGCCTGACCGGAAGGAAGTTGGGGTCCATCCCAGGCACCTTCAGCCTGGGGTGAGGTACTATATCGTAGGCCTGGGGCCCAGTAACTTCGACTGGGTCCCGCAAGGGCGAAGTGATCTCAGGGTGCCGCTTTGCGAGGGGACCCGCATCTGAGGTGAGGAGGCCGGGGAGGTCACCCGTCCAGAGACCCGGAGCAGCATCAACCCGGTGACGGATGGGCCTTCGGTAACTCCCTTGGAGGGACATCTTCCCCTGATAGGGGCCGCAGCGCAGCGAAGGTACTCCTATCTAGGGATGGGCCCGGTGCTCGATTCGAACCCATGTTCGAATCGAACATCGGGCGTTCGCTCGCTCGTCGAGCGCAGAACTATTTGGGCCGTTCGCATCACATTCGTGTGATGCGAGCGGCCCCGCAATGCATTGCGGCCGGCGTGGCCGGCGCAGTGCATTGCTGGCTGATGATTGGCCAAGCATGCACTGTGACCCCGCATGCTTGGCCAATCACAGCGCCCGAAACTCGGAGAGCAATAATTGGCTACAGGCAGGACGCCTGTAGCCAATTACAGCTCAGGGGCTTTAGTACACGCCCCACCATTTAAAAGGCCGCCACGCCATCGGCCCCGGTCACATGAGTTCCGGCTTTAGGAGAGATTAGTCTGCTGATTCAGTCTTTGCTTGATACTGAAAGATTTGCTCTTCTTTGCTAAACCATTGGCTATTTCTTTGCTAAACCATTGCTACCTAAGTCATTGATCGTTCATTGCTGCTGATTGCACAGTTAGTGTGTTATTAGCTGCTGCTGGGGATTAGTCTGGTGCGTGCTTACTGTTAGTACAGTATTGCAGTAGTACCAACCGCAGTGCTGTTAGCACAGCATTGCACCCCAACAGCACCCATAGGACTTCTAGTGTGTTAGTGGCAGCAAACAGAGCTCCTATATTTTCTTCTCAGCAGCACCCATAGGACTTCTAGTGTGTTAGTGGCAGCAAACAGAGCTCCTATATTTTCTTCTCAGCAGCACCCATAGGACTTCTAGTGTGTTAGTGGCAGCAAACAGAGCTCCTATATTTTCTTCTCAGCAGCACCCATAGGACTTCTAGTGTGTTAGTGGCATCACACAGAGCTCCTATATTTTCTTCTCAGCAGCACCCATAGGACTTCTAGTGTGTTATTGGCAGCAAACAGAGCTCCTATATTTTCTTCTCAGCAGCACCCATAGGACTTCTAGTGTGTTAGTGGCAGCAAACAGAGCTCCTATATTTTCTTCTCAGCAGCACCCATAGGACTTCTAGTGTGTTAGTGGCAGCAAACAGAGCTCCTATATTTTCTTCTCAGCAGCACCCATAGGACTTCTAGTGTGTTAGTGGCATCACACAGAGCTCCTATATTTTCTTCTCAGCAGCACCCATAGGACTTCTAGTGTGTTAGTGGCAGCAAACAGAGCTCCTATATTTTCTTCTCAGCAGCACCCATAGGACTTCTAGTGTGTTAGTGGCAGCAAACAGAGCTCCTATATTTTCTTCTCAGCAGCACCCATAGGACTTCTAGTGTGTTAGTGGCATCACACAGAGCTCCTATATTTTCTTCTCAGCAGCACCCATAGGACTTCTAGTGTGTTAGTGGCAGCAAACAGAGCTCCTATATTTTCTTCTCAGCAGCACCCATAGGACTTCTAGTGTGTTAGTGGCAGCAAACAGAGCTCCTATATTTTCTTCTCAGCAGCACCCATAGGACTTCTAGTGTGTTAGTGGCAGCAAACAGAGCTCCTATATTTTCTTCTCAGCAGCACCCATAGGACTTCTAGTGTGTTAGTGGCAGCAAACAGAGCTCCTATATTTTCTTCTCAGCAGCACCCATAGGACTTCTAGTGTGTTAGTGGCAGCAAACAGAGCTCCTATATTTTCTTCTCAGCAGCACCCATAGGACTTCTAGTGTGTTAGTGGCATCACACAGAGCTCCTATATTTTCTTCTCAGCAGCACCCATAGGACTTCTAGTGTGTTAGTGGCAGCAAACAGAGCTCCTATATTTTCTTCTCAGCAGCACCCATAGGACTTCTAGTGTGTTAGTGGCAGCAAACAGAGCTCCTATATTTTCTTCTCAGCAGCACCCATAGGACTTCTAGTGTGTTAGTGGCAGCAAACAGAGCTCCTATATTTTCTTCTCAGCAGCACCCATAGGACTTCTAGTGTGTTAGTGGCAGCAAACAGAGCTCCTATATTTTCTTCTCAGCAGCACCCATAGGACTTCTAGTGTGTTAGTGGCAGCAAACAGAGCTCCTATATTTTCTTGTCAGCAGCACACATAGTACCTATAGTGTGTTAGTGTCAGCACCCATAGGACCTACAGTGTGTTGTGAGCACACATAGGAGTTCTATTTTTTATACTATATACACTACCGACTACAATGGCTGGAAGACCGCCAAGGAGAGGCAGAGCGTGCCGAGGCAAGAACACAGGGCAGGCAGGCTCTGTTTCTAGAGACAACAGTGCTGGCCGTGGACGTGGTCGTGCATCGTCATCAGCACGTGGCCATGGGACACGCTTGTCTTTGTTTTCGGCAGCTGGACATGTGGAGCCGCATCATGCCGAAGGCTTGGTAGAATGGATGACCAAGCCCTCCTCATCCTCCTCATCCTCTCTCACCCAGGCTCAGGGTACTGGCAGAGCAGCTGCCAACGCGTACTCAATGGCATCATCAGCCACCCCTTCCCTAGACCCACCATGTCCTCCTGAGGAGTCCCCCGAACTGTTTGAGCACAGTGTTGGGTACATGCTCCAGGAGGATGCCCAACGATTCGAAGGCTCGGATGATGATACCCAGCTTGAGGAAGTCAGTAGTGTGCGCGCAGAGAAAGGGGATGCTGAAGGACAGCAATCTGGCAGTAGTGTTCCACCAGCTGCAGCTTACTGCCAGGTTTGCTCTAGTGGTGAAGAGGGAGGGGATGATGAGGTCACTGACTCCACGTGGGTGCCTGAAGGGAGAGAGGAGGAGGAGGAGGAGGATGCAGCGTCACATGTCCAACGAGGCAGGATGCCCCCTGGAGGCCAGCTAGAGGCCAGCACAGCAACTGTACCACACCGCAGAGCTCCGCCTGTGCAGGGCGCTGCCTCTGCACGTTATCACAAAAGTTCTTTGGTGTGGGCCTTTTTTGAGACGAGTGCATCAGATCGCACCACTGCTATTTGCAATATTTGTCTCAAGCGTATCTCGCGTGGCCAAAACATCAGCCGCTTGGGCACCACAAGCATGAGCAGACATATGTCGACCTGCCATGCAGCTCGTTGGCAAGCACACATAAAAGACCCACACCAAAGAACAAAGCGGACCTCTCCTTGCTCCTCATCAGCTGGGATCTCCATCCCCACTATATCTTCAGTCCTCTCTGAAAGCTGCTCTGAGAGGACTGAAGGTGTAGAATTAGGTGTGTCACAACCAAGTACTTGCAGTACACCGACGTCCGATTGTAGCAGGCAAATTTCCCTGCCCCAGCTGCTGGACCGTCGAAAGAAGTATACTCCCAGCCATCCACATGCCCAGCGGTTGAATGCTAGCTTGGCTAAATTGCTAGCACTTCAACTGCTGCCTTTTCAGTTGATAGACTCGGCCCCCTTCCGTGAGTTTGTTCAATGTGCGGTTCCTCAGTGGCAGGTTCCCAAACGCCACTTTTTCTCACGGAAGGCAATTCCGTCTCTCTACTGGCATGTGGAAGGCAATGTCCATGCCTCGCTGGACAGGGCGGTCAGCGGTAAGGTGCATATTACCGCTGACTCATGGTCCAGCAGGCATGGACAGGGACGTTATCTTTCTTTCACGGCCCATTGGGTCACTCTATTGGTAGCTGGGAGGGATGCAGGACAAGGTGCAGTAGTGTTGGAGGTTGTTCCGCCACCACGCCTCCAAAATGCTACTACTGGTTGTGACACACCTCTCTCCTCCACCCCCTCCTCTTCTTCTTCCTCCATGTCCTCTTCGAGTGCTCTGTCCTCTGAACCAGCGGTGCTCCGTAGGCGTACAAGGGGCTACGCGAGTACGCAGGCAAAAAGATGCCATGCCGTGCTTGCGCTGGTGTGTTTGGGGGACAGGAGCCACACTGGGCCAGAGGTTCTGGCAGCTCTGCAGGGGCAGGCCGAGAGGTGGTTGACGCCACGCCAGCTTAAGCCAGGAATGGTCGTTTCTGATAATGGCACCAACCTCCTCTCCGCCCTGCGACAGGGGCAGCTCACCCATGTGCCCTGTATGGCTCACGTCCTCAACCTGGTGGTGCAGCGGTTCTTGGGCAGGTTCCCAGGCTTACAGGATGTCCTGAGGCAGGCCAGGAAAGTCTGTGTGCATTTCCGCCGATCTTATAATGCCAGTGCTCGGCTGACTGAGCTGCAAAAGGAGCTGAACCTGCCCAAGAACCGCCTAATATGTGACATGCCCACCAGGTGGAACTCAACGTTGGCCATGCTGCAGCGAATGCACACGCAGCAGAGGGCCATCAATGAGTACCTTTGCGACTACGGCACCAGGACAGGGTCAGGGGAGCTTGGCTTTTTTTCCCCACGCCAGTGGAGCATGATCAGGGATGCATGCACTGTCCTCTCACCATTTGAGGAGGCCACGAGGATGGTGAGCAGTGACAGTGCATGCATCAGTGACACTGTACCTCTTGTCCACCTGTTGGAGCATACGCTGCGTGGGATAATGGACAGGGCACTTGAGGCAGAACAGAGGCAGGAAGAGGAGGACTTCCTTGTCTCTCAAGGCCCCCTTTATCCAGACAATGTTCCTTCTGTCCCACCCATCACACAGGAAGAGGAGGAGGAGGAGGAGGAGGAGGATTGTGTGAGTATCTGTGAGGGGTTGCAGTGTTGTGGCACCAGCACCAGTGCCTAAGGCACAATTTTTCAGCCCCTGTATAACAGGGGCGTGTAATTACAATTTTTTAAAAAGATGGTTCGCAACAGGTGTGACTGCTGTGCTCAGAGTACAGTATCTGTGAGGGGTTGCAGTGTTGTGGCACCAGCACCAGTGCCTAAGGCACAATTTTTCAGCCCCTGTTGGGGCGTGTAATTACAATTTTTAGGCAATGCTTTGCAACAGGTCTCATTGCTGTGCTCAGAGTACAGTATCTGTGAGGGGTTGCAGTGTTGTGGCACCAGCACCAGTGCCTAAGGCACAATTTTTCAGCCCCTGTATAACAGGGGCGTGTAATTACAATTTTTTAAAAAGATGCTTCGCAACAGGTGTGACTGCTGTGCTCCAAGTACAGTATCTGTGAGGGGTTGCAGTGTTGTGGCACCAGCACCAATGCCTAAGGCACAATTTTTCAGCCCCTGTTTAACAGGGGCGTGTAATTACAAATCTTGATCTAATAGTTCACAGCAGGGCCCATTCCTGCGCCCACCAAGAGTAACTATGAGGGCCTACAGTCTTGTGGCAACACCGTCCACCACCACCACCACCACCAAAGGCCCAATTTTTCTGCCCTGTTCAACAGGTGCATGCAATTACAAATCTTGATCTAATAACTCACAGCAGGGCCCATCCCTGCACCCACCAAGAGTAACTGTGAGGGCTTACAGTCTTGTGGCAACACCGTCCACCACCACCACCACCACCACCAAAGGCCCAATTTTTCTGCCCGGTTCAACAGGTGCATGCAAGTACAAATCTTGATCTATTAACTCACAGCAGGGCCCATTCCTGTGCCCACCAGTCTTGTGGCTACACCAATATCTAATAGGGCAAATTTCTGCAGAGTATATACGGCAGGCCCCTACTTTCAAACATCCAACTTACAAACGACTCCTACTTGCAAACGGCAAGAGAAAACAGGAAGTGAGAGGAAATCTACCCCTAGGAAGGAAAATTCTATCCTGTTAGATTTAATTTGGGAAAAAGGTATCTCCTCTCTACTGATGCTTTATCACCAATCCTTGTTTCAATTAAAACCCCACTTTTCCAAAAACATTTGTCATTGGGACGGAAAGTGAGGTGACATGTTCTGAACAGATGTGCAAAGACAGCAAATGTTACAGGGGTGATAACCCCTCCCTATGTTCTCCAAAAAGCTTAAAAATTGATTTTTTTGGGATGTAGCTACACTTCATAATGTACCTGTTCAGATTCTACTTAAGAACAAACCTACAGTCCATGTCTTGTTTGCACCACCTATATACTGCTGTTCAGAGTATATAGGGTTGTAGGTATAGGGTTTTATTTTGGGTGCGGGGTCCCCCTTAGTATCCATACAAGACCCAAAGGGGCTGGGGTGGGGGGGGGGGTGATGGGGTAGCCATGCCATTTTTCTCAAGGATTTTCAGCCATCTGGCGGCCAGGACAAGACATGACATTAAAGCCGCAAGTGGTTTTAAATGGCTTCTTTTTTTCCTTTACAAATGTCATTTTGTGCAAGGACAGTTCTAAACACGGGAAACACATGCCACTTCACAGGCATACTTTAGACACCCCCCAGGTACCGTATTTAAAGGAAAATTTCACTTTTTTTTTTTTCACTTTATGCATCATTAAAATGACTGCTCCCGAAAAAACTTTAGTTTTTAAAATTTCTTTTTGCATTGATATATGTCCCCTGGGGCAGGACCCGGGTCCCCAAACCTGTTTTATAACATTAACATGCATATTGGCCGTTGTAATTAGCAATTTTGATTTCGAACGTTCGCGTCCATTATAACGAATAGGGTTCGAAAATTCGCGCGAACTTTCGGTCCGTTCGAAGGTTCTGGTGCGAACCGAACCCGGGGGTGTTCGGCTCATCCCTACTCCTATCTATGTTCTATGGAGTTGCTGGTAGAGACTCACAATTTCTATGTTCTATGCCAATCAACGTTGCTATAACCCCTGGTCAAAGCACAGGGGTTTAGATTGAAATCAGGATAGTGCCTCGGCCTGCTCATCCCACCGTATCAAGCTATTATAATGTACCAACCAGTTGGCTATTAAGACATTGTTTATTGTGGAGCGTACAATAAAGCAAGAGTTGGACTGTGATCGGTGTATGGACTCTGGTTAAAGGGAGCAAGGGAGATTCCAGCATAGCAGGACTGAGTTTTAAGACTAATGCACATTGGCCAAAGGAAGATACTGATACTGGCCTTCACCTCACCTACAGCTATGGGGAGGACATGGGCCGTAGCGCATCTCACCCTTTCATGTGACATACCCCTAGCAAAAGGAGATGGGGTGAGGCCGCTACACAAATAAATATCTGAAAAGTGTGGAATGCATTTGCATTCAGCCCCCTTTACTCTGGTACCCCTAACTAAAATGTAGTGGAACCAATTGCCTTCAGAAGTCACCATAGCTCCCAATTGTCCCTGATTTCAAGGGACTGTCCCTGATTTGGAGCAATGTCCCTCTGTCCCTCTTTGCACTATTTATCTTTCAAAAAGGATTTCCCAGTGCTAAACCTTTAATCCGACTTCTAAGTTGCTGCATTTGTAAATTTCAAAAGCCAATATAAAGGAATAGTAGTTGTAAAAAAAGGAATTGTGGGTTTAACTAATCCTATTTTGTGTGTAATTTTTCTTTAGGGGGTGTGGTAGGGTGTGTGTCCTATGCCTACTGTTGTGGAGATTTTTATGGAGATGTATTTAATATGTATTGTCATAGTGTCACCCAGTGTTAGTACTTCCGCAACCCGCTCTAAAAGAGCTGATTGGGGTAGTCTGAGGCTGGTTGAATCCCGTCTGATAGGGGAAAACGTCTTGAGGTTGGAGTGTGATGTTTGTAGGGTGCGGATATGTCCGCCAACGGGGGTCCTCTGTGCATTAGCATGGACGATCGTTGAGGAGGGGATATGCTCGCTCTGCAATGACATCATTGGTTATAGGCAGATGCGTGCTCTTGTCTCTGCTGTGTCTGATCAACATTGGTTGGGATTCGTAGCGCGCATCTGCAGATAGCCTCCCTCCCCCATTCAATAATAGTATAATCTGAATATGCGTTATTCTATGGAATAGCGCAGAATAAGGATTCCTATCAACGGTAACTTTAGCCATCATACGTTATTGTATTCATTGTATGTATTATTGTATTGAATCCTTTAAGCTATATTTCTTGAGTGGGATTCATGTACTGCATTTCCTGTTGGAAGGGATGTCCTTGTATTATTTTCCCTGTGTGAAGGTCACATGCTGTGACATCACTTCCTGTTGGTAACTTCTTTAGTGAGGATCACATGCTGTGACATCACTTCCTGTTGGGATTTTAATCCTGTGGGGATTTTAATAAAAGAGAGACACACAGCTCCCAGAGGCACTCTGCTCTGGCATGACGTGATGATAAGACCTAGGTGATGGTGGTGCTTTCTTGGAATGAATGATGGAATGAACGGTGAGTGGAACTTAGCAAACTTAAAGACAACATTATTGCAAAAAGATGAAAACTGATGTGTGCTTAGATAGCACAGGAATTATAGGCTGTGTGTTCTGTAAACAACAGCCTGAAATTCCACAAGAGTTATGGCGGGCCAGGACCTTTGGGAATAGATGGAGTCCCTTTGGACATCGGATCGAGATGGGGGGGAGAGTGGATCTACGTTCCGATGTGTGGGGGCTCTACTCTGTAAAAGAACACATTTTTTGTCTTTTTGAAACAATGCTGTATGTCTGAGAGATGTGTGTGTGTGTGTCTGGGAATGTATGGAACAAGTAAATTGCATGAAGAAGCTGAAAATGGCTGCTCCCATGAGGTTTAGCGGGGCCGGGGCAGGCAGCATGGCCATCAGTGGCCAGCTTGGTTGATAGTTCTGTGTATCTATTGATTTTCCAATTTTCAGAACAAAGTTGTGTGTAGTGTTTGTGCCTGTGTGAATGCTGATGGAAACTGTATATTGTGTATGAAATGAGAAATATAGACTGTATGTGATTAGATTGTTTGGCTGCATTGTTATTAATGGCCGCTGCAATGAGCCATAAGCCATGTGCTTTAGTGGGGGAGGGGCAGCCAGCATCTATCAGTTACAATGGTGGAAGTTAGTGACTCTCTGTAAATAGCATGCAGGGGATACGCCCTGAGAGATAATCTGATGTACAAGCAACAATATACTGTATGTGTGTAGTGTTTGAGATTTTTATGAAAAATAGAAATGGATACATTGTGATTTCTACCTTCGTATGGGACAAAGACACATGTCCCCATAAGTGTAAAAATATTTTAAATAATGAGTTTGGTTTTTGAGTTGAAAGTTCCCACTGCATATTCAAGTGGCCAGGCATTGCTAGAAGGCAGACAATAGTATGTCTGTGCGATGGCTTGTTGTTGAAACTGATGCCACTGTGTTTGTGAACTTTAGGTAGAGAAAAGTGTTGAATAATGTTGTGCATGTAACTTACATTTATTGAATGTGCTGTTTAGTGGCCAAAGGGTCTTAAAATGTTTAAGTGCTCATGTGGTGTCTCAGGTGTGTGAGGCTTTGTGGAGATGACATGTGGTCCTTGTAGAGTGTAGCTGACACATTTTTCAGTGGATTTTGATGATAATTTAGAAAAATCTCAATTGTGTAGTCTGTCTTTGTGGAGAAAAACATTTTTGATTTTCTTTTAAAGAGATGCTGGTTTTGGCGGGAAAATAAATAGATGCGTTAATGGCGCCATTCTTGGCTTTTGTTAGCCTTGAGGTTTGTCTGCCATTTTGAGGTGCAGTTTTTCCTTAGCCTGTGGGTATCCTATAAGGGAAGGTGCAGCCACCTTTCTTTTGGGCTCTATACCATGTGGCATTCGTCGGCTATTTCGCTGGTGGAATTTCTCAGCCTTTGGGGCAGATTTTGATGTTTGGTGCGAATTTAGTGCGGTCTTTTTTTGCGTTGGAATCTGGAGGCTATTTGTGTTTTTCTTTGTGTGGGGGAACCCATGTGGTGTTCATTGTGACGTCCCATGCTGGTTTTGGCGGGAAAAATTGCATGCGTTAATGGCGCCATTGTTGTTGTTGTCCATGAGGCTTGCGATGGTTCATCCACCATTCGTGGGCTTGCCTCTGGTAAGCTGTTACCTTACCTTTGTTTGCTGATGTCACTGGGTGTTGCATAATCATCTACTGATCTATTTTGCAGGATTTATGCCTTTGCAATGGGACTATTAATCCATAATTTTTAGTTCTATAATTCAGTATTGTGGTTTAATTTTTTGGGGTTTTATTGCATCATCTGGGCATTCATCTGGACTTTTATCATTAAATGTTTTCAAATCATTGGACATTATTTTTTGGTATCTAGTGGCTAGTGCCTTTGCTGAGTGTGCACTGCTTTTTTCACATCGGCCCCTGGATGCTATATTAACATTTGTTGATTGGCGCAGTTTTCTTCTGTTTTATGCGTTTACAGTTTGACCTGTGCACTGCTGGGGAGAGTAGTGAGACACAGGGAGGACATGCAAACTCCATGCAGGTGGTGTTAGGATGGGGATTTCTCTGTTTTCATTTAAGTGAATGTAAGCTATTGCAGGGTCAGCTGACTTTGCAGTATATGAGCGGCGTTTTTTTGTATTGGATTTAGTTTTTAAGTAAAAACTCCACTTTGCACTGAATTTTGCACAATGGTGTGTTTTTATGTTTAAATTGGAGTCTTGATAGACAAGGCGATTAGGGTTAGGCCTCCCCTCCCCCTCCCTCTTCCTGAATAATTGATATGTTAATAAACCAGTTTGGTTTTTTTTGAGAGCTGAGCAGTGGCGGCTGGTGCTCAAAATTTTTGGGGGGGTGCAAACAAACTGAAAAAAAAAATCAATTGCCGCCACTGTGCCCATTAAACGCAGCCACTGTGCCCAAACGCCACCAGTTTGCCCCCTCAAATACAGCCAGTTTGTTTCCATATACAGCCAGTGTGCCCCCATATATATATAACCAGTGTGCCCCCATATATACAGCCAGTGTGCCCCCATATACAGCCAGTGTGCCCCCATATACAGCCAGTGTGCCCCCATATATATAGCCAGTGTGCCCCCATATACAGCCAGTTTGTCCCCATATATACAGCCAGTGTGCCCCCATATACAGCCAGTTTGTCCCCATATATATAGCCAGTGTGCCCCCATATACAGCCAGTGTGTCCCCATATATATAGCCAGTGTGCCCCCTTATTCAGCCAGTTTGTCCCCCATATACAGCCAGTTCCCCCCATATTCAGCCAGTTTGTCCCCCATATTCAGCCAGTTCCCCCCATATTCAGCCAGTTTGTCCCCCATATTCAGCCAGTTCCCCCCATATTCAGCCAGTTTGTCCCCCATATTCAGCCAGTTTGTCCCCCATATACAGCCAGTTCCCCCCATATTCAGCCAGTTTGTCCCCCATATTCAGCCAGTTCCCCCCATATTCAGCCAGTTTGTCCCCCATATTCAGCCAGTTTGTCCCCCATATTCAGCCAGTTCCCCCCATATTCAGCCAGTTTGTCCCCCATATACAGCCAGTTCCCCCCAAATGCAGCCAGTTTGTCCCCCAAATGCAGCCTGTTCCCCCCAAATGCAGCCAGTTTGTCCCCCATATACAGCCAGTCACCCCCAAATGCAGCCTGTCCCCCCCCCAGCCCTGCACTTACCTTCCTCGGTCCGCGCGGTCCTCGATGTGTTCTCCCGCCCTCGATGTCGCTTCAGCCAATCAGGTTACCGGTAACCAGATCCGGTGAACCTGATTGGCTGAAACCTCCACACAGTCTTCTCCAAGGAACGCACACCCGTGCGTACCTGGAAGGAGTTTTTGGAAGCCGAATACAGCGTGAGAGCTATATTTGGAAAGCCTATCAGAGCCGCTGGCTCTGATAGGCACTTCCAAGTTACACCCACCGCCGGCCGCCGCTCTAATTCATATGGCCGGCGCTCACCAGGAGGCTGGCCATATGTATAGTGGGCAGCGCGGCAGCGGTGACAATACACAGATTCATGCAATGCATGAATCTGTGTATTGTCTTTCAGTGGCGGTGCGGGAGCGAGAGGGGGCGGCGCTCCGGCGCCCTCTATGGACGCACCGCCACTGGAGCTGAGCATAACCGGAAGTTTCTTTTCAGCATTTTATATATCAGAGGGAAGTTGGTGGGAGGAGCTTGGGGTTGTCTGAAAGGTTGGGCAGTGAGATTTGTGTTTGGAAGGAAAATGGAAAGCATTTTTGCGTTTAAAAGTGTTTCTATATTTTGTTCCAGTTTTGTAAAGTTTTGCACTGTAATACAGTTTTGGGTAGAGAGCAAACGGGGGCATCACCATTATTGTAACATCTAGATGCAGGTAGAAAGAAGCCATAATATTGTTTTGAATAGTGGAGGATTTCATGATGCTTTGAAGGTTGTCTGACAAACACGTTTACAGGGCTGCCGATAATCGGTTGAAGAGCATGTAAACGTGAGGAGTAGATTCTAGCATACCGGGAGGCCGTGTAAAATAATCGGAATACGCCGGGTGCCAGTACTGTAAAAATGGTCACTAAGCAGTACTGCTCCGAAAACTAGTGCAAGGGTGTCCTGGTCGCGGGACACTTCATAAGCGATTTGAATCGTCATGGGTAATGTGCCGTCCATGCGTTGGAGGAAAAAAATTAGGCTCCACACCAGTCAGACAGCTGCACCGCACATGAGGTCTGGGTTTGGGGCTCCGGACATGAGACCCCTTAAAGGATGACATATCTGGTCAGAGGGTACAATAAGGTGTACTCCTTTGGAAGGTACTTTTGCTGGAGGTACGAGACCTCAGAATAAAGGTACCTTGGATGTAGTTGAGCTGTGGTTTCAGAAATGTGCAATGATGAGTGTGTTGATGGAGGTGTAGTCTCATGCCCGTTTGTTTGAACTTTTTATGGCTGGTCCATGCAAGGTTCTCGAGCTGCTCTCATGTTTTTCCCATTGCATTTTTTTCTATTGCTGAAAGAGTGAAGGTAGAATTCTGGCTGTTTTTGTTTTTTTCATTTGTGGTTTTGGAAACTGGGAAGTATTTCCCCCACATTTGTATCAGAATGTTTGTATGTAGTAACGTGAATATGTTCGAACTTACCACGGCGATCCTCCGATGTGTCGCGGCTGTTGTATTTTTGTAGGAATGGGAAAAGCAAGGGTTACAGAGGGTTTTGTTTGAATCGGTTTTAAAAGAATGTCATTGACAATTTACCAATGTACAGGAATGTCATTATTGTTTACCATTCTTTGCAGGTTAAATATGAAGGATAGAGTAATGATTTTGCTTATAAGTATTTTTCAGGTCCAAGGAGTTTGTACACAGAGAACAGGTGTATGTAGACAGCTGTACATATGGATAAATACGAGTCTAAGGAGGTAAAAGTATCACAGGCTATTTCATTGTTTCTTTTTTCCTGCACCACACATTTCTTCCTTCAGTCTGTAATGAGGAAGAAAAGGGGGGAGAATGATAAATGTAAGAGTGACAGTTTTTTTTTCAAACTAATAATAACCTCTGTAAATCTAACCAAGTTTGTGCCAAGACTGTCTTTCTTTGATAGAATTTGAATCGGCAAGCAGCAGTCTGGTGAAGTAGGTTCCCATCCCAGATGCTAAGAACCTTTTGTCAATGGTTCCAGGTATTGTAAGCCACGCACAGGTTATGCAATGACCACAGTCCCGATGTCTGGGTTATTGTCATATGTGGGTTGTTTGGAGGTCAATCAAAACCAGAGTCGTACTTTCCTCATTAGCTGTCACTTATATTCTCGGCTGATGGGGGAGGTGCGATCGCTGTGACATGAACTTCAAAATGTCCACCACAGGGTTCACGAGTCCCTCCTGGACCCTGACTCAATAATCAGTTTACATTCTTTCCAACCAGGTGACTGGGTCGTTGTAAAGAAACTTGAGGGATGAGACCACGCCAGCCACTGCAAGAAGCGGCTCAACCACACCAAAGAATGAGGAGTATCTTTGTTTATTTATATTTTTGTTGTTTAGTAAATTTTAGCAAGGGTAATGGTGAAAAGCATCCCAAGTTATTATGTAAAGTGTATGTCCTGACTAGCTCAGAAAGCGAACAGGACCGATGGTCTGTTCTGAGTCTTCACCGAGTTTTAGTCCCCAGCGATGACAGAGGTACATGCCATTTATGATGTTATTATGGGTATGAGGAGTTTTGACAAACTAGTGAAGACTCCAAACAGACATTTGTCAATGGAATCTAACGATGCATTTTTAGAGGGTAAAATTGGTTAGTTTTAATGGCTCTGCCTCTTGTCGGTTTGGGTATCTAGGCAGCCCACAAGTGTGTTTGAACTTTAGTTTGGTGTTTATGTGGATCCACAGCTTATAAAGGTAATTCCCCCAATGCAAGAGGTTCATGCGTGATGGTGAAGCTGTCCCAGCATCTTATCTCATGGCCGATCGCGAGGATCTGATGGCGCAGGAAATTAAGAATGGCAGGGACAGCTAGAAGAGATTTGTTCACCAACCCCGACCAGGTCTGGGCATGGTGTCCTGCATGTACAAGGTGGGGGGGGCTCGAGCTTGGGATACGATTGAACAATTCTCATCCGTTAAGGATAGGGTTCTTCATGTAACTGTTGAAGCCAGAGCTGTAGCTAAGTGAAGGTTGGGAGTCCTTTTTAAGGGTCTGGGGATCTAATTTTTATTTTTACAGCGGATCGTGGTTAAAGGAAGTGGGAATATATATACTCATGTCGTTTTTATTTCTATTCTTTCTATGTCATGACGAGGTGCTCCTGTTGCCTGATTTGACGCGTGACCAGAGTTTCCTTGATGAGACGCCCAGAAGCCGGACCCACATACAAGACACAGAGGATCACAGACCGATCGGCGATTACTACAGCTCACCATGTCGTGTCCTCCTTTATAAGTCATGCCCCTGAAGATTAGAGTCTACATGTCAAGCCGTGTTTTCCTTTTTATGGATTAAGGACTGATTTATTTCCAGGTGTAAGAAGCATATCAAATTTCATCGATGGACACATGGGGTGCATATGACAAAAAAGGAAGGACTTTTGTGGAGATTTTTATGGAGATGTATTTAATATGTATTGTCATAGTGTTACCCAGTGTTAGTACTTCCGCAACCCGCTCTAAAAGTGCTGATTGGGGTAGTCTGAGGCTGGTTGAATCCCGTCTGATAGGGGAAAATGTCTTGAGGTTGGAGTGTGATGTTTGTAGGGTGCGGATATGTCCGCCAACGGGGGCCCTCTGTGCATTAGCATGGACGATCGTTGAGGAGGGGATATGCTCGCTCTGAACGACATCATTGGTTATAGGCAGATGCGTGCTCTTGTCTCTGCTCTGTCTGATCAACATTGGTTGGGATTCGTAGCACGCGTCTGCAGATAGCCTCCCTCCCCCATTCAATAATAGTATAATCTGAATATGTGTTATTCTATGGAATAGCGCAGAATAAGGATTCCTATCAACGGTAACTTTAGCCATCATACGTTATTGTATTCATTGTATGTATTATTGTATTGAATCCTTTAAGCTATATTTCTTGAGTGGGATCCATGTACTGCATTTCCTGTTGGAAGGGATGTCCTTGTATTATTTTCCCTGTGTGAAGGTCACATGCTGTGACATCACTTCCGGTTGGTAACTTCTTTAGTGAGGATCACATGCTGTGACATCACTTCCTGTTGGGATTTTAATCCTGTGGGGATTTTAATAAAAGAGAGACACACAGCTCCCAGAGGCACTCTGCTCTGGCATGACGTGATGATAAGACCTAGGTGATGGTGGTGCTTTCTTGGAATGAATGATGGAATGAACGGTGAGTGGAACTTAGCAAACTTAAAGACAGCATTATTGCAAAAAGATGAAAACTGATGTGTGCTTAGATAGCACAGGAATTATAGGCTGTGTGTTCTGTAAACAACAGCCTGAAATTCCACAACACTACATACTTTTGCTAATAGGTGTGTCCCTTATTCCCATATCAAAAAGTTGTGAGGCGTGAGTCATCTAATTAGTAAATAGACTCTACCTGTCCTGTGTGTAATTTAATCTCAGTATAAATACATATGTTCTGAAGTGGTGCATGCTCCGAAATATGGGTGTAACATGTTCAGAAAGGTGAGCTTAGCCTTTAATATTGCTTTACACCACTATACAATTTACATATGAATTAAAAATTACTTCTAAAAACAGTCATAATTACAAGTAAATGTATTCTAACCGGTGGTGTTTGAATGAATATGTTATACAAATATATTATTAGTAGTGTTATTATTAGTATTAAAAATAATACTAATAATATATTTATATTTTAGCTGTTTTTTGGGAATAGTAGTAATTGTTCAGTCTACCTATTTAATTAGTATATTTCATTAAAGTGGAAGTAAACCCTCCTATCATTTTCAGGCAAGGAAGCTGCCATCTTGGCCTCTGTTTAATCTTCAACTGCCATGATGCTGCACATGTGATCAGTTATGACACCAGCCATTGGATGGTTTGACAGTTTGGTTGAGAGCACAACCAATGTGACAGTTAGCATTCCCGGCATGCTGGGAATGTAACTGCTTTTTGAAACTGTTAAATCAATGGGTTTACTTCCGCTTTAAATAACAATTTGAACCTCAATTGAAGTCTCATGATTGTTTTGGCCATTTATAATTCTGTACTGCTGTATGTTATGATTTTTTTTTTAATCTTTATTTATTCATATTTCTTTTGAGAAATGGGTTTGTACCAATAGTAATAGACTGGAAAAGTTCCATGCTAAATGGGAACAATGGGTTATATTTAGTACAGTGAACAGGAGCACACATTTTCTTTTCCCATGAAGGGAAGGGACACTAAACCCCCCCTTTTTTTATATGAATGGGTGACTGTATAGGGGGATGGGTACGAGGCAGTTTTTTAATTTTTGTTGGTTATATGTTTGATTATTGACTGTATGTTATGATTTATAATCAATTTTCACTTGGAAATGCTTAAAAATATTGTTTTCTCTTTTTGGAGATGCCCTTCCCTCCATTTCACCCCAGGGATTTATGTTTTAAGAGATACGTTTTGGCTGCACCCCTCAGCACACACAACCTTGTGCAGGTAGATGGGGCGTGTCTGACCAGAGGGGGCGTGTCTGACCAGAGACGGGATGTGTCTGACCAATTCTGCTGCATTAAACAGTGGGCATTATGGTTAAACTCTTATTTCTTTAGGTCTGCATGGTCATATTTAATTGGAGTAAAAATCCCCTAATAGGGGTTGTTAGTGCAATGTCTCTGTACCTGAATATCTATGCATAATTATTTCAGCTGGACTTTAATAGGAATAAAGTTGGAAAACAAATTAAGAAAAAGAATGCAAACAACAAAATGATAGTTTGGTAAAAATTGTACAAAAGTTATTTAAACATATTTCACTAAAGTGTTATCAAACCCAAAAATTTGTAATGGAAATTACAGCAGCTAAAATCAGCAAGGCAAGATGTCAGGACGTAGCTCTTCCCCAACAAGTTTTGTGCAATAGCATGTCTTAAGGGGACACTTCAGGGGTTGAATCCCCTGAAGATGTGCTATAGCACAAAACATGTTGGGGGCAGAGCTACGTACTGACGTCTTGCCAATGCTTCAGTTTCCTGGACCAACGGCTATCTTAGTAAGTGCACTGCTATGTTGCTGGATATGGCGTTGTTTTATTTATTTATTTATTTCAAAGCTTTATATGGTATCTATATAAAAACCAGGTAGTATACCGCGCTAAAGTAAAATAAAAAAAAGCAAAAAATAGCAGCAGCAACTAACTATGTGATATAATCATACTATAACATGTAACAACCAAAAAAAGTTGTGCTATATAATATGAACCAGAAAGGTATGAAGTATAAAGTGACACAGTCGGAATCAATATCAGTGATTATACACAGCAATAAACTGTTATATTCAAATGTCCATAACATCCATAAGTGATCAATTGTAAAATGTGTAGAAATTTGTTCCACGTAATATATGAAAAAAAAGAAAGGCACTTCAACAAAATTCCATCACCAAAGATCAAAAAGAACCCCTTGTGATGCCCATCTCTTTGCTAATGGGGACGCTTACCAGAAACGATGGACCATCTATCTCTAGAATGGTATGTGATGAGGCCCTCTGTGGATCACTGGAGCATGCCGGTGTTAAGGGAATACATCCAATAATATCACACTCCCATAGGGATATCCGGACCGATCTTGGCCAAATATAGTAGTTATATAAAAAGAAAGGTTGATTTCTCTGGAAGATTCTCCTTCAACTTCTTGTCTGTCTCTGACTGCAGCACCACGAGAAAGCTCTCTCATGGTGCTGCAGTCAGAGACAGACAAGATGTGTCTAATCATTGATATTGATTCACACCGCGTCACGTTATACTTCATACCTTTCTGAGAAACAAAATGTAACCCCAGCTCCACTTCCAATATAGAAGTCTACGAACTGTGATCCAGTGCTCTAGCCAGGACGTTCAGGCCCCACCAATACAATACTTGAATCAAAAAGGTCTGGCAACTCGGATGCTCTTGAATAAAAGTACTTTATTAGTTACATGGGTACACGGGTACAGGCTATACGCTAACGCGTTTCGGCAAAGAAGTCTTCATCAAAGCATTCATACCTTTCTGGTCCATATTGTATAGCGCAACTTTTTTGGGTTATTACATGATATCTATATGCCTTTTTACTCTATGTAATGCAAAATTGATTCTTTTAATAAAATACTACACTATATAGTCCTTTTCAATTGTTTTTTTGATTGAGAAATATCATTGGAACATAAAATACAACAGTGACATTGCATGTACTCAGAAGTAATAGTTGCAAGTTTACAATGATTGCCTTATAGAAAGTAACAATAATGGTTATGCGAACATTAACTACACCTTGGTATGTATCTTCTATGTTGTAGATAGCACACCTCCTACTTCACAATGTGGGGGTCACGCCCCCGTGAATGCATGTGTCCCAGACTAGCAATGAATATACTTTTCAATTGGTCATCACACTATATAGTGTTTATGTGGCTCCACTTCATAAGCTTTTTTTCTACCCAGCTCAGTTTAACTGTGGATGGCTTTCTGAAGAGGAGGTTCACTCTGCTCCTATAACTGAAGAAGTCCTACAGAGCTTGTTGGCTTTAAGCTTTACATGAGTTGTTTGCTGCTTACCTACATGCAGTTTGGGAGTTGGTGAGTGTGCATTGATGGTGGATGGTGGCTGGATAACACAGTGGTGTCATTATCCTTTATTTGGTGGAAGAAATACACAGACCTGGATTTAATTAGGAGACTTTACTATATTACAATATATGATATTTGCTCTTAAAGGGGCACTTTCTTACATATTCACTTGAGTTTCATGGTGAATTACTTTTTTTGTGATTTATGTTTTCTTCTCACTTGTTGATCGTTTTCATATTACATTTTGGCACTGCACCCTATAAAAGTACAAAATCAGCACTTTGTCTGCTGCTGCTGCTGCTTTAGAATCTTGCCTTTCATCTTCTTTGAGCCGGTTCAAACATCACTGCCCCAGGTTTCCTCTTCTTTGGTGGCCCCATTGCTTTGCAGTTGAGAACTACAACCCAATGTCAAGATGCTGCCTGCCTGTGAATAGAAAGAGGATAGGTGTAATGTTATAAAGTTCAAGGCATGGAGGGGACCAAGAGTGGAAACTGGGGAGTGTCTGCTTTCAAATACACACCCCAGGGGAAGAAATTGACAGAAGCTAATAGGACGGAGCATGAATGTACTTTGCATGCTGCTATTTTCATTTACACATTTATACATTTACACTTGATAATGCATTGGGCAAGGCCAAACAGGTGGAGAGCTGGACAGTAAACTTAAAAAAACACTTTAATAGTATAAGCATTTCCAAACAATCACACACCTGCAACCACAGCTGTCATTCTATCAATCTGCTTTTCCGATACCTTGCAAATATCTATCCAGCTTAGGAGATTTTTCCCATTGAAATAGTATGCAGCAAAAACCCTGAAAAAGGGGTTCTCTCCGCTGAAATGCGTTGGATTCGATGTACTTAATGTACTTGTGGATATTACCAGCAAATACCTTTTAAACCTATTTTCAAATCCACATTTTTGTGGACATCGGGTGCTCCTCCCTTTTTACTTTTCCAAGTCTACATGTGGAAATGACTATACCAAAAAGGCAGCAGCCCAAACCCCAAGAGGTTTTATTACTATCACTTATAACCTACAGGAGGGATTCCTTCTTACTTGCCCACAAAACCAACCATCCAAGACCAGTGACTGATTCAGTCAGTCCAGCGTGGTCTCCGGCACAATTGAGAAACAATGACACAGGAAGTCTCCTTATTGGAAAAATAGAGGAAAGAAGACATGGGGTTTAAAAACAGAAAATACAGGTACCGGCCCCCTTGTGCCACCAGTGTTTGCTCTGTTTACGAGCTACAGTGCCCAGAAAATCCTCTTTATCTGACACATATCCAGGAGTGTCAGATTTCTGATCTTCTGCCAAGCACTCTGGTTCCTTCCACCAGGCCCCTACATCATTACTATGCTCACTGGGGAACCAGGTCCCTGATACTACCAGATGTGTTTTAGATAAAGAGGGTTTATCTGCAGCAGTAGCTCTTGAAGAGGATTTTGAATTTAGTGTCAGTGTTTTAAAAGATAAAGCTATTGACTGATTTGGCTAAGGGCTCTTTCACACGGAGGTCCGTTCAGGTCCGCCTGTCAGTTTTTTAGGCGGATCTGAAACGGATCCTCCATGCACCCCTATGGAAGCACGGATGTCAGCGGTGACATGTCCGCTGACATCCGCTCCGCTCCGCTCCGAAAAAGTGTGACGGAGGAAAATCCTATTTTTCCTTCCGTCTGCGGAGCGGATCGGATGACAACAGACTCTACGGTCCGTCGTCATCCGATTCCCCATAGGGGAGAGCGGCGCTCTGACAGGGCGGTCCCTGCACAGTGTGCGGGGACCGCCCAGTGGGAAAGAGGCCTAAGGTAGTTATCCAGGTGAAATGACAGGATTAGACAAACCTGTTCAATCAATGTATAGGATTCCTTCTTAGCTGTCCGTAGGTAAATGCAAAGCATATTTTATGGAACAAATAGTTTTCATATTAGATATATTCAAAAAGTAACAACTATACATATATATTTTTTTTATGCAAGGAAGATGGAGGAATGCACGAACAGTACACAAAACGTGTTCTTCATTTCAGCATTTTCCATCTCTGAAACAGGAAAAGGTCTTCTTTTCACTGCAGTTCTATTGATGTACCTGATGACTGTTCTTGGAAACATGACCATTGCTCTATTGGTTTGTCTGGTTCCCCAGCTTCATAATCCAATGTATTTCTTCTTGAGTAATCTTGCTATTAGTGATGTTATATATGTTTCAGTTACTCTTCCAAAACTTCTCTCCATTCTGCTAACCCATGACAACCGGATGTCTTTCTCTGCCTGTATGGCTCAGGTGTACTTCTTCTCATTGTCAGGTGTTTGTGATTTGCTTCTACTGGCCTCCATGTCCTATGACCGATATGTAGCAATCTGTAAGCCATTACAATACTCCTTACTCATGAGTAAAGATGTATGCCTTTCATTGGCTCTGTCCCCTTGGCTTATATCTGTGACTTATGCAGCAATCAATGTGCTAGCCACATCTCTGTTATCCTTCTGTCGCACACACAAAGTTGACCATTTCTTTTGTGATCAGAAAACACTGTATGCAATAACCTCTAGTGATGCTACAAGTAGAAACATACTTATGTTATGTGAGGATGTACTGTTGGCATCTTTTCCTTTTCTGCTTATTATGACCTCCTACATGTTCATCATCTCCACCATACTAAAAATTCATTCCTCTGTGGGACGACTGAAAGCTTATTCTAGTTGGACCTCCCACCTCACCACAGTAATATTATTCTATGGTCCAATCATTATATTGTACGGCAAACCAGAAACTGGAAGTTCTAAGGAACTGGACATACTGCTGACCTTGCTTTATACGGCGGTGGTTCCAATGTTCAATCCATTTGTCTACACTTTGAGGAACAAAAGATATTTTAAATGCTATAAAAAATCTAAAAAGAAAATGGAATATGATTAATTAATAATTATTTGCCAGATACTGTAACTAATCTACTGTATTAGAGCAATGGCACAAAGGGACAGAACATTTTAACATGGATTTGGCACGGTGTTAAAAATCCCTCATCAGCAGTGCCGGATCATCAAATAGGCAGAGTAGGCACCCGGTAGAGTGGATTCCATGCCGTTTTAAGGGCCCCACGACAAAATATCAAAATAATATTGATTTGATTTAGAAGGAGAATTACAATGAAGTTTTCTTATATTGTTTACAAAAGAGAACACGTCACCCGGGAATCGTTCGTCTGTCGCAAGAGTGTAGCGCCGTTTGAAACTACGAGCTGGCGGTGGAAATTATTTGGTCTCAGACTACACGTGGAACCATCTGTATGGCAATGACCGTACAGCGAGGAAATTCTCCTGTCTGTCTACAGTACGCGGCTAATATTGAGCGCAGCTCTTAGCTGAAGAAAACATGGGGTTGAGAGGAACTGAAAGGAAGACTGCAACCGTGGTGAGAGTATCCTTACCCACCCCTTATATATGTTTATGGACGCAATCAGTCTGTCCCGTCATTATCGCCCCTGCAGACATATTTATGAGACACACGTGTACTGCTCAACTCAGTCACTCAGTATATATCACCATTAAGCCAAGCCTTACTTAAACGGTCGGTTCACCCTGTGCATAATCTGTCCGGGTTATGAATGTGACATTTAGTGGATCCTTTGCATGAAGTTTTCCGGTCACTAGGACTTTGAATTTAATTTCCCTCAGCAGAGGTCAGAACAGAGGTCAGGACAGTTATGCACTCACACATATACCCAACATAGTCCATGTTCAGAAGAACCTTTTTTGATTAAGCACATACAGTTACAGGAGCCCCCCTCTTTTTTTCATTGACTGTACTGTCAATACAAAACATTAATTCTCCAGTTTAATTTTGGCCTTTTTTGCCATGTGCTCAACTAATACCAGTGCCTGAATGTGTTGATTGGGTTATGCATGTGATATGCGCAGCTGCGATTTCCCTTGTTTTTAACCACTTCTCTACTGTGCACGAAAACCCCCTTCCTGCCCAAGCCATTTTTCAGCTTTCAGCGCTGTCACACTTTGAATGACAATTGCGCGGTCGTGCGACGTGGCTCCCAAACAAAATTTGTGTCCTTTTTTTTCCCACAAATAGAGCTTTCTTTTGGTGGTATTTGATCACCTCTGCGGTTTTTATTTTTTGCGCTATAAACAAAAGAAGAGCGTCCAGTTTGGAAAAAAACACTATTTTTTACTTTTTGCTATAATAAATACCCATTTTTTTTTTTTTAAATAAAATTTTCCTCAGTTTAGGCCGATACGTATTCTTCTACATATTTTTTGTAAAAAAAAAAAAAAAAAAATCGCAATAAGCGCGTATTGATTGGTTTGCGCAAAAGTTATAGCGTGTACAAAATAGGGGATAGATTTATAGCATTTTTATTTTTTTATTTTTTTATTAGTAATGGCGGCGATCTGCGATTTTTTATTGTGACTGCGATATTGCGGCGGACACATAGGACACTTTTGACACATTTTTGGGACCATTCACGTTTATACAGCGATCCCTGCTATAAAAATGCATTGATTACTGTATAAATGTGATTGGCAGGGAAGGGGTTAACCACTAGGGGGCGGGAAGGGGTTAAATATGTTCCCTCAATGTGTTCTTACTGTGGGGGGAGGTGACCGATGGTTGTCCCTATGTACAAGGGACACACCATCGGTCCCCTCTCCCTCACAGGACGTGGATCTCTGTGTTTACACACAGAGATCCACTTTCCTGCTCGTTTCCCGGGCAATCGCGGGTGCCCGGCGGCAATCGCGGCCGCCGGGCACGCACACCGGGGCCTTGTGAACGCTAGCTCGTTTTAAAGGGAGGACGTCATATGACGTCCTCCCAGAACGAGAGTATCCTCCGCCCGCCGTCAATTGACAGTGGGCGGGGGACAAGTGGTTAATGACTAGACAACGTTGTCTTATTTTAATATAGTTTGTACTACACAGTCAATCTGCCACATTTTTCTAATTAATTGTTGTGCTTTTTTCTAATAATAAAGCTTGTTTGGATCATCCATAGTGTTCTGTTTTGGCCCACTTAAGAGAACTCCATTCTCTTATTTTTTGTCAAAAGAGAGAATAAGCGAATCAATGCAAAGAAACAAAAACTAACAAAAACAGAAAAATTCCGTGCTACCTGAATAAGTGAGCAGCTCCAAAAAAACAATAGACAAATGGCATAAACAAGACAACAAATATAGTGTAGCGCTGATCAAATGTAAGTATGCACCAAGTGATGTGAACACCATGCGACAATGTGAATAGGGAAACAATAATCATATGTCAATGGCAAGACCATATGAAAAAAAGTCTCTAGTGAATAGAATGAAAACAATAAATAATTGCAAAAAGAAGTCTCTGGTATGCAAAAATAAATCCAGTAAATGTTGCAAACAATCCAGTGCGAATGTGAATGCTGATACTCCCACCATAGAAAATAAGGCAAAGTGAAGTGAAGATTACTCAAGAAGAAATACATTGGATTATGGAGCTGGGGAACCAGACACACCAACAGAGCAATGGACATGTTATCAACTCACTCTCAGCAAGTGGTCTTGTACAAGGGACGTCCAATAGGAATTACAGCAGTGGATTGAATCCCCAGAGGGGTTTACACTAAGCTCACTTGACCCTTCGAACATATGTTCTTTAGGGTCCAATATCTCCGGTAAGCCTCTCAAGTCGGTGGTGGTTTTCTTCACTTCACTTTGCCTTATTTTCTATGGTGGGAGTATCAGTATTCACATTCGCACTGGATTGTTTGCAACATTTACTGGATTTATTTTTGCATACCAGAGGCTTCTTTTTGCAATTATTTATTGCTTTCATTCTATTCACTAGAGACTTTTTTTTTTATATGGTCTTGCCATAAACAAAAACTGTACATTGCAAACTCTATAGTGAAAATACTGTATTAATGTAATGTACCCAATACCAACTTAAATTACATAAACCATAGACATCAGGTTCATATGACAGTTTGTCCCTTCAAAGCACATCTTCTTTCAGATGTCAATTTTGTAAAAAAAATTGGTGCAACCTAAGTATGTGTAATGTACAATAGTGATGGTCATCTCCATCTAGCAGCTGACGTGCCCGCTACTACGGCTCAATTTTCACCCACTAGAGCACACACACGAGAAATCTCCAGAAACCTGTGAGGGGGCCTGAAGAACTAGACCAGGGATATGCAATTAGCGGACCTCCAGCTGTTGCCAAACTACAAGTCCCATGAGGCATAGCGAGACTCTGACAGCCAGGGATGAGCCGAACACCTCCCTGTTCGGTTCGCACCAGAACCTGCGAACAGACAAAATGTTCGTGTGAACTTTAGAACCCTATTAAATACAATGGACTCGAATGTTCGAAATCTAAAGTGTTAATTATGAAGGCTAATATGCAAGTTATTGTCCTAAAAAGTGTTTGGGGACCTGGGTCCTGCCCCAGGGGACATGTATCAATGCAAAAAAAGTTTTAAAAACGGCAGTTTTTTTTAGGAGTAGTGATTTTAATAATGCTTAAAATGAAAAAAATAAAAGTGAAATATTCCTTTAAATTTCATACCTGGGGGGTGTGTATGATATGCATGTGAAGTGGCGCATGTTTCCCGTGCTTAGAACTGTCCCTGCAAAAAATGTAATTTTTGAAAGAAAAAAAGTCATTTAAAACTGACTCGCGGCTATTAATGAATTGTCGGCTCCCGGCAATACATACAAAAGTCATTGATAAAAAAAAAAAAAAGCGTGGGGGTTCCCCAGAATTCAATTACCAGGCCCTTCAGGTCTGGAATGGATATTAAGGGGAACCCCGCCGCAAATTAAAAAAAAATTGACGTGGGGTTCCCCCAAATATCCATTCCAGGCCCTTCAGATCTGGCATGGATTTTAAGGGGAACTCCACCCCAAATGTAAAAAAAAAATGGCGTGGAGTCCCCCTAAAAATCCATACCAGACCCCTTATCCGAACCCGCAACCTGGCCGGCCGCAGGGGAAAAGGGGGGGACGAGAGAGCAGCCCCCCTCCCTCCTGAACCGTACCAGGCCACATGCCTTCAACATGGGGAGGATGTCCCCATGTTGATGGGGACAAGGGCCTCATCCCCACAACCCTTGCCCGGTGGTTGTGGGGGTCTGCGGGCGGGGGGCTTATCGGAATCTGGAAGACCCCTTTAACAAAGGGGACCCCCAGATCCCGCCCCCCCATGTGAATTGGTAAGGGGTACATTGTACCCCTACCATTTCACGAAGAAAGCGTAAAAAAATGTTTTAAAAAAACACACAAACACCTTGAAAAAGTCCTTTATTAAAAAAAACAAAAAAACATTCCAGCGGTGAAATCCAGTGTCCCGCGGCGATCCCGATGTCCAGCGCTGTCCTTCATTGGTTGTGCCTGAGCGGACCCGATGGGGAACTCCCTCTCAGTGTTTTAAATGTATAGACCCGCCCCTTCTAAAGTTCCCCATCAGGTCCGCTCAGCGGACCAGATGCAGAACATGAGAAGGGGCGGGTCTATACATGTATTGCCAAAGTGAGAGCAGTTCCCCATCAGGTCCGCCCCCTCGGTATGTCGGACCCGCCTATGTCATTGGCTTGAGCGGGGAACTTCCTTCACTATGTAATTTAAATTTACATAGTGAAGGAAGTTACCCCGCTCAAGCCAATGACGTAGGCGGGTCCGACATACCGAGGGGGCGGACCTGATGGGGAACTGCTCTCACTTTGGTAATACATGTATAGGCCCGCCCCTTCTCATGTTCCGCATCTGGTCCGCTGAGCGGACCTGATGGGGAACTTTAGAAGGGGCGGGTCTATACATTTAAAACACTGAGAGGGAGTTCCCCATCAGGTCCGCTCAGGCACAACCAATGAAGGACAGCGCTGGACATCGGGATCGCTGCGGGACACTGGATTTCACCACTGGAATGTTTTTTTTTAAATAAAGGACTTTTTCAAGGTGTTTGTGTGGTTTTTTAAACATTTTTTTACGCTTTCTTCGTGAAATGGTAGGGGAACAATGTACCCCTTACCAATTCACATAGGGGGGCCGGGATCTGGGGGTCCCCTTTGTTAAAGGGGTCTTCCAGATTCCGATAAGCCCCCCGCCCACAGACCCCCACAACCACCGGGCAAGGGTTGTGGGGATGAGGCCCTTGTCCCCATCAACATGGGGACATCCTTCCCATGTTGAGGGCATGTGGCCTGGTACGATTCAGGAGGGAGGGGGGGCCGCTCTCTCGTCCCCCCCTTTTCCCCTGTGGCCGGCCAGGTTGCGTGCTCGGATAAGGGGTCTGGTATGGATTTTTAGGGGGACTCCACGCCATTTGTTTAAAAATTTGGGGGTGGAGTTCCCCTTAAAATCCATGCCAGATCTGAAGGGCCTGGAATGGATATTTGAGGGAACCCCACGTCAATTTTTTTTAAAATTTGTGGCGGGGTTCCCCTTAATATCCATTCCAGACCTGAAGGGCCTGGTAATTGAATTCTGGGGAACCCCCACGCTTTTTTTTAATTTTTTTATCAATGACTTTTGTATGTATTGCCGGGAGCCGACAATTCATTAATAGCCGCGAGTGAGTTTTAAATGACTTTTTTGCTTTCAAAAATGACATTTTTTGCAGGGACAGTTCTAAGCACGGGAAACATGCGCCACTTCACATGCATATCATACACACCCCCCAGGTACGAAATTTAAAGGAATATTTCACTTTTGTTTTTTCATTTTAAGCATTATTAAAATCACTGCTCCCGAAAAAACGGCCGTTTTTAAAACTTATTTTTGCATTGATACATGTCCCCTGGGGCAGGACCCGGGTCCCCAAACACTTTTTAGGACAATAACTTGCATATAAGCCTTTATAATTAGCACTTTAGATTTCTCCCATAGATTTTTCGAATTTGCCGCGAACACCCCAATTTGTTCGCTGTTCGGCGAACGGGCGAACAGGCAATGCTCGAGTCGAACATGAGTTTGACTCGAACTCGAAGCTCATCCCTACTGACAGCATTAAGCATGTAACCCAGAGGCAGAGGCATGATGGGACTTGTAGTTTGGCAACAGCTGGAGGTCCGCTAATTGCATATCCCTGAACTAGACTGTCTAGGGGCTTCCATAGAGTTTAATCCAGCACTGCTCTTCAGGGGTTATGTTCCATGCTTTGTTTATAGCATTACATGGAATCTGTAGCTCTGTTGGCCATACTTTTTTTTACCATGGACCTTCTAATCCACCTCAGTCTACAAGATTCAGAATCTGACACAAACTGGTTGTCCAGGTTTACTGACCTTGTGCCTGTATGGCATCAATTTCCTGTTCTTGGATAGCACAAGTGGAGTCCAGGGTGTCCTTATGCTGCTACAACCAGATATTTTGAAGTTTTATTTTTTGCTACACTATCCTTACTTGCAAAGATATCTCACACCTTTTCTAAAGAAAGGCAAAAATAGAGGGGAGAATGGAAAGGAGAATGGGATGACTACTAATTAAAGGGGATAGAAGGGGTCTCAACTGCATGATATGAGTGTATATCATATAAGATGTCCTTGTGGATTCCTGATATGCAGGTAATAGGGGTTCAAGGTAAAGATAATATTCAAATCAAAAGTGGAGCCTGAGTTGTTAGCTAGTACATCTCTTGTCCAAGAGCCAACATTCCCCATTCCACTGGAACTTATAAACTGAGCAGTGCATATAGGCAAACATATTTTCAAAAGATGCATGAGTGTTAAGAGTACCAATAACCGAGTATAGCCTCAGGGCTTCTGTTTGTTTCCAGGCTCTCGATAACTCAAGTCTGGCAGCTATGAGTGTGCGAGTCCCAAAATGTCTCGTGCGAGGGGGAAAATTATCAATGGCGGTCCCCAAAAGCACAAGAATCGAAATTGGGTTCTGAGAAATTTGAGTGACCAATGAAATAAACTTGGAAACATGTCAAGGGGGGGGGGGGTAATTTTGTGACAGTGCCACCATTTGTGTACTAAAGAGCCTCCTTGACCACATTGTCTCCAGCAAAGCAAAGAGTGGTGTGAGAGGAAACTGGCTGGTAAAAGTGAAGGGGTAAAATACCATTTGTGAAGTCTTTTCTAAACTGTTTCCCAATTTGAGAGACATTATGATGCTTTTCTGGACCATCATAGGGCATAGTGCCAAAGTTGTACAGATACCTAGAAGTTAAGATCTTGTTCCCATCTAAGCATCACCGGCAGCTGGTCAGGCTGTGAATTTCTAGAGAGGAGGTCATATACCAGTGTTTCTCAACTCCAGTCCTCAAGGCGCCCCAACAGGTCATGTTTTCAGGCTTACCATTATTTTGCACAGGTGATTTGATCAGTTTCACTGCCTTAGTAATTACCACAGCTGTTTCATCTGAGGGAAATCCTGAAAACATGACCTGTTGGGGCGCCTTGAGGACTGGAGTTGAGAAACACTGTCATATACAATAGAAATTCCACCTTGAGATGAGTTTGATTAGGTATAGCATGAATAAAAAAATCCACAAATGGATAGACTGCCAGTGATTTCGAATTTGAAGGTATTTACAGAAGTCCTTCTCAGAAATGGAGTAAGTGGAAGAAAGGTCCTTGAAGGACTGAATTGTCCCTTGTGAGTAGAGTTTTATGACATGGTGAATGCCCATATTTCCAAGGACTTCATATTGAGGTTTTAAATAGTTAGCAATAGGGATGAAATAGGAACAAATATGTTTTTTGTAGAATGCCCCCGAGGTGAGGACCTAAGGCAGGTTAGCCATACATGAAGGCTAGCATTAATAGTGTCCAGACAGAATCTATTTGTCCTTTGGGTTAATGTGGTGGCCCCTAGCAGGGTTTTTAGATTCCTGGGGGAAGCAGCCTGTTTGATTTGTACCTATTGTTTTCCTGAGGAAGGGTGCCAGCAATGTTGTTGTTGGTTCAGAATTGTTGCTTTGTAGTTTTAGGACAAGTCAGGGTCTCCAATTCCAGATTGAGATTTAAGAGCATAAATTGATGATTTATTTACTCTGGCCTTTTTATCCCCCCAGATAAAAACGTCTACAAGTCTTTGTAGATTCTTAAGAAAGGAGTTTATCATTGAAATAGATAGCGTGCTAAATAGGTATACTATATGGGGTAATAGACACATTTTTACAAGAGAAATCCTACCTGCCCAAAGCAATCAGAGCGGATGATTTTTTACAGATCTCTGAGATTCTGTGAAGAAGGGCAGGATAGTTAGCCTTAAAGATGTAAGTGTCCGGTGAAGTAAGCATAATTCCCAAGTAATTAATTCCCCAGTATTTAAGAGAAGAAAAAGAGGAGGTCCGAGAAATTTTCTTTTCTAGGGCCTGCAAAATGTGCATAGGCAATATAAACCATAAAGAATAAAGAAAGTAAGATAAATTTGAAGATGTCATGCAAGACAAACAAACAACGAGTTTACTGATAAATAAACCAAAAATTAATTAACTGCACTCCCAATAAAGTGCAAATGCATCAATAATTAATAACATCGATTGTGAAACAAGTGATAAAAAAAGTGCTGGTAGTCAAAAACAACAGCATTGTTGGATGTTTCCACTTAAAGAGAGTCAGCCCAGGGCAAGTTGTCACTGGCGTTAATCCTAAATTCCTAGATGCTCATACCAGCCCTTAGGAGGTAAACGAAGAAGCCTCTCATTGTGCAATATATCCCCAAAAATGATTCAAAACGATTAAAAAGGCACACTACATCGTGTGCATGTGCTAAACATGTAAAAAAAAAATGAGGAATGCCGTATTGCGCTCCACCGGCTTTCCAGGTAAGCGGAAGTGACTTGTTACGCTTGATTCCATCCAACACGTTTCGGCAGTGTGCGTCTGACATCATCAGGGGTCACCAAACATCCAACCATGCTGTTTTTGACTACCTGTAATGGGGGTCAATACGTTCCGGTGAGTAGGATGCACATGTGAATGCTGATGAAGAAGAGACACATTTAAATAACGGGTGATTTTGATCATAGAGGCATTTGGATACCATGGAATGTTCATGGGAATTTATTTATTTTCGTCTATATTGAATTTTTCAGCACTTTTTTTATCACTTGTCACACAATTGATGTTATTAATAATTGATGTACTTTATTGGGAGCGCGGTTAATTCATTTTTGGTTTATTTATGGGTAAGCAAAATTTCTTTATAATGAGCAGCTCTTATTTTGTTTTGTTTGTTTGTCAGATATTGCATATCATTTGTAATTTGTATTAGCACAACATTTACCTTTGCGCAGGGGCGGAGTCAGTTCACTCAACACACATTCACAATGAGTTTTCTGGGTCGGAGACAACAAGCACAATGTCATCCCCATAAAAAAAAATCTTATGTTTAGTGGAGCCTATCGTAATGCCCGTATGGTTGGGACAGAATCGAATATTTTCAGCAAAGGGCGAAATAAAGTAAATATAAGGGGTGAAAGTGGGCACCCCTGTCTTGTGCCGCTGGATATTGCAAACTGAACTGACAGCATGCCTGAAGTCCAAACTCTGGCACTAGGGTTGTTGTAGAGGGCTGAGTGAGTTGCTCCAAAGGAGCTGTGAGCTCAAATTTATGTAGAATCATGCTTAGATAACCCTAATGCACTATGTTTCTCTGCATCCAGCGACAGGAGCAGAGAAGGTATAAAATGTTGATCAACAAATTGGATTAGCTTAATAACCTGAACAGATCCGACCCTCAACAATATACTTCTAGATAGGTGAAAGCTAGAGAAGGTGACTATACGATTCATGTTTTAAGAGCTCCAATTTAGTCGTGGGAGTGGCGGACAAATCTCTGATCGCCGCCATTACTAGTAAAAAAAAAAAAAATGTTAATAAAAATGCCATAAAACTATCCCCTATTTTGTAGACGCTATAACTTTTGCGCAAACCAATCAATAAACACTTATTCTGATTTTCTTTACCAAAAATATGTAGAAGAATACGTATCGACGTAAACTGAGGAAAATTTTTTTTTTATATAGATTTTTTTTTTCAAAATTGTCGCTCTATTTTTGTTTATAACGCAAAGAATAAAAAAACGCAGAGGTGATCAAATACCACAAAAAAAAACTCGATCTGTAAAAAAAAAAAAAAGAAAAGGGAGGTCAATTTTGTTTGGGAGCCACATCGCATGAATGCTCAATTGTCAGTTAAAGCAACGCAGTGCCGAATCGCAAAAAGTGGCCTGGTCATTTGGCAGCCAAATGGTCTGGGGCTGAAGTGGTTAAAGACTAAGTTCACCTTTTTTACCTCAATTCCAGCTTCTCCATGTACCAACATATCATTAATTTACCTCTGTTGTTGAAATTAAAAAGCTTACCCTATATTCTAAGGCAGGCTTTACCTCAGACTCCATATTCTTCTATAGAAAACTCTTCATGATTTCTTGATATCTGTCCTACAGGATGGGAAAACTTAGTAGAAAGAGGAAGTACTTTAGCAACTGACCTCATTAACCACATGCCAACCAGCCGTCATTGTTATACAGCGGCAGGTCGGGGCGTTCCCCCAAATCGCCGTAGGTGTACATCGGCACCTTTAAGAAATCATAGCAGACGCTGTACGGCGGGGGAACCGATGCGCATGGCCGGCAGCGTGATGTCCGCCAGCCACCCACGATTGCGGGAACCAGAGCCAGAATGGGGATCTCTTTCAATGTAAACAGATCCCCTTTCTGACAGGGGAGTTAGAGAGAGATCTGCTGTTCCAAGTGATTAGGAACAGCGATCTCTTTCCTCCTCCAGTCAACCCAGCCCCCATACAGTGAGAAACACTCCCAGGGAACACATTTAACCCCTTGATCGCCCCGTAGTGTTAACCCCCTTCTCTGCCAGTGACCTTTATACAGTAATCAGTGGCTATTTTTAGCTCTGATCACTGTATAAATGTCAATGGTCCCAAAAAAGTGTCAAAAGTGTACAATCTGTCCGCCGCAATGACGCAGTCCCGCTAAAAATCTCAGATCGCTGCCATTACTAGTAAAAAGTAAATAAATAATAAAAATGCCATAAATCTTTCTCCTATTTTGTACTATAACTTTTGCACAAACCAATCAATATATTATTGCGATTTTTTTTACCAAAAATATGTAGAAGATTTCATATTAGCCTAAACTGATGAAGAATTTTTTTTATTTGAAATTTTTTGGGGATTTTTATTATAGCAAAAAAAAAATTTTTTTTTGTTTATAGCGCAAAAAATTAAAACTGCAGAGGAGATCAAATACCACCAAAAAGACAGCTCTATTTGTGGGAGAAATGGGAACATTTTGTTTGGGTACAGCGTTGCATGACCGCACAATTGTCAGTTAAAGTGATGGCGTATCGCAAAAAAATGGCCTGGTCATTAAGGGGGCAAATCTTTCTGGTCCTTAAGGTGCGCAAAGTACTTGTGCGGTATAAATGCTGGAGTTTGAGGCTGGCCCCCACTAGACCTGAAAAAGCTGCTGGGATAAGTAGTCAAATGCTGTCAACATTAAGGTTGAGCGAACCCGAACTGTAAAGTTTGGGTTTGTACCGGACATATGGATTTTTGGGTCCCGGACCTGAACCCGAACAATTGACTGTATGTTCGGGTCCGGTGTTCGGCGATGTAATGGCACATTTCTAAAAGCTACAGGGCAGCCAATAAACTTTTGTTTAACTGGTGTGCCCTTAGAAACCATCACAGCCATGCCTACTAATGGCATGGCTGTGATTGGCCAGTGCAGCATGTGACCCAGCCTCTATATAAGCTAGAGGCACACAGCACAGCATGTCACGTCACTCTGCTTTAGACAGTATAGGGAAAGGATCCTGGCTGCTGTTGCTGTGAGGGAGAGAATGAAATGATAGGAGTTAGTCCTGATTCTGCAATCTACTGAGAGAAAAGATAGAGACAGTGTAGGGCAAGGTTCCTGTTGCTGCTTTCAGGGAGAGAGATTTATTTAGGAGTCCAGATTCAGAGATCTAATAACTCAGCGATCTGCATAGATTTACCTGGTTGGGTTGCAGTGCACAGTCTTTTTACACTGCCATGAGCCCAGTGCCAGAGAAAATCTAACTTTTATCTGCAAGCTCAGTGCACCAGCACTGCATATGTTACGTTGAGATACACCCTGTACATACTGTGGGTGTATTCTGCTATTCCAAAACACCCATTTAGGGCAAAAAAAATAAAAAATTTGCAGTGTTTTTGTGAGATAAACAATTTATATATTTTTCTTCTATTGTGCTATTCTAAAAAAATAATTTTAGGACAAAAACATTTTTTTTGAATAGCATTTTCTGCAGTTCTGTAGGTGCGAGATACACCGTTTACATACTGTGGGTGTATGCTGTTCTTCCAAAAACACCCATTTAGGGCAAGATCCTAAATTTGGAAAATATGAGGAGAACGTCAAAAGGGACATGGCCCCGGTCGTGGTGCTGCTGGTGGAGCTCCTGTTGCAGGGAGAGGACGTGGTCGATCTGTGCCAGCTTCACGCACAAGTGAAACACCTTCCTCAGGTGCGAGTAGGGGACAGAGCCTGCAGCGGTATTTTGTCGCGCCTAATGAGGCTGTACGAATTTTGAGGCCAGGACAAGTACAAGCGATAGTAGATTGGGTTGCTGACAGTGCCTCTGGTTCCTTCACATTGTCTCCCACCCAGTCTTCTAATGAAAGATCAGAGTTGGCACCTGCAGCCCATGTCCATCAGTCTTTCACCTCACCCCCTTGCAAATCAGCCAAGCAGTCTGAGCCCCAAATCATGCAGCAGTCTCTTCTGCTTTTCGATGACTCTGTTAGCAGGGTTTCCCAGGGCCATCCACCTAGCCCTGCCCCAGAAGTGGAAGAGATTGAGTGCACCGATGCCCAACCACTTATGTTTCATGATGAGTACATGGGGAGGACCATCGCAGCACGTCTCGGATGATGACGAAACACAAGTGCCAACTACTGCTGCTTTCGCAACTGTGCAGACTGACAAGGAGGACAGGGGTGAAGACTGGGTGGAAGATGATGTGGAGGACGATGAGGTCCTCGACCCTACATGGAATCAGCATCATGCAGGTGACCTGTGTAGTTTGGAGGAAGAGGCGGTGGTCGCACAGAGCCACCAGCACAGCAGAAGAGGGAGCAGGGTGCAAAAGCGGAGCGTCCGTCCCCTAGACAGTACGTCTGCTACTGCCCAACGCAGCAAGGGACAGAGCACACCAAAGCCAGGTCCAAGGAGTTCCCTAGCGTGGCAGTTCTTCACACAATGTGCTGACGACAAGACACGAGTGGTTTGCACGCTGTGCAATCAGAGCCTGAAGCAAGGCATAAACATTCTCAACCTGAGCATAACCTGCATGACCTGCATGACCAGGCATCTAAGTGCAAAGCACGAGCTGCAGTGGAGTAGACACCTCAAAAACCAAGAAAGGTCTCTGGCTCCTCCTGCTTCCTCTTCTGCTGCAGTCTCGGCCTCTTCATCCACCTCTGTAGTGACAGTGGCACCCGCAAACAGAGCATCTGCCAGCAACACTACCACCTGGGTCACCAACCATCTCCACAATTTCCCATGGAAGCATTCAGCTCTCTATCTCCCAAACACTGGAGCGGAAGAGGAAGTACCCCCCTAGCCACCCGCGATCCCTGGCCCTGAATGCCAGCATTTCAAAATTCCTCGCCTTTGAAATGCTGTCATTCCGTCTGGTGGAGACGCAGAGTTTTAAAAGCCTGATGGCATTGGCTGTCCCACAGTACATCGTGCCCAGCCGCTACTACTACTACTACTACTTTTCCAGGCAAGTCATCCCTTCCCTGCACAACCAAGTGGGGGACAAAATCAGGTGTGCACTGCGCAACGCCATCTGTGGCAAGGTCCACCTAACTACAGATGCGTGGACCAGTAAGCACGGTCAGGTTCATTATATCTCCCCAACAGCACACTGGGTAAATGCAGTGGCGGCTGGGCCTGAGGATTATAGCAGTTTGGCACATGTCCTTCCACCACCGAGGATTCCAGGGCGCTTCAGTTTGCCTCCTGTTGCCAACTCCTCCTACTCCGCTTCCTCATCCTCTACCGCCTCCTCATGCGGTCAGCGTAACACCTTCACCACCAACTTCAGCGCAGCCAGGGGTAAACGACAGCAGGCAGTTTTAAAACTTTCCTGTTTGGGGGAAAAAACCCACACCGCGCAGGAGTTGGAGGGACATGGAACAACAGACGATGAGTGGTTGGTGGCAGTGAGCCTCAAGCCCGGCCTGGTGGTGTGCGATAATGGGCGAAATCTCGTAGCAGCTCTGGGCCTAGCTGGTTTGACGCACATCCCTTGCCTGGCGCATGTGCTGGACTTGGTGGTCCAGAGGTTCCTGAAAAATTACCCCAATATGCCAGAGCTGCTGCAGAAAGTGTGGGCCGTCTGTGCGCACTTTCGGCGTTCTCACCCTGCTGCTGCTCGCCTGTCAGTGCTGCAGCGTAACTTCGGCCTTCCCGCTCACCGCCTCATATGTGACGTGCCCACAAGGTGGAACTCCACCTTGCACATGCTGGCCAGACTGTGCGAGCAGCAGCAGGAGATAGTGGAGTTTCAGCTGCAGCAATCACGCGTGAGTCGCTCTGCGGAACAGCACCACTTCACCACCAATAACTGGGCCTCCATGCAAGACCTGTGTGCCTTGTTGCACTGTTTCGAGTACTCCACCAACATGGCCAGTGCCGATGACACCGTTCTCAGCGTTACTATCCCAGTTCTATGCCTCCTTGAAATAACGCTTCGGGTGATGATGGAAGAGGATGTGGCACAGGAGGAGGAGGAACCAAGATAATTTCAAAGGTTTTAAGGGCAGTCTTTCACAAGTGGCTACGAGGCTGGCTTCCTGCACCAACAAATGCCAGGTACACAATTGTCCGGCAGCAAGGGCACAGTTCTGGAGGATGGCAAGGTGGAGGATGAGATGGAGGAGGAGGAACCATGATCACAGCAGGGTGGCACCCAGACCAGCTCATGGCCATCACTGGTGCGTGGCTGGGGGGGGATACAGAGGACACAGACGATACACCTCCCACAGAGGACAGCTTTTCTTTGCCTCTGGGCAGCCTGGCACACATGAGCGATTACATGCTGCAGTGTTTCCACAATGACCGCCGAGTTGCCCACATTCTAACTGGTGCCGATTACTGGGTGGCCACCCTGCTGGATCCCCGTTACAAGGACAACGTACCGTCCTTAATTCCCTCTCAGGAGGGGGATCGTAAGATGCGCGAGTACAAGTGCACGCTGGTAGACGCGCTGCTGGTGGCATTCCCACCTGACAGCGGGCGTACGGTGGAAGCACAAGGCCAAGGCAGAGGAGGAGGAAGAGGTCGCCAACACAGCCAGGGCACCGCCAGCACCTCAGAAGGCAGGGTTAGCATGGCTGAAATGTGGAAAAGCTGTCAGCACGCCACAACAACCAGCACCACCAGCTGAGATGGAACGTCTTAGCAGGAAACAGCATTTCACCAACATGGTTGAGCAGTATGTGTGCACAGGCCTACACGTACTGGATGACGGGTCTGCCCCCTTCAACTTCTGGGTCTCCAAATTTGGCACATGGCCTGAGCTTGCCCTTTACGCCTTGGAGGTGCTGGCCTGCTCTGCAGCCAGTGTATTATCTGAACGTGTATTTAGCACGGCAGGGGGCATTATCACAGACAATGCAGCCGCCTGTTCAGAGCCAATGTGGACAAGCTCACGTTCATTAAAATGAACCAGGCATGGATCCCACAGGACTTGTCCGTACCTTGTGCAGAATAGACATGTATACCAATGTTCTGCCAAAAACTGTCCGGCCCGACCTGCACAGGTGCAGAGCTTGCGCAGTACGGAGGACAAGGAGATTCACAAAATCTCCGAAGATGAACGGCGCCTGCGCTGTGAGTGCAGGTTCAAGCCCCACCATCCAAGTGGACATACGGTAGCACATAGTAACAGGGCCCCTCACGGGCTCGCTTCGATCACCACGCTTCGGGCACGGCCTCGCTTGGCTCGGCTTGAACCTCGGATGGTGTGGCTTGAACCTGGACTCACCACGCAGGCGCCGTTGGTCTTGTGAGATTTTCGAAATCCCCTTGTCCTACGTACTGAGCAAGCGCAGTACAGGGCAGACACTATCCGACGGGGGACAGAATTAGACACATCACCGGCCTTACCCAGCCATTGTTTCAATTTTTGAACCAGTGTTGGCTACCTCGTCCTCCTCCACCGCCGCTTCCACCTACACAGCCACATCCACCGTCACCTCAACCTCCTACTCCATATGGACCTCGTCCTCCTAGGTCAAGATTATAATTTATATTTTATTTTTTTGTAGCGCACAGATCCTTTCCCCCTTACCTGCCTTTATGTTGTTGGCTCCTCGCAGGAGCGAGAAAGGCGCACCGCACCGCACTACCAGCCCGTACCCTCCTGTATAGAAAGAGGTTGAGCGGTGTACTTGATGGGCCGTGTCCACAGCTGGAGTCAAAACTCCTCCAGAGGATGATTCTCACCTCTACTGTAGGTAGAGGCAAGTTCTTAAAATTCCCAGTAAAGTCAATGTCCACACTAGCTGAAACTCCAACTCTGAGTTTATTCTCTCATGGCAAAATAAACTGTACTCGGATAGAAAAGGTTAGAGCAAAGAAACAGGACAGCTTAAGGTGTGGAGGAGGTCCAGGCACAAACGTAGCACATTCACTTCACTGCTTAGGTTTCTCAAACAGTTTTAGGCGCACGGTCTATGCCACAGACCGTGAGGTTGGTCTATGCCACAGACCGGGTGTACAAGGCCCCTGCCACGGACCTGGAGAACTTTGGTCTCTGCCACAGAAACAGGGTGTATAAGGCCCCTGCCACGGGCCGAGTGAATAAGGCCTCCGATACAGTCAGGATGACCTTGAGCTTCTCCTAAGAACTAGCCCATATCAAGGGGAAGACATCTCTCCAGGGAGTCAACAGACCCTTCCTTCACCGTGCCTCCAGCATAGGGCCATCGGAAGGTTCCTCCCTTCCCTGGAACAGGGTCCCCTACAGAGACGTCACCCAAAGACTCCTCGACCCTTAGCGGACTCCAGACGAAGGCTCTGGACCCCAGGCTTTACTCCCACCCCTAGGCCTCCATACCCAGGGTAGCAGGAACTCCAGGATAGTACCTCACCCCGGGCTAAAGGTGCCCGAGATGGAACAGGAACACGTGCACCCAAGCCGAAGGCACCTGGGCGCAGACCCCACTGGACATCAGCCCCCAGGCCAAAGGTGCCTGGGGCTCGGACCCCGATCAGGAGGCATCTGCCCCTTTTATATCCTCTACCAGCATGCACAGCAGGTACCCCGCCCCGCTGTACTACTGCTAAGAGGGGACACAAAAGGCACAGCACTGTATCGGCGGTCAAACCCTAGCCTACCATGGCAGCGCCACCTGTAGGCCGTAGGGTACTGCACACCAATACTGTCCCCCAAGGACAAAATGGTCCATGAATCCTACAGAATTAGGGTGTTTGAGCCTATTTACCACTCAAACACTTCCCTTAAATTTAGCACCCCGCTACATTTTTATTTCAAAGTATTTTATTTTCCCACTAGCTTATCCATTAAATTGAATAATTTTTTACAGAAAGGGCGTATTCTGGGGCATTCCCACCATGTGTGGCATCGTGCCGTTGAGTTTGAGGTTCTTAATGACTTCCTGTACCTCTTCTGCTGAAAAGGGGGCCTCCAGCATATTATTTATTTATGTTTTGTTATTTTAAGTCATTTCCCTATCCACATTTGTTTGCAGAGCACTTCCCATGCTCTTAACAACATTTTGCTGCCATTTGCAGCCCTCTAGCCCTTTCCATTAATTTTTTAGAGCCTTTTTAGTCCTCAGAAGTTTGGGTCCCCATTGACTTCAATAGTGTTCAGGGTCAAGTTCGGTCCCGAACTCGAACTTTTTTCCGAAGTTCGGCCGAACCCATTGAACCCGAACATCTAGGTGTCCGCTCAACTCTAATTGTTGCCTTTAACATTAGTATGATGAGCTACAGTACATTCAAGTTATGGATAAACATTTTTCTCAGCCAGATTCACTGCTATAAATGCTGGGAGAAGTTATTTATTGGAAAGAAGTCAGGTGATCTTAGTCTTCCCTGCCAAGGACTGCGGCCTGGGTGGATGTGTGTAAAAGGAGTTCCTGGCTGCTAGGCTTGAAGCCTGAGGCCTATCTATGTGGCTTTTGGCTGCTAGGCCTATCCGGGTGTTCAAGGTTCTGTTGAGGAAAGCCTGCTAAAGAAATGATTCTGAGAAGGATGAGGTTCTGAGGAAGCACCAGAGGGGACTTTTCATGAGCTGGAGGCTATGAAGTGGCTAGGAGGACTTTGAGAGAACTCATCCAAGAGAATCTGTGAGTAAAGTTCAGTTACTAGAGGAGACAGCCTATCCTGTCTGCCTCATCTCACCTAGTTTTGTCTAAAAAGTCTGCTAATCCACCTGTTGCTGATCATTAAGGGTGTCCTGTGCCCTATCCCCTCTCTACCCCAATTTTCCTGTTTGAGAAATTAACTTCTCTTGTTGAAGCATAAAAGTGACTGGCGCCCCAACTTCCTTTCTTGGTCATCACCCACCATGCCCACAAAAACTGCACCCCGAGGATGTAGGTCAGCCCTACCCCCGGTAGTCACCATTAGGCTCCTGGAAAATCGGGGTAGGCGCTACACAAATATAAAGTAGGCGTTATCCCAATAACAATTGCATGACAAACAATGGTGATGTGCACAGGGACCCACTTGATGTCAGCTTGTATATGATTACATTAGCCAAGTGTAGGCATGATGGTACAGCTTATGTATGGAGTTATAACCACTCATGGCCAAAGACCAAATTACTTCACTGAGCCCCACACTGGAAGGATAACTTCTCACTTGTCAGGGACACTTGTCCCAGCATTGGCAACAGTCAGCTTGAGGGAAATCGCATAGAACACCGATTTTCCTCCACCAGTTCTCCTACACAAAATTACCCAACACATTACTTATTCAGCCCAGATGCTGTATAATTAGTGAGGCCTCTCATACCTGTGGTCCATGGCCAGCTATTAAAGGTTTCTGTTACGCAGTGAGCTCCAACACAGGGCCCCTGCCACTTAAAAGGCTACACCATACAGCCATTGCACGAACCTTCCAACGCAACCTCCCGTTACCAGCCATCACTGCCTCCCCTCTCAAGCTGGCTGTGCCTCCTTAGTTCATTCAGAAACTGAACAAGAGTTTTCACTTCATTTCAGTGAAGGGGGCATATCTTAACATTTTAAAGTAATAAAACATGGACAGTGTTAGTAAGGCAGTGGACAGGCATACCCCACTTTACGGACACTCACAAGTACAACATTCCCGCACCATGCAGCCGCAGTAGACAGAATTGAAGCTTTGAGGACATAGCCTGCCCTGTTCCAGCATGCTCTTCCTGTATCCTGGCCACCTCCCCACCTCTGGTGACAGCACATTCACTCAGTGGTTCTTCCAGCTTCCCTTTCAGTCACAGAAAGCCATGCAGCCTCTCCACAGCATTGTCCTCTGCACATGACAATGTCCAGGGGATGGATTGGAGTGGTCCCCTCCTGCATCAGCTGAGCCTATTTACAAGCAAGTGTTCCCCTGATGCCCACACTACAGCCTAGAAGTAAAATAAAACCAAGTACATTTTCATTTTACATACATGCTCTGGTCCCATTGTGTACTTAAAGGTGGGGGTAGGCCTGTATGGTGTTAGAAGGGCAGATATTGAAGCCAGTAGGCTGGTGGATGGTGCAAGTAAATTTTTATAATATTTTAAAAATATTCAGGGGCTTTGGTGACCTTTCAGGGGTCTACAGGTCCTTCTCAAAAAATTAGCATATTGTGATAAAGTTCATTATTTTCTGTAATGTACTGATAAACATTAGACTTTCATATATTTTAGATTCATTACACACAACTGAAGTAGTTCAAGCCTTTTCTTGTTTTAATATTGATGATTTTGGCATACAGCTCATGAAAACCCAAAAATCCTATCTCAAAAAATTAGCATATTTCATCCGACCAATAAAAGAAAAGTGTTTTTAATACAAAAAAAGTCAACCTTTAAATAATTATGTTCAGTTATGCACTCAATACTTGGTCGGGAATCCTTTTGCAGAAATGACTGCTTCAATGCGGCGTGGCATGGAGGCAACCAGCCTGTGGCACTGCTGAGGTGTTATGGAGGCCCAGGATGCTTCGATAGCGACCTTAAGCTCATCCAGAGTGTTGGGTCTTGCGTCTCTAAACTTTCTCTTCCCAATATCCCATAGATTCTCTATGGGGTTCAGGTCAGGAGAGTTGGCAGGCCAATTGAGCACAGTAATACCATGATCAGTAAACCATTTACCAGTGGTTTTGGCACTGTGAGCAGGTGCCAGGTCGTGCTGAAAAATGAAATCTTCATCTCCATAAAGCTTTTCAGCAGATGGAAGCATGAAGTGCTCCAAAATCTCCTGATAGCTAGCTGCATTGACCCTGCCCTTGATAAAACACAGTGGACCAACACCAGAAGCTGACATGGCACCCCAGACCATCACTGACTGTGCGTACTTGACACTGGACTTCAGGCATTTTGGCATTTCCCTCTCCCCAGTCTTCCTCCAGACTCTGGCACCTTGATTTCCGAATGACATGCAAAATTTGCTTTCATCCGAAAAAAGTACTTTGGACCACTGAGCAACAGTCCAGTGCTACTTCTCTGTAGCCCAGGTCAGGCGCTTCTGCCGCTGTTTCTGGTTCAAAAGTGGCTTGACCTGGGGAATGCGGCACCTGTAGCCCATTTCCTGCACACGCCTGTTCACGGTGGCTCTGGATGTTTCTACTCCAGACTCAGTCCACTGCTTCCGCAGGTCCTCCAAGGTCTGGAATCGGTCCTTCTCCACAATCTTCTTCAGGGTCCGGTCACCTCTTCTCATTGTGCAGCGTTTTCTGCCACACTTTTTCCTTCCCACAGACTTTCCACTGAGGTGCCTTGATACAGCACTCTGGGAACAGCCTATTCGTTCAGAAATTTCTTTCTGTGTCTTACCCTCTTGCTTGAGGGTGTCAATGATGGCCTTCTGGACAGCAGTCAGGTCGGCAGTCTTACCCATGATTGCGGTTTTGAGTAATGAACCAGGCTGGGAGTTTTTAAAAGCCTCAGGAATCTTTTGCAGGTGTTTAGAGTTAATTAGTTGATTAGGTTAATAGCTCATTTAGAGAACCTTTTCATGATATGCTAATTTTTTGAGATAGGAATTTTGGGTTGTCATGAGCTGTATGCCAAAATCATCAATATTAAAACAAGAAAAGGCTTGAACTACTTCAGTTGTGTGTAATGAATCTAAAATATATGAAAGTCTAATGTTTATCAGTACATTACAGAAAATAATGAACTTTATCACAATATGCTAATTTTTTGAGAAGGACCTGTATATAGACCCCCCCCCCCCCCCCCCCCCGCCGATGTCTCACTTTTGAGAAAGGGACTGAAGACACCGATTCCCCAGTCCTTTTCTCTGCAGCTTCAGTGAATGATTGCAAAGTGCTCTGTGCTGAGTGGCTGTCTGTAGTTTACTATGCTCCTGTTATGAACACAGTGAGTGGTCAGTACCAATCACTCACTGTGTTCATTCAGAAAAGGGGACAGTGAATGAGATTTTCCAGCCACTTCCCTGCTTTACATCCCAAAAATAATTACTCCCCCCCACAGCATCCAGTGAGAGAGGAGGGTAGACCCGTACAGCTGCGGGGGGGGCTAGCATCTTGAGAGCAGGAAAAAAAATGAGAACAGGGACAGAAGGGGCGTCAGATACTGGTACCAAATCCCCTGCATTTTCCTAGTGACAGCTGGAGGGAGAGAAGAAGCAAGCTTTCAACTGCTGCAGGTGGAAAAAATAGAATGTTTTTTTTAATCACCGTAAAATCCTTTTCTCTGAGTTCATGGACCGACACAGCTTCTCTATTGACAAAACATCCGTTAATTAGGAGTGACTAGGCAGAAAACTTGTAAAAAAAGTGTTGCATCACACCTTCTACAGTACTGCCCGGGGGGGGGGGGGGGCAGACCCTCTGGGTATATCCCCTCACTCTACTGCTTTTTGATGCACTGATCTGTGAGATGTACAAACTTAAAAAGGAGGGGTGGGTGCTGTGTCAGTGCATGGACTCAGAGAAAAGGATTTTACGGCAAGTAAAAAAAAAAAATCCTATTTACTCTTTCGTTCATGGACCAACACAGCTTCTCTATTGAAGAAGTGGGGCATCCCAAAGCAGTGACAGAGGAAAAAAACAAGGTGTAACAGCATAAAAGTAAACTACACCCCAAACACAAAACAGCACTCCAACAACTCTAAACGGCTGCCTGCAATATCTTGCGCCCGAAGGAAGCATCCGAAGTTTGACTAAACTTTACAAGTTGATAAGTGTGAACGGACGAGCAGGTCACCGTCTTACACACCTGGTGAAAACAAACGCTTGGTGCTCTGACAGCATCCAAAATATACATTGTTTCCTTCGGATTCGACCTCTGAGGACACAAGGATGGCAGTACAATGTCTTCCTTGAGATGGAAAGTCGAACACGACTTCTAGGAAGAAAAGCAGGCTGCAGGTGCAGCATCACCTTATCCTTGTGGAAGATCAGATAGGGAGGCTTGCCTGACAAGGCTACCTCAGAAACCCATCTTAGCTGGCGTAACAGCCACCAAGAGGACCACTTTCTAAAAAAAAAAAAAAAAAGTGAAGGGAATCGCCCTGATGTTCTAAAACAGTGGTTTTAGAGACACTTAGAGGCCATGCCGTTGAAGCCATAGCAGGTCCTCTCATAGTGGTAGACGCAAAAAGGACATCTGCTACACAAGCCCCACGGCGGTAGTGGCGGGTGGGGTGCCTGCCGAACCCACTATACAAACGTTCCCACTAGAGAGAGCCACCAGGGATCGTTAAAAGGACAACAAGGGCAGATACCTGCCCCCTAATTGTACTGAACAGTAGAATTTTTGGCCCAATCCCTGCTGCGAACAGGACTCTGGAACCAAATAAGTACGCGGATGCCACCTCATTTCTTCACAAATGGATGTGTAGGTCTTCCAAGTGCAACGGTAAATTTTCCTAGGGGATGATCCCGAGCACTCCTCATGGTAGATATCACAGAGTCTGACAGGTCCCCGGTCTCTTAGCACCTGGCTCTCAAGCCAGTGACTGTAAAACCGGATGGCGTCTGGACCTTGCAACAACAGGTCCTTCCTTAGCGGTAGCTGCCAAAAGGGGCATCTGCTACCAGATGCACTAGATCGGCGTACCAAGGACACCAAAGCCAATTCAGAGCAATTGGGACCATTGTAATCCTCTGTTTCCAACCTGTGAAGCAGATGCAGAAGGCGTTCGAGGAGGAAGCCATTAATTAGTCGGTACTGACTCAACAGTGCCTTCAACGCATCTGTCGTGTTTGCCCATGGGTCACTTGACCTGGCCACAACCTCAATACCTTTCGATTGAAGCGAGAAGTCAGGAGATCTACGACTGGCATGTTCCCCTCTGGTAAGGAAGCCCCTTAGGGAGGTGCGCGACCTCCGATGCTGCAGCAGAGTTGCTTGCTCCTCCTTGATGATTGACATAAACACCACAGTGGTGGCGTGTCTAACTGGACGCCCTTGTAGCCTCTGAGACCATGTGGAGAGGCAAAGCCAGTTCCCTCAACCTTCAGGCCAATGATCTGCAATGGAATTCCTCCGGAGTCCCGTGACCCAGGTTGACTGGGTTCTTCAGACTCCTCTGCAACCTTTAAGACAGGCGTCCACCGTGACCACTATCCAGTAAGTGGAAGGAACAACTTCCCAGACAGAATGCCGGTGAAGTTGGCCACCAACTAGGGAAGCCCTGTTTAGGTGGCTCACCCAGATCTGATAATCCAGGGATGAAGGGCACTTGACCCTTCAGGACAGAGTTTCCCTCTAACACTCGTGTGTGAAATAGTGCCTATGGTACCATCTCGAAGAAGACTACCATAAGGCTCAGGACTAGCCTGCAAAGGGTGGCATGACAACCCCTCCTTGGGATGTCAACTGCCGCAACCCAACGGGTCTGCAACTTTCCCCTAGGGGGGGGAACCTTGCGCCTCTGAGGAGTCCAGAATCAACCCTAGATATACTAGGAGTTGGGACGGTACCAATACTTACTTCTGAGTGTTCAGCACCCAACCAAGTATAGGAGGGTCTGACAGGTTATAGACCCAACACACTTCTAAATTTAAGTTTAAAGTGACCCTCAGAAGATCATCCAAGTTGCCCATGATAGCGATGCCGCGCTGTCTTAGTAGGGCCAGAATCGTGGCAAGCACCTTAGTGAACCCCCTTGGTGCTGATGCCAGGCCAAAAGGGGAGAGATTCCATTGGTAGTGTTCTTCCCCGGCCGCCAACGCAGACATCTGATGCCTGGTGCATCTGGAGACACGCAGCATGCGTCCTTAATGATCAAGGATGCCGGCAAATCCCCTGGATGGAGGGCAACAGAGCGAGCCAACTCCTTTCCAGGAATCTTTGTACTCTTACAAAGCAGTTGAGGTTCCTGATATCCAAGATAGGACGAACCCTCTCCAGTACTACAAACAGATTTAAGTAGAACCCGTTCCTGTACTAAGGAAGGTTTACCCTGCGTATCAGCAGGTTTTGTACCACCCCATGTAGGGCTTCCCAACAAGTCGGCAGAAGCTGGCGGTTAAAAGGGAAATATCTGTTCGGTAGGCAAACCAGGTTGGGCTTGCAAACCCAGGGATGCTTCTGTCCCTCAGCAGGCGCTTTATCGGCCTGGGGTTGTTATCTTGCCGCACTAGGTGGATGAAGGGACCGCTTGTATGCGGTGGAGGACCCTAGCTTGTGGCATGGCTCCTTACCCTTATTTGGATTGCCGAAGAAATGTGCCCTTACCTCCTGTGGCATCTTAAATGTCATCCAGCGAGGCCCCAAGTGTCTGTCACCCTAAAAAGGGCAGATCCAACAGGGCTTTCTTGGAAGAGTGGTCCGCAGACCAGAACCTTAGTCAGATCAGGTGGCGTAACACCACCGCATAAACTGAGGCTCAAGACAGCAAGGGGATAGTATTCATGTCTGACTTGCAGACTGACTCAAGGCCCTGTACCAACTGGTTGGCCAGAGCTACCTCGTACGGAGGAGCCTCCCGTGCTTTTAACCCTTGGAGTAGGTAACTTGCCTACTCAGTGTCTGAAACAGACAAACCCCAGCCAATGCTGGACATACCTCTGAGCCCCCCACTGTGTATAGGTAGAGAGTGTCCCTGAAGACAGGAGCCCCCTCCACTGGAATTGTGTTAACTTGTTAAGTCTGGACACAGGGGGGTCCACTATCGGGGGAGAGGTCCATCTTTTCAGGAACTCTGCTCAAAGGGGTACCGGACCGCCCAAAAATAGACATTTTTTAGAGCTGAAAAAAGGAAAAACCTTTAGTGGGTTTTCCCACTCCTTGTAGAAGAGCTCATCAATATAAGACACACAAGGAACACCTTAGCAGTGTGGGCTGGCTTTAGGGAACCCAAAAAGGGGACTGGTGTCTCTGCTGCTTCTGCAGCATTCTCTATTCTTAGCGTACTCCGCACTGCAGTAATAGGTCAGATACCAAATCCTTTTTGCGTGCGGACCTGGACTTGAAGCATTCTCACTGTCCAACAGGTCACGGTCTGTAGTCTCCGATGCATCATAATCCGGGTCATTAGCCATAGCTGACCTGGTTCTGCATCAGAATTATCCCCAGAAGATTGCAGGGGATGGGGGCGTTTACTACCCCCTGTATTCCCGTGTGCTGCTTCCACCCTGGCAACAAAAGCCTCTAGGATTGCCGACATAGTGCCCATAGACACCTCAGGGGCACCAGCTGCTAAATCTGGTGTTTCAGGGGAAAAACCTCTGGCTCAGACGCCATGCTGACCACGTGCTGACACCCACAGGGCTCCAGGCAAGATATCAATAGGCCACCCTCCTAGCTGATCAGAGATGCCGTGTCACCCAGAGGACTCACCACTCTTGGATCGGTACCGCTATGCTGCCGTGTCCTGCGCCTGTGATGCTATCCCACCGCTGCTGTGTCAGTCTGATAGTTTATCAGCATTTCCTGTGTAATTTTTTGCGCCAGTGTAATGCACCTTAGAGGCCAGAGACTATCGCAAAATGGTCGCCAAGTGGCTGTATGGAAACAGGTGGGCTCCAAGAAAATGGTCGCCGAGCCGAATATAGAGGCAAAAGCGGCTGCGGACCACAAAAAGATGGCCGTTGAGCGGCGGTAAACACATACAGCGTGAATCGTAGGAAACATGGCCACTGAACAGTCGATAGAGGCCAAGCAGGTGCGGACCACAAGAAAATGGCCGCCAAGCAGCGTTATATACGTATAGGTGCAAAACTACAAGAAAATGGCAGCCGGGCAGGCACTAGAGGCCAAAACAGGCAGGGATCACTGCAAAATGTCCGCCGACAGCATGGGGGGGTGGGGGAGAAGCACACAGGTAAGCAGAAATTACATCTTTTAAATGCATAGTTACAGCCTGCCCCGCACCAGATGGAACCCCCCCCCCCTTTAGGTGGCACCCAGCAGCCTTAGCTCAGAGCCCAGGGAGGAAGGGAAGGCAGGGAGAGAAGACAGAAAGGGGCCACAACCACTTACTTGATCTCTCCAGGAATGTCCAGCCAAGTCACCCTGCCGAAGCAGGGGAGCTACTTACCTATCCTGCATGTCTCATGCTGGAAGACATGCCAAAACAGATCATCCGCGCACGGAAGGCGACTGTCGGCCAGGCATACTGTGATTGGACCCTGAGGAGCGATCATATGTATGCCCTGGAGCGTGACACTCACCGGTCAGGCTACTGCGACTCGGCCGTAAGGTCAGCCGAAGCTGAGAGGTCCGATGCAGGCCCTGGAGTGTAAGCTCACCGGCCACCCGTAGGGCGACGGGTATGTCGTGGAAAACCCAGCGCGTAGCTAGGGTCGGCACACGCTCAATGGCCAAAACTGGGGGGGGGGGGGGGACTACAAGGATCAAGGATCCAGCCTGTCACCCAGTCGGCAGTTGATCGCAGGAACCAAAAAAAAAAAAAAAAAAGTAGAAAAACTTTTCCCCTGGACCAACATGGGCCCGAAGGGAGCCGTGTCCTACTCCTTGCTAGACAGAAAAAAAAGAAGGATCTGTGAGATGCAGACTGGTGGGATATACCCAGAGGGTCCGCCCCCTGGGCGGTACTGTAGAAGGTGTGATGCAACACTTTACCAGTTTTCTGCCTAATTAACGGATAATACCCACTATGTCAGTAGAGAAGCTGTGTCGGTCCATGAACGAAAGAGTTATACAGATTAGTTACCCCAGATTAGAGTGTGCCTAGGCACACCCTGTGCGTATGCCAACCATTTTTACTATAATTTTGTGCGTGTAAAAAAAAAAAAAAAAAAAAGAAGAAGTGCATTATGCTGGATAGTGATTATTGTACCTCAATCTCCTTCAAGTAAGCATTCTTGTATTTACCTATAACCCATGTATGGGTGTTTTGACAAGCTTATACATTTAATATTTTGGAAGATTAACATACAGTATTGCACCATAAGGAGGATTGTTTTTCCCAGCTGATGGAAAAAAACAGCCTCACCAACAAGAAAGCTTGCCCAGTACACAACACCAAGTCTTTGGGATCTACGAAGTATTATGTAGCAGTACAGCATCTTCAAAAGAACCTCCCCCTACACACACACACACACACACACACACACACACAGTACACCTTTCATAATTAAGTCTCTATCGTATTTTCCGGTGTATAAGACGACCTTTTACACCAAAAAAAAATTTCCCCAAAAAGTGGGGGTAGTCTTATACGCCGGGTGCTGGATGTGAGCCCTCCGGATGCTCGGTGAATGTGCGGTAATTACTGTATATGTATGCAGTATACACCGCTGAGCCAATCCCAGCGAGCGATGTATTTGATTAATGAATACAGAGCCTGCTCGGTTTGGAGGAAAAACCTCTGCAAATCCGAGCAGGCTACACACAGTAGCCTGCTCGGATTGGCTTTGAGAATCATAGGCGCGGGCTGAAGTCACAGCCCAGCTTCTGCCAATCCGAGCAGGCCCTGTACTCAATAGAATGCATCGCTCGGCACGGTATACTGCGAGACAACTCCAGCAGGCTGACAGACTGGTCGGAGGGGGTCGTCTTATACAGGGAGCATACCACCAAACCAACATTTAAAATTTACAATTAGGGGGTCGTCTTATATGCCGAGTCGTCTTATACGCCGGCAAATACGGTAGTTAAATCACACTGGTTACATATATTCCCAGCCAGTTGCAGCATTCTGTCCTGTGTTGGCTTTTGTGTTGGTGATGTAACAGGTGTAACCCGTGCGGTACAAAGTTGAAATTATGAGCATTTCCAGGTTGACTGCTGGTGGCAAAACTGAGGCGAGTATTGAGGAGTGTCCGGTACAAAAGTTCATGCAACAAAAAGGTTGTGAAAAGTGTTTTCTGAACAAAAAGTTTTTTATTTTTTTTATTTTATGGTTGAACTAGATGGACTGGTGTCTTTTTTTCAACCTGACCATGTAAAAAGGTATTAGATGACGCCAACTTGTTTCAGAAAAATACCTCCCAAGATTGAAACTGTGGGTACGAGTAGCTGGAATCAGCAACAGGGATGGCCAGATCTGCCTGGCTACACTCAGGAATCTTGGACCAGACTGTGTATGCTTTAAGTGAAATGCGTTTACAGTGAAACAAACTCCATCCAAACACCAGCAAACAAAACTACAGTGAACCAAAAACCCAGTGACAGTTAGCATATCTAACTAATCAACCCAAAAGAGAGCCTAACAACTAGCTATTTACAAAATGGGGAATGCAGAAAGCAAGGGAAAACTGGGAGATGCAGATGGTAAGGGGGAACAAACTGAAAACCAGGAAAAAAAAGGGAGCGCAAGTACAAGGCAGGATAATG